>NW_021024949.1:3131423-3249213 GCF_004153795.1 Camellia sinensis
GTTGGTATTCTCCACCTCAAATGTTTTCTCCACCGATAGTTTGAGATGAAGGACCTTGGTACTCTTAACTACTTCTTAGGCCTTGAAGTCTCTCATGATTCTACTGGTTCCTATTTGTCCCAGGCCAAATATGCATCCGATCTTCTGGCTCGTGCTGGTCTTACTGATTGCAAAACTGTCTCTACTCCGGTTGATCCTCAGATTCGTCTCACTCCTCTTGATGGGGATCTCCTCTCTGATGCTACTCTTTATCGCCAGCTCGTCGGCAGTCTTGTCTATCTCAGTCTCTATGAACTCATTCACCTTCATGTTCCTGCCTCTCCTCAGATTGCTGCTCCTACATCTACTTCCTTATTATCTCCCTTTCATCTTTGGCATTGTCGCTTAGGGCATATTTCTGTTACTCGTTTAAGGTCTTTGGTTTCTAGTGGACAGTTGGGTCATGTAATTCCCGATCATTTCGATTGTATACCCTGTCAACTTGCCAAACAACTTGCTTTATCATTTAATAAAAGTACTTCTGTTTCTCGTGCACCTTTTGATCTTATACATTCGGATATTTGGGGACCCTCCCCTACTACTACTATGGGGGGATCTCGTTATTTTGTTGTTTTTATTGATGATTTTTCCCGGTTTACTTGGCTTTTTCTCATGAAAACTCGGTCTGAACTTAAACACCTTTATTATAAATTTGCGCAAATGGTCCACACCCAATTTTCCAAAACCATCAAAAATTTTCTTTGACAATGCTATGGAATATTGGGATTCAGATTTTCTTTCTATTCTTCAGAGTCATGGTACACTGCCTCATCGTTCCTGTGCTGGCACGTCTCAACAAAATGGCCGTGCTGAACGAAAACATCGGCATATTCTTGACACTACTCGCGCTCTCCTTGAGGAGGTCTACATGCAACCTCCCCCTGGGTCCACTTTTCCCCCTCATAAGGTTTGGAAACTACAGCGTGCCCTCTATGGCCTCAAGCAAGCACCCCGTGCCTGGTTTACTAAGTTCAGTTCTACTATTCATGACTTCGGGTTCACCTCTAGCTCCTATGACTCTGCTCTTTTTTTACGGACTACTACTCATGGTACCACTCTTCTCCTTTTGTATGTGGATGATATGATTATCACTGATAATGATGCAGCTGGTATTCTCCACCTCAAATGTTTTCTCCACCGATAGTTTGAGATGAAGGACCTTGGTACTCTTAACTACTTCTTAGGCCTTGAAGTCTCTCATGATTCTACTGGTTCCTATTTGTCCCAGGTCAAATATGCATCCGATCTTTTGGCTCGTGCTGGTCTTACTGATTGCAAAACTACCTCTACTCCAGTTGATCCTCAGATTCGTCTCACTCCTCTTGATGGGGATCTCCTCTCTGATGCTACTCTTTATCGCCAGCTCGTCGGAAGTCTTGTCTATCTCACAGTGACTTGTCCTGACATTGCCTATGTTGTTCACATTATCAGTCAGTACATGTCAGCTCCTTGCACTCCACACTATACTGCTCTACTCCGCATCCTTCGCTACCTCAAAGGCACTCTGTTCCATGGCCTTCACTACTCTGCTTCCTCCTCTCTTGAACTGCGTGCCTTTTCTGATGCTGATTGGGCTGGGGATCCTGCGAATCGACGCTCTACCACGGGATTCTGTTTCTTCTTAGGGGATTCTCTTTTTACTTGGCGTAGCAAAAAACAATCCGTCACTGCCTGCTCTAGTACCGAAGCTGAATACTGGGCTCTTGTTGATACTACTCAGGAACTTCTCTGGCTTCACTGGCTCCTTGCTGATATGGGTGTTTCTTCTTCCGGTCCTACCTCTCTCTATTGTGACAATCAGAGTGCCATTCAGATTGCTCACAATGATATTTTTCATGACCGCACCAAACATATTGAGATTGATTGTCATTTCATTCGCTAGCATGTTACCTGTGGTACTGTTCATCTTCTTCCTATTGCTTCTGTCGATCAGCCTGCTGATATTTTCACCAAGGCTCATCCTCCTGGGCGCTTCAGTGATCTTGTTTTCAAACTCAACTTGGTTGATGCTTTCCCTCCTTGAGTTTGCGGGGGGAATCTTAGTGTATTGTATAGCTGCTAGCATGTTTGCATTAGTTTATGTAAAGTAATATAAAGTAAGCTTTTCAGTTGCTTTTCCTTTCTACTTTCGGTGCCTCACTTTGGCATCCAATTTGACCTCTCCTCTCTATAAAGAGAGTGAATTTCTCTTTGTAAACTACACACAACACAGATCAATATAGAGTTATCATTCTCTCTCTCTCTCTCTCTCTCTCTCTCTCTCAAGCTATTGTTTCAAGATGTACTTATGTAAAATGTATACATGACATTCTTAGAGTGAAACTCAGGTACTAGACGAACGTTTTGTTTCGGCCCATAGAACAATGACTCAAAAAAGGGTGATATTACAAATTGATTGTAAGAGTAGGATTTAACAATTATAATTTTTAAAAAAAAAAAAAAAGTGAAGAGGCAATGTAAAATTTAGCATGAAGTGAAGCAGTGCAAAATGCATATATAAACCCTAATGTTGTGTTTGGTTGAAGGATTTGGGGAGGGATTTGAAAAGGGAATGGGAAAATGTCTGAGAAACTAAGTGAAATTTAGACATGTTCTATTCATATTTCACTTACCTTTTCTATTTTCTTTTCCAAATTCCTCCTCAAATCTCCCAACCAAACACAACATAAAAGTTTTTGTTGAAGTTTTATTTCCATATAATGTCCTTCCAGGCCTCCTTTTGGTCTAGAAATCATCATGATACACAAGGCAGTATGTCAACAAATTCACACTTTCCTCTTCTATGGTTTTCCCATCAAACATTTGGACCAACTGATTAGGCACACAATTAAAGCTTATGTTCAGCTTTGTTATTGAGATAGCAAGTAGGTGGCCCTGAAATGGCAACACAACTTGACCTCATTTCCAAAACGGAAGGTAAATGACAATCTTGACTACGAAAATACATTAAATGATAACATTTGCAACTAGGGCCATGGCATATTAATTGTATACTATCATTTTATGGTATGAGATTATGAATTCAACTCTTGTTTGGTGAAATTAGCAACTTACCACCCGTTGCATATCACTTCGTGGCTCCCCTTCAGGTGTAGGATAAATGTATACATAGTATTTGAATTCTCAAAAAATAAATAAATAAATAAATTATTGATGATATTTAGAACAACAATGGAAAGGTTACAATGCACATTCTTTTATCATAAGAAAATTATCATTTTTTTGTGATGCTAATTGCGAATTATTTTAAATGGGTAAACCACCAATAAGTCTTAATAGTTGGACTTAATTCCCATAAAATCCTATTGAAAATAAGTCTTGATAAAATTGTCGCTAAAAATAATTTTTTTATATGTCGCTAAAAATTGACAATTAATGATTTTTTTAGTCATGATTTTTATAAATTGTCCCTAAAACTTACAATTAGTGACTTTTTTTTATAACAAATTTTTTTCATAGAACCTATTAGATAATTAAATTCCTTATTAGGATTTACACATAACTATCTATTTTATATTATAATACAATTTCGATGGCGTGGTACTATTAATTACGACTCTTTATAGTCCTGTAATGAGTATTTTGATTTTTGTTACTTTTTTTTTCTTTTTTAAACGGAAAGTAATACTTTTTGTAGTGATAAAAAATTATGTTATTTTATAGTTTGTGTTACTATTTTTTATGGTACAACTACAACAGGGCATATCATATACAATTTATTAGAAGTATGCATAATAATTTGCAAAAGGAAATGTAGACAATAGCCTTTCTTAATGAAAATATACATAGTTTTGAGGGTGAAGGGTTGGTGCTGTGCCTTATGGCACAACAATGTTGTTGTGAGGATTTGTAGAGGTATTTACCGAGTGTATTTTAATAATTTTAACCGTTCATAGTGTAAGATTTGTCGAATATATCATCTACATAAAAAATCAAATTAATTGGATATCTGTAACTCTATAATCAAATCGTAATTATTTTTAAAAAATTATTAAAATTATGATAACCGTTTAATTTTTAAAAAATAATGTAATTTTATTACTATATTATAGTCCTCTTCTAGACGGAGGCATGCCAAGCCATCAAAGGTTGCACAAATCTTGAAGGATGGATATCAACACTTCAAAATTCATGGTCGTTGTTGCATATTATCGAATTATTTAATTATTTAATTTATCGATAATGATATATTTCTTAATTTTAAAATTTTAACTTAATGAATTTTATAATATAAACAATTAAAAAAAAAAAAAAACTCAAGACATGCTCTCAATAGCCTCGCAGCAGCGCACAGCAGGATCCCAATTCCTTTGTTTGATGCACAAAACAAAAGTAAAGCATTTGGAATCCACCGAACCCCCAAATTTGGGTATACAGTCTATTGGTGGGACCAACCCAACCCTTTCCCGACAAATTTGTAGCCAAGTATGAGAGAAGGGCTTTTCCGCTTTTGTATATTGCCACAACTTTTCTCTAGTGGATGTTTTTGGATCTTTGCGAGTCTATTACGGAATTTATATCGATAATTTAAGTTATTTAATATGTAAATTTTGTTAAGTATTTTATTTATATCAAAAATCACCTAATCATATTATATTCGTGTTAATGATAAATATAATTATTAAAATAAATTATTTTTATAAATGTAATTTAATTAAGTGGCCATCGATATCCAATCAACATAATTTTTTACCGAAATAAAGTACTTGACGAGTCCTACATATTGCACGGTTTACATTATTGATGAAGACTCTGTGGTGAGCCTACAAAAGTGGAACAATACCCTCCAATTGAAATGCTCAACTGGAGAGGGGCATCTCTATTGTACATTATAGATAGTTTGTGTTTGGCTTGAGAAAAGAGACACATAAATGGAAGGGAAAAATAAAAGTGAGGGAAGGAGAGAGGGGACTCATTAGTGATGAAAGTTGCCAGGGAAGTTAATCGTGGTCACCAAAAATTAAAAAGTTGAGCATAAAGTTTAATAGTATTTCAAATTCGAGTTATGAAAAAAAAAAAAATTAAAATTTATTTAATAATTAATTTTAAGATTTTGAGATTAATAAAAGTACCCACAAGTTGACCGACACCTAGTTAATAACAAAAATTATATGGAAAGTTATTCGTTTGGTCAAAAAAAACGGATTGTTTATTATTATTATTATTATTTTGGTTAGTCTCAAAGCACATGGATAAATTTTTGAAATATTTTTTTCCTTTTCACTTTATCTTCTTTTATCTCTTCACTTTAATAACCTAACAGAGATGTGAAAGGAGAATACATTTTTTTCCCCCTTCCTCTCCCTTCAACCCAACACAATCCTAGTCAAAAAACACATAAAAGGATTACAAAAGTAGCGGTAAGTCTACAAATTAACCCCCAAAATTTATACATAAAATAATCTAGAAAGCACATAATGGGGGCCTGAATCACGTGCAAAAGAATAATAATCACTTCCCTTGGTTTAAGTTTTTAAAAATATTTTTTAAAAAAGTTTATTTTTTTATTTGTTTATTTTTATTGAATTTTTTTAATATTTTAAATAATTTTTTAATTTTTAGACACACCTAATATAAATATACTTAAAAAGTATAATTTTTGTCAAAAAATTTTTTTACAAAATTTACTAAATACGAAAATATAAAAAAAAAAAAAATTCAGTATATTTTTCGTATTTTGTGTATTTATTAATTTTTTAAAATATTTTTTCACAAATATTTTTCTTTTTAGACACATCTAAATAAGATATATCTTCAAAAATTAAAAAAAAAATGCTTAAAATTTTAAAGATATTCACTAAAAAAAATAAAAAATAAAAAAAACTCAATTTTCAAAAAAGTTAATTCAAAAAACTTAAACCAAACACACTTAATACTATGCTTAGAATTTGGGTCCGGTTTGTCTATTTATTAATTTTTTAAAATATTTTTTCACAAATATTTTTCTTTTTAGACACATCTAAATAAGATATATCTTCAAAAATTAAAAAAAAATGCTTAAAATTTTAAAGATATTCACTAAAAAAAATAAAAAATAAAAAAAAACTCAATTTTCAAAAAAGTTAATTCAAAAAACTTAAACCAAACACACTTAATACTATGCTTAGAATTTGGGTCCGGTTTGTCTCATGTTGAGATCAAGACTGGACCCGTCCAGTTTGGCCCATGTGCCCCTTTTTTGGGTTCCGTTTCGACAATCTAAACCGTTTAATGTGTAAAATTCGTCGACTGCTATATCCTTGTTAAAAATCATGTTGATCGGATATCGATAGTTATTTGATCGCATTAGAATTCTGTCAACCGTTTATTTTTTCACTGTTTATTTTTTTGACACCAATCTGATCCGATCAAATAACTATCGATATCCAATTAACGTGATTGTTTATAATAGTCGACGAGTTCTACACTTTGAATGATTCGAATTATCGAAACGAGGTCCACAAATGGGCCCATGGCCCGGAATGGACGGGTTCAATTTGATCTCAACATGAGACAAGTTGGACCCTAGAATTTTAATTGTGTCTAGTTTTAAAAAATTGAGCCCATTTTCTATAGAATTAATTTTTTTTATCTTTCATTTTTTTTTTGTTTTTAGTCAAAAATTTTAATATTTTAATTTTTTAGATGCACCTAACTTAAATACACTTAAAATATAATATTTATAGATTTTTTTAGAAAAAAAAAAATTAATCAAATACAAAAAATATAAAAATTTAATATATTTTCATATTCTTGTGAATTTATTAAATTTTTGTAATATTTTTTGAAAAATATTTTACTTTTTAATTATATCTAAGTATATTCATTTAGAAAGTAAAAAAATTACATAAAATATTTAAAAAAATTCACTAAAAACAAAAAATACGTAAAATAAAAAAATGAATTTTTAACAAATCAATCAAAACCAAACAAATTGTACTTTAGATTCACTCTCATGGTGTTTGGGAACTTGGGTTTGGAATTTTTTTATTTTTTATTTTTCTTACTACAAGACAAAAGTTTTACAAAATTAAAAAAATAAATAAATACAAACAAAATATCATATCTAATTCCATAATTATTTTATTTTTTTTCTCACAAAAATCACATTCAACTACAAAAAAACTCAACTATCTTTTCAAATATAAAAAAAAATTTCCAATAATATTCTACAACTAAAAAGACCTACATAAAAATTCACTTCCCAAACATACACTCTATATATATATTCATCCAACGTTACTTTATTTCAATAACATGACATATGCTTATAGACAAATAGAAAATGTTTGAAATTTTCAAAAAATACTTACAATTTTACTTGTAATGATGTGATAGGATGTGTGTTAATTTTTGATTTATGACACACTTAACAATGAAGGGTCCAACTCTCATATCACATCATTTTAAATAAATTTATAAATATTAATATGTGAAACTCTAATCACTTTGCATGATTCTCATTTTTTAAAAACAGTTTTCAGAAAATTCAACACTCTTATTTTTCGTGTTTTTTTATTTTTACTGAATTTTTTAAATATTTTATGCAAATTTTTTACTTTTTAGACATACCTAACATAAATACACCTAAAAAGTAAAAAAATTGTAAATTTTTTTTTAAAAAATTCACTAAATACCAAAAATATAAAAAAAAAAATACAAGAATTTAGTACATTTTTTGTATTTTTATGTATTTCTTAATTTTTAAAAATATTTTTTCACATTTTTTTTACTTTTTAGATACATCTAAGTAAGGTACATCTACAAAAGTAAAAAAATGTTTAAAATTTTAAAAATATTCACTAAAAACAAAAAAATACGAAAATCAAAAAATTTAATTTTCAAAAAATTTAATCTAAAAAACTCAAACCAAATACAATAAATATTATTCTAGATAAATTTGCACTATGGGTAAAACTCGACACATTTTCTGGGTTAGTAATGCAAAAGAAAAACAAAGAGTGGGCGCTCCTGACGTGTGATAACACGGGGCTTTCTGGGCTAATTGGGGGATAGCACCTTTTTGTTTGCTTTACGGTAACGCTGACTTTCAGGTTCCTACAATGTTACGTACACATAAATATGCGAAGAACGATACTGTGTATTTCAGAATCATTTTATTATATGTGTGTCAGTCTCATCATATATGAGTAAAATTTAGATATTTTTTTTTATTACGTACACCCAATAGTGTTTTTTTGGATATTTTTCAATGCACAAGTTATGTGCATAGATCTTGTTTGCTTAAATTATGATTCATATTGTGGGTGTTTGGAAGTTGCTATTTTAGTTGATTATTTTAGTTTTTGACTATTTTAACAGGTTAAATTTTTTGTGTTTGAAAAGATAATTGAATTTTTTTATAATTTGATGTGATGTTTATGAAAGAAAAAGTAAAATAATTATAAGTTTGATTTGATATTTTGTCTAATTAATTATTTTAACATATTTTATCTTGTCGTGAATTTTAACTTAAAATAAGCTAAAATCTTCCTTTCCAAACACCCCAATTGTAAGGGGGTGTTAACTTGAGACATACAATTAAGTGGGTACAATCGCAGTCAGTCAAAAAATCTAAAACCAGCGGTCTCAAAGAAATCTTTATCAAGTGGGCCTAAGTGAATCTTATCAAAAGGGGCCAGGAAAGAATCAACAAACTGGGCCGAGAAGAGCCCAACAAGCTTATGTCTCCTAGAAAGTCTCAACAAACCTATCCAATGGAGAGTCTTGATCATAAAGGCATTCATGGGAATTAAACCATTACGTTCTCAGGGAGCGATATCATGTTTAGAAGATGTGAAACCCTTTGAAAAGATCCATTTTCCGAGGTAAATGCTTTTGACTTGAAAGGTACGGATCCATGAATTCAGAGATCTCTTTAGCTTCGACTCGAAAAATTTTTAAGCAAATTTAGAGATCTGAAGCATTTGGCTTCAAACGGATTCAAAAGCAATCTAAAAGTCGCTCTGTAAATGAATCCCAAAATACTTTCAGGCTCGAAGCTTTGTGGGATCGACACACCAAAACCATGAGTGTGACAAGACCGAATAAAGGATCCAATCTTGAGGACGGTGATCTTGAAAATAAATTCGCTCTTCGGTTAAACTAGGCTACAGTCGGGTCTAGGTGGAATGACTCGAGAGATCCATGAGACTTTGCATCATTTGTGGCAAGACATCCTTTTGGACTACCCTTAACCCTTTGGGATGATTGTAGATTATTAGTTCGGTATGGTTAAGGAGAAAGGTTCGCCAATAAGTTGGTGATATTCTCGGGGTTTCATCATTTTTGAACTTATCTAGAGAAATAATGAGATATGCTTAAAAGTGACTTCCTCAGACAAAACAGCTAGAGAGAATCTTTCCCCATGTGCTTGCATTTGCTTCCATATGCTTGCACATGAGGCTCAACCTTGATCAGTTACAACCACTTTGAGAAGTAACTTTTACGCAGCCTATAAATAGGAATTCAACCCTAGCTTGAGAGGACAATTATAATTCAATTGGAGAAATTGCTATAGTTCATTGTTCTTGAGGTGAAAGTGGGAGATGTATGAGAGCTATGTCAATTCTCTCTCTACCTAGCCTCTTTGCTTTCCTTTTCACCCAACCTTTCGTCCTTATTCATCTCCACTTCTTTTGTTCGTATTATAACCATTGAACATCTTTAGCTTCACCCTTCTATTTCCATAGGGATTTCTGGAGCTCCCGAAAACTTGTCTTCTCCAGCGAGTTTTTCGACAATCTCCATGATTCTGGTGATGTTCTCGAATCCTTTTCATACACACATTAAGTTACAAAATAAAAAATAAAAAATTGAAACCTGGAATTTCAAGAGGCAGACAAGAAATTCAAGCATGAAAATAATTGTTTAGAATATGTGAGGTTTTTGTAATTGGCAATCCCGTTTGACAAAGTTCTTTTAATTGTAATTTCATTTTCTCTTTTGTTTCAGTAAGGATATGAGTGTTTAGATATAAATCTGACCCAAATTGTGCCTATGAAGAGAAGTTTGTGATCTTGAGAGCCTTTCATGTTTGCTACTTCGCTAACTATGTACGGGGATCGAACTGTCCGGTCACCTCATAAGGGTCCAAGGGGCAGCGTCTGATGGCGAGTTTGGGGCAGTGCCTAGGCGGGGTCGAGGGCAGCGCCCCTTAAGCCAAAATTGTTTGACTACTTCGATTGGTCATTTGTGTGCTCGAACGGTGAACGACATCATCTAGTATTTTTGTAGAGTTGACTGAACTTCTGAGAGAATTTGTTTTGTGCTCGAGGAGTGGAGTTTTGCCTCGAGTGATAGGCACACGTTTTAGTGAGTTCGCTCGAGCAATGAAGTGGTTGGTTGAACGGTCTTCGCGATTCAGTTTACTATAAAGTGCGCAGTTTGCTATTTTTAGGGTTTAAGCCATCCAAAATCTTAGAGAGAAAGAAAATACAAAGTATTTTCTATTGGAGACTGGTTTATATGAGTTTTCTTGTAATATAGAAGGTGATCAATTGATCAACGAAGTACTAATTGTCAAACATCAAGGGTTGTTTTTATTATTTTGTTCACAAAAGAGAGATGTGTTTTTTGATGGATTCTGAAAATTTGGGCCTGAAGCTTTGGTGGATTCTGAAGTGGCTCATCGTCCTGATTTGATATCAGCATTGTGGATTCAATGTTGGGCAAGACAATTATGTGGTGAAGATGGTGATGGAAGAGACATATCAGGGTCAATTCAATCGGGGTGTGGATTTGCTTGGTAATGGAGGGTACACTTGTGGAAGTTCTTTTTGTCTTCTTAGTGGATTGTTTTATAGCTTTGGCTTGTAATTTTTTTTTATCACAATTGGAAGCACTCTAATTGTGATTTTTTCCATGTTAAATCATTGTGCTTATTTGTTTATGATTGTTTGATTAGGATTATTATTTACTGTTTAAAATTGAAACATAATGACAAATTAATATTTAAGAAATTTTAGTTTTTTCAGAACACTCCAATGACAATGACTAAGCTTTCTTTTTCCCAATCCAGCTCCAACTATAGTATGCAGATGCAACATCTCGCAAATATTTAGCATACAAAAAATGAGCTTTGAAATTATATACATGAATTATCAATATAGTAAATGATCAACAAATAGTTTCCTCTCATCTACCATTCCCTTTTGTACAGTGATGCATTAACATGAATCATGGCTACTTTGAAATCGATCACAAAATTTATGAAATCTCTTCCGCACAGTTGCCAAAATGCATCTTAAAATCAAAATGTCATCATGTAAGTAATTTTCGAGTCAAAGCACTGGCAATTTCCTCTTTAACTTAGTGCTTAATGATTTATAGCCACGGATTCATTGTGTTAGCTTATGGGTGCTTAACACTATTTTCGACTTGTCCTGTTTTCACCATTAACAAAGTAAGCATTGGCAAGAGCTAAAATAATAGCCAGAGCTAAAAAGAAAATACCAATTCATGGATTTTAACTACCTTTTTCTCAGAACCATATCAGCTTCCCAATCGTCCAAAATGTTTTCCTCATTTGAGAGTGAAATCTACAATATCTAAATGCACTGGGAAAAACCAAAAGAGAGAAGACCAAACAAATAATCCAAACTGGAAAAATGCATTTGCATGTTGAAAAATCTAGAAATCCCCTAGATGTTGATTTGTGATTATGTATCAATTTTAAGCAGAATATAACAATCCCAATCAAACAATCAAGACAAAGAGACACAACGATTTTACGTGAAAAAACCACAATTGGACACCTCCAGCTGTGATAAAAAAAACACGGCCAACAGCCATAAAACAATCCACTAAGAAGATTTAAAGGAATTACACAGGTATACTCTCAATTACCTAGTGAATCCACGCCTAATTGAACCAACCTCTATGTGCCTCTTCCAACCCGTCTTCACCTCGGAATTGTCTTTACGATGAGCCACTCCAGAATCCACCAAAGCTTCAGGCTCGAATTCTTCAGAATCCACCGAAGAATAACTCTCTCTTTTGTAGAACAAACAAAACCTTTGACGCAAACTCTTTAAAACATGAGTTGAATACTCAATCAAAACATCAAAGAAAACTCACAAAGTATCCCTAGTAAACCCTAAAACCCAAAAAGAAGATCTGGAGTCGTTATCCTAAAATCTTACCCAACACGCGAATTTATAGAATCTGTCCTGCGATCTCCGCTCGAGCGCCCAACAGCCCGCTCGAGCGTCTTCAGCAAAATATGCGCGTGATATAACAGAGGTCCGCTCGAGCGCTAGAGAGCCCGCTCAAGCGCAAAATCACACGTCTCAATATTTTTACAGATGACCAAAATTGCTGGAACCAGGTATTCTCCGCTCGAGCGAGGAAATGTCCGCTCGAGCGGACAGGCAACTTGGAATGCATTTTTGCATTTTGCTTCGGGGCGCTGCCCCTCGACCCCGCCATGGTGCTGCCCCGGACCCGCCAAGGGGCGCTACCCCCTGGACCCCCGCGAGCTGACCGGGCAGCTTGATCTCCGTCATAATCAGCGAAGTGGCAATCTTGAAAGCATTAGCATCACAAACTTCTCTGAAAGGCACAATTCAGGTTGGATTCACATCTAAACACTCATAGTCTCACTGAAATAAAAGTGCGAAAATAAATATAACTGAAAGGAGTTTTGTCAAACGGGGTTGCTAAGAATAAAACCTAACACATGTCACATGATTAAGTGGCAATTTCTTCAAAAATATATTCTTAAATATCATTGACGAAAAGTAGTGGATGCTATTATACGACATAAAGTCATTACACCAAAATCCAATAGGTGACCAAATCAACAATAAGGACTACAAAAGACTCATTAAATTATGGTCTTTGTTTCAGGTTAGGAGGTATAATAATTATTGATCAATCTTCAGTGTAAATTAACAAATAAGAGGATACAAAATTTATGGAATAAACAAATTAATCTAGAAAAAAAAAATAATTACAAAAAATAAATAAATATGAAGAACTCATAGTAGTAAACACTTTTAGAGAATCGAAGCATCGCGTCTAGTGTTTAACACTATCTCCTTATGACAGAATTCGCCCTCGCACTGGTGCCTTCGAGTATTTATTGCGTCTGTCTCCCAAGATATAACGATAAAACTCTCACCAAAGTAGCACAACCACGGTGAGCCCGTCGAACTGAACTATGTTTATATCTCTCTCTGATAGAATATAGAAATAAAATAGAAGAAAAGAAGAACAAAAGCAAGCATGGAAATTGAAGAACCTAGAATGGCAGAGGGGGGGACTATTTATAGAGTGCATGATGATTGTTTCATGAGGTTGCATCCCTTCATAAAACTGTAACAATAAGGAAGAAGGTGAAAAGAGGCACTGGTTCGGGAAGGACCATATTGCAACGTTTCAAAAAAAAAAAAAACACTGGGGTCATTTCAGAAATATTTTGAATTCAAATTTTATAAAAATTTCTCGCAAGATTTTTGGTCTTAAAATTCAATTAAATTTGGCCCAAAAAGATAAGACCTGGGTTGGACCAACTCCACGCACGTGAACCTAATCTTGGCACAACCAGTCAGGCAACAAC
Organism: Camellia sinensis; assembly: GCF_004153795.1. Lineage (NCBI taxonomy): Eukaryota > Viridiplantae > Streptophyta > Magnoliopsida > Ericales > Theaceae > Camellia > Camellia sinensis. The sequence goes on from NW_021024949.1 coordinate 3,145,003, forward strand.
GGTGCTTGCATGTGGGTTTTTTGCATAAATGCACTTGTCCATAGTCTTGAGTCCAAGCCCATCCATAACTCTTCCCTTCGCAAAACTTGGGTGCCCCTTGGGGCCCAAACCCAAATGCCAACCTGGTCTATATAAACCATTTAAACTTCTTCTCTTCTAGCAATGTGGGATACTCATTTATTGCACCAAGACTTTTCATATTCATAGAGCTCTCTTTGGTGTCAATTTCTTATTCACCCATTGATAGTTTTGACAAACCAACTTCAAGGTATTATTCACCACATGTCATATTACATGTCATCAATTGGACCCACCAAAAAAGGTATGTAGGTCCCATTTTTATTTTGACTTAAACTAAGCCAAAACTATGCATCAAAACCCAATTTTTCCAACAATAGAAAAGAACTAAATCCTCTCTAATCGACTTTGTTGATTAGACTGTGCTGTTTTGGCTCACAAGGTTTATCACGGGTTTCATTTTGATGATTTAAATCATTTATTTTTTAGATCACAATGTATAGATCATTTACGCAAAAATCAGGTTGACATGATAACTGTAACCATGTTAGTTTATGACATTTATTTGCAAAAAAAGTGAATGGCAAATACTATTTGAAAACTAGACCATCTATTTTTTGGAAGACAAATGCAATAAATTAACATAGCTACAATTAGATTGACTTTATTTTATTTTTTTATTTTTTTATGAATGATCTACATGTTGTGGTGCAAAAAAACATAAGCAATTTGAATTATCGAGGTGAGACCTATGGTGAGCCCTACAAGCCCAAGTTACATGGACTAGAGAGAATTAAGTTTCTAATCGAAAACCATATGCAACTAGATCTATTCAAATATACTTTCTAAAGGGACTAGACTCTCTCCAGTTGGGACGGTTCGGCCCATTTTATGTCCGTCTGAATAATTCAAATCGTTCAATGTGTAGAATTCGTACTTCATCCTTATAAAAAAATCATGTTGACCAAATATCAATAGCCATTTGATTAGATCATATTTGATTTAAAAATTTATTTTTAAAATTATACTTACTATTGACATAAATTTGATCTGATCAAGTGGCTATTAATATCCGATCAACGTAAATTTTTTGCAAGGATGAAAACTCTACGAGTCATATATATTGAACTGTTTAGATTATTGATGTGAATTTTGTGAAGAGCTCACAAAGGCCCAACATCACGCTCCAGAAATGAAGGAATTTGAGAACATGTTTTAATAAAGAAAAATGTTGTACTAAAAAAGGAATAGTTCACAAGTAAAGATAACGACCTTATAAATTCTGCTATAATTAGATACTATTGCTCAAATTCAATATTTTAAAACTACAATAATAGCTAAATTTATATAGACATACTTAGCCCTTGTTTGGAAAATCCACACTTGGGCTAATTTAGACACATCCGCCCAAAATAGGTTAAATTAGCCACAAGAGACAAAAAAGAGTCATGTCGATGGGGAAGGGTTCAACCTGTGTGTAAATTTCAAAACTACCCCATTGCCAATCCGTTTGTGTCACAGCAGCATGAAAACAAACCACACACTTTCCCTCACCTAGGGCACGATTCAACGAGAAGAAGGAGGCAAAAATTGAAAACTATTATCGGCGAAGAAGAACAACAACTCAAGTTGTCCATAGCCCGAGCCCATTGGAGTGCACATCGGTGGCCACACTGCAACCATCGCGTCCTCGCCACCACCGATCGTGAGGTACATAGAGTTTTTTTTTTTTTTGGTTTTGGGTCAATTTGATCTTCTTCAACCCGATCTGCTGGGATATTCATTAGTTGTCCATTTTTTTGTTGTGTGGATGCTATTTGTTTGTTTGGCATGTGGGAAAACAACAGTATAATGATGGATGCTCTATAGATTCTGATGGATCTAAATTTTTATTTTTCTTTAGAAAATTGATCTCTGAAATTACAAGATGCGTGGTCTGTTCCATTTTTTTTTCTCAACGCTTTGATTTTGCGCAACATTTATATGCCGATTTTCGAGAAATATTGTCATTTTTTTTCCCATTCTTTACATGTCCTGTTTATAGAGACTAAATTATAGATTTTGTCAAGATGAAACATTATCTAAAACATGTCTTGTTTTTTCCATTCTTTGCATGTCCTGTTTATAGACTGAATTTCAGATTTCGTCAAGATCAAAAATTATTTGCTTATAGACTAAATGATAGTCTAGAAAATTATCTGAATTTTGGTGAGTTGAGAGCTAAGTACCTTTTTTCTTTGGTTGTTGTTATTGAAGTTGGAAGCTTTATTTTTCTAGGGATTTGGATCCTCTCAATTTCACAGGGAAATATTGATTTATTTACTTCCTACGAATACTGATTTCAAACTATTGCTACTTGAAATGCATGTTCAGTGATCATAAAATTTGGTAAAATCAATATATCGATTTGGGTCGGTACAAAATTTGTTTTGATCTCATTTTTCCCGTAATTACATAAAAAAATTAAAAAAATAAAGAAAACGAAAATAATAGGCTGATGTGGCAGCCTTGCGACCCACACGCCCAGGTAAATGAACAACAAAGGGAACATGGTAGGACCAAGGGCATTTGGGTAATTTTACATATGGACACCTCACTAAAAAGTCAAAAAGTCAAAAAAAATCAAAAAGCCTATTCCAAATCAGGCTTTTTAGTCCTAGACTAAAATAGTAAAAATTTTAAAAAGTTATAAAGCCAAAAGTCCAACCCACATCCCAAACGAACCCTTAATATGAAATCTAAATTAAACTTACTTTATAATTTTTAATTGATAAATTTTCTATAGGTGTTGATGTTGAGTGAGAAAATGAACAACCTACTCCCAAACGATATACCTAAAGATTGATTGATTAGCATTGACAGAAAATGATTTGGGATTATTGATTACATTACGTGGGATTGAATTTTGGAGTGTTGGAGAAAATACCAAAAACTAAACTATATTATTGATAAATGATGCAAAGAAAATGAGATACAAATAGATCAGGCTGAGGCACGGATATCTCGTTTTCTTTAAGGAGATCAAGCCCACTGCGGTAGGAAGAATCCAAATACCGATGCAGCAATCACAAGACTATGACTTGTCCCCTCCAGGATACAACAGCCCGACCACTTGTCGTATGGTTCAGGCCAACTCTGCACAAGATGGTGAACCCAAAGCTCCACCAATAAAACACCCTCCTTTGCTAGTAATCTCTCTTGTATAGAAAATAGTTAATCTGTATAGATAGAAAAGAGTAGACTATATATATAGGCTATAAGGACCTTACAGTTACACCAAAAATAATGACCATTAAACAAGAAAATGGTTACACCAAAATAATGACCATTAAACAAGAAAATGGTTACACCAAAATAATGACCATTAAACAAGAAAATGGTTACACCAAAATAATGACCATTAAACAAGAAAATGGTTACACCAAAATAATGACCATTAAACAAGAAAATGGTTACACCAAAATAATGACCATTAAACAAGAAAATGGTTACACCAAAATAATGACCATTAAACAAGAAAATGGTTACACCAAAATAATGACCATTAAACAAGAAAATGGTTACACCAAAATAATGACCATTAAACAAGAAAATGGTTACACCAAAATAATGACCATTAAACAAGAAAATGGTTACACCAAAATAATGACCATTAACCAAGAATTCAGGTGTTGACATGAGCTTTAATAGCCAGCACATTACGGCCTTGTGCTAATCCCAGTTTTCATGAGCATATTTGAGAATAAGCCTTGTTCTCATAGAAAGCGGCCCCACTTTCATGTTCACATAGGTGAAATTTGTCAAGGATGTTCCTGTAATTTACACACCCCACTTAACAAGAGCTACAAAATTTCATTAAGAGTATAAAAACTCAACCCTCCAACATTACAGGACAAATGCACTTACATCATAGGGATGCATAACAAAATATTAAAGAGTGCATTTTTACAACCACCATATGATTCGTTCTTCCCATTGAACCTAGTTACAGGATCTCTGGTCCCTAGGTTGGGTATCCTCATACATGGTTTTTGATTTTATAGGCTTCAAACCCATACCCCTCGATGTATTCCAGACCCTATCTCTCACTAAGGCCTTGGTTAACGGATCCGCAAGATTCTCACAAGATCTTACATAATTCACAGTTATGATGCCATTACTCAAATAGGATCTCACATTACTGTGTTTCCTTCTAATAGGTCTGGATTTACCATTATAAAAATGATTGTTCACTCTACCAATAGCAGCAGTGCTATCACAACGAATTAACACAAGAGAAATTGATTTTTCCCCAAAAGGAATTTCATGTAACAAATCTCTCAACCAATTCGCTTCCTCACATGCTGAAACTAACGCTATAAGCTCTGCTTCCATTGTAGAATTAGCAATTATCGTCTGTTTTTTAGACTTCCAACATATAGCACCACCACCCAAGGTAAAAATAAAACCCGAGGTAGAGAGAGAATCACCTGACAAAGTGTTCCAATCGGCATCACTATATCCCTTAAGTACCGCAGGATACTTGTTATAAAACAAACCATAATTTTTTGTTCCAAATAAATATCTCATAATTCTTCCCATGGCTAGCCAATGATCTCGACTTGATTTGCTAGTAAACCTGCTAAGTACTTCAATAGCATATGCAATGTCAGGTCTAGTACAGCCAGTAGCATATCTCAAACTACCAATCATGCTAGCATATTCCTTTTGATCAATCACTTCTTTTTCATTTGTTACAACAGATAAGTGTATGCTTGCATCAAAAGGAGTAGCAACATTTTTACAGTCTAGAAAATTATATTTCTTTAAAATTTTCTCAACATAATGCGACTGATCAAGAAAAATGCCATCCTTAGTCTTGGTAATTTTAACTCTCAAAATAAAATTAGCTTCACCAAGATCTTTTATATCAAAGTGGCTTTTAAGCATATTTTTAGTCTCATTTATAATATGCAAATTAGAGCCAAAGATAAGTAGATCATCCACATATAGGCTAATAATCACATGTGCATTCTCACAAGTTTTATAATATATGCACTTATCACATTCATTAGTCTTATAGCCATTCTCAAGCATGCAGGAATCAAATTTCTCATGCCACTGTTTAGGAGCTTGTTTTAAACCATAAAGGGATTTAGTTAGCTTACACACTTTGTTTTCTTGGCCAGGCTCCACAAAGCCTTCAAGTTAGTCCATGTAAATCTCCTCATCTAGATCTCCATTTAAAAATGCTGTTTTTACATCCATTTGATGAATTTTTAAATCATGAGTTGCAGCCACTGCAATCAACAGTCTAATGGATGTTACTCTAGTAACCGGAGAAAAAGTATCAAAGAAATCAAGATCAACTTGTTGCTTAAAACCTTTAGCGACAAGCCTCGCTTTATATTTATCTATAGTTCCATCCGGTTTAAGTTTTTTACGAAGGACCCATTTACACCCAATAGTTTTACAACCTGGAGGTAAATCCACTAACTTCCATGTTTTATTTGAAAGTAGTGAGTCTATCTCATCATTTACAGCCTCTCTCCAGAAAATAGCACCAGGTGATGATAAAGCTTCTTGTACCGTAAGAGGAATTTCTTCAACATTGTAAAGATAATAGTCAAACCCAAAATCTTTTTCAACTCTAGCTCGTTTACGTCTTCTTGGTTGGATTTGAAAATTTTCTGTTTCTTGAAAAACTCGAGAAGGAGTAGAAGAGCTAGGCATAGATAAAATATTTTCAAATATTATTTGACCCCCACTATTTCTAGATTTGAAAGGAAATTTATTTTCATGAAAAATAGCATCACCTACACCCTTCTTTGCTAGTAATCTCTCTTGTATAGAAAATAGCTTATCTCTATAGATAGAAAAGAGTAGACTATATATATAGGCTATAAGGACCTTACAGTTACACCAAAAATAATGACCATTAAACAAGAAAATGGTTACACCAAAATAATGACCATTAAAAACTTCTTGAATTCTCTTCATTACCAACTCTAGAGATTCATACTCCCGGCCTCTATCACTTCTAATTCTTTTAATCTTTTTACCGAATTGATTTTCCACTTCAAAAAGGAATTCTTTAAATTTCTCAAAAGCATTACTTTTATTTTTTAATAAATATACGTTTGTATATTTTGAAAAATTATCAATAAAAGTGATAAAATATCGGCTACCACCCTGAGTTAAAATTCCTTCAAACTCACACAAATCAGTATGAAATAATTCTAGTGATTCGGTATTTTTTTCAATACTTTTATGAGGCTTCTTGGTAATTTTTGTTTTACTGCAAACTTCACATTTCTCAAAATTTTTTGTCACTTTAGGAATTAATTCTAAACTACTCATGATTCCCACATATTTACTATTTATATGACACAAGCGAGCATGCCATAAATTAATAAAAGACAACATGTAAGTGGTGTCATAGTAATAATCATAAAATTAATCAGCAAGTAAATTTAAGAGATAAAGGCGACGTTTATACTCATATGTATTATAGGAAGCCACTTTTGCTTCATGTGCCTCATAGTCTTCATCATTCATCTCCTCGGTTGGGATTTTCTTCGGATTCTTTTCGGTAAGAACATATGCAACTTTCAAAAAGCTAAGGTAAAAAAGAACTTTTCCTTTCCACCTCTTAAAATGAACTCCTTTGAACTTGAAAGGTTTGTTGAGATCTCCAATTCCATTATTGGTTTTTTCTGGTACTTGTTCCATGGTTGATCTTCTTAAAATTGTTGGAAAAAATACCAGAAACTAAACTATATTATTGATAAATGATGCAAAGAAAATGAGATACAAATAGATCAAGCTGAGGCACGGATATCTCGTTTTCTTTAAGGAGATCAAGCCCACTGCGGTAGGAAGAATCCAAATACCGATGCAGCAGTCACAACACTATGACTTGTCCCCTCAAGGATACAACAGCCCGACCACTTGTCGTATGGTTCAGGCCAACTCTGCACAAGATGGTGAACCCAAAGCTCCACCAATAAAACACCATTCTTTGCTAGTAATCTCTTTTGTATAGAAAATAGTTAATCTGTATAGATAGAAAAGAGTAGACTATATATAGGCTATAAGGACCTTACAGTTACACCAAAAATAATGACCATTAAACAAGAAAATGGTTACACCAAAATAATGATCATTAACCAAGTTCATGAATTCTATTTAACCTCAATTTATGACCAAGAGATTACCAAAGTAATAAAACCCCATTTATGAAAAAGATAAACCAATAAATAAATATAAGATATTAAAATGGTCCAACATGGAGAATTACACATAAGCGGTGAGGAAAAAAATTATTTATAAAAAAGTGATAAATATTATACATAGTAATAATTAAAATCATAAATTTTTGAGAAAATTGTTAAAAAGTCCAATCTAAGGAGGATACAAGGCATTAGGTCCAATGGATATTTTTTGTTGGTGAGAGGTCCACCCTTTGTGAAATACTTTGGCGATAAGTCTTTTTGTTTGTTTTGAGGGACATTTTGTTTCCAATTTTACCCCTTAATTTTTCTGTTGACTTTTTTTTATTTGTTTGACCTTTTTGACTATTTGTTCAATTTTATATCTATCTATTCAAATTTTTTCCCTCTCTGTCAAATTTTTATATTCCCTTATTTATTTAAATATTTGTCCAAATTTTATTTTAAGTTCATTTATTTATTTTTTCTATCTGTTTAAATTCCAAGCAAATCAAATCCTATCTTTTGAACCTATTTTCTTAAATTTATATCTATATGTTCAACTGTTTTCCCTATTTGTTAAATTTTTTGATATTTTTTGTTCAAATTTTGATCCTATCTGTTGAAACTATATGTTAAATTTTTTTATTTGGTAAATTTATTTATGTATTAAACTCATATTTGAAGGCCATTTTCTTATCTGTATAGATTTTTATCTATCCAAATTGGTTTTATTTGTTCAAATTTCTTCACTTCTCTGTATCCCATTCCATTTATACAAATTTCTTCACACTTTTTCAAATCCACCATATATACACAAAAATTTCAAATAGATCTGAGGCCAAGTTCAAGCAAATCAGAGGCGATTTTGAGGAGCTCGATCAGATCACCGTCATGAAACCGTTTTCTAACCAAGATAAAGCGAAATTAGCGAATGCAATGCAAGCAATTTCTATTGCTTAATGCACAAGAACAATAAATATACATCCACAATAAACATAGCTATGGTTTCAGAATACGAAAAATTCATTGAGATGTGCTCAGTTCATTAGAAAAGTGCAAACAAGCAAAAATCATCATTTAAAATAGAAAGACAAAAAACAATTAGAAAGAAAAGGAAACTAAAAAATCTATCCGTTAATTCAGATTTGAGAAAACCCTAACAAAAAAAATTGAGTTGTTCTCACAGTTCAAATTAGATTAGAACGAGTGAAAATCCAACAAAATGGTAAAAATCCCTAATTAGAAATCAGTGTCCGAACTCAAGCTATGAACATGAAACATATTGAAAAAATTAGGAGTGAACAAGGTTTTAAAAAGCGGTCACAACCGTTACGTAACGCTGTTATATAATGGTTTTGGTGGTTACTGCCACCCGTTACGACCGTTTTTGCAGTGTGATTGAAATTCACAGGTATGTCGGTCGTAGCGGTCGTAATGATGCTGTAACGGCCATAACGGCTTGTTATGCACTGTTACGTAACGGTTCCAAACTGCTTTTTTCAGAAAAAATAAAAACAAAAAAACTGAAAATGGGTGAAGAGGGATAGAAAGAGAAGAGGGAAGGTGAAAAGGGAAGATGGAGGAGTAAAAGAGGGAGAGAGATAGAAGAGAGAAGGTGAAGAACATGTTATTAATTTGTTAAAACTGTAAGACCTATACTATTCTATTCAGCTGCTATCACTCAGCCATTTTGTTTGTGTGCGTCTATCTATATATTATTTGAAAATAATAATAATAATAATAATAATAATAATAATAATAATAATAATAGTAGTAGTAGTAGTAGTAGTCATTATATATATATATATATATATATTTAGGCTATTATTTATTCTTTTACTTTTGTCATTGTTTAGTGATTGATTTTTTGTAAAATATCTACAAAACATAACACCTATAATTATATATTAATACATTTTTTATACATGTTAATTTTTTTTGATTAGTTTATTTTATTTTTATTTACTAGTTATCAAAAAATAGAATGAATATTGAAGTGATTCAAACCCAAACAAAAAAAATTTCTTTATAATTTATTTTTTAAAACTATTCAAATTAAAAGTTGCATATGCTTCTACAAGTATAATAATTAAAAAAATAATTTTATACATCTAAGTCCAATAATTTCTTTTTTTGTTGCCACAAGCATAATATGGATTTATGATATATAAAGTCATTAATTATTAAAATAAAATATAAAAAACTCAATTTATAGCGATTTAAAAATATGAAATACATTGGATCATATTTAAAAATTTACAAAAATTGATCGATATTTATTTTAAAACCCAATAAATATGATTATGCAAAAAAAATATGCCTATCAGTAAGTTTTTTTAAATTGTGCAAAAAATAAAAAAAATTCACGGTTCTGGTTACTACAACCATTATGCTACGACCTTTACGCCCCGCAACCGCAACTGCAACCATGCCACCGCCACCGTTACAGCGACCGTAACCGCTTTTCAGTACCTTGGGAATGAAGGTCGGTGGTGGTGGTAAATGCAAGTGTAGAGTTACAAAGAGAGAAGATTCAACACCTTGATGAGAGAAATAAGAAGATAGACAAAGATGTTCCAGCAGAACTCTCTATCGTTAATGGCTTTCTCCATCTCTCTCTTGGAAAATTGTTCTTTGTTCATGTGAAATTGGATTTGGAACCTAGATGTGGATATGAAATGGTGTTCATGGAGAAGGTCTTGCCGGCTGCAGCCGAATTGGAGGAGCTAACCATTAAAGAGTCTCACCATCTATATTCTAATGAATAGCCCATTCTTCGAGCTCAATCCCTTCGGGAACGAGAGTCGGGGAAGGAAATGGGCAAGGGAATGATCATGACTGAGAGGCTGCACTTCAAAGGTATGGCTATCTATCTATAACTCACTAGAAAAGGAAGGGCGATGTATGAGTTCAATCCTACCTTGTTATCTGGGACATTTCTATATTATTGGTAGGGGATGGCAATACCCTCATCTCGTTCTCCTCTGCCTGATTGGGGTTGAGCATATTCCTTATTTTGATTCGAATTTGCCATTGACTTTACGAGATGAGTTCTCGCTATGAAGTCAAGTTCTGTAGACTGAATTTGATTGACACGTTCCGTAGTAGCTTGACTCTATGTGTCTGGCAAGCTCCGAAGGCTCCACGCGCTCCTCTAAGGACTCAATCCTCTCTCGATGCGTAGGGATGATGGCAGATTCTTATATCACAATAGAATATAAGATGTGCCACAAGAAAGCCTTGTTCTGATAGCAACTGCCATGAGTTTTTGCTTATGTGTGTCTTACCTACAAGCCTTGTCCCGTGACACTATGGCATGCACCTGTGGCATGTCCTATGGTGCCTAGCCTATGCTACTGGCCAACTACAAATCGATAGTGAGATTTTGATGCTATGCAGGATGCTAGTAATAGAGATTATGATCTTTGTTATCGGGGGATAGATCCATAATTTAGTAAAAGTATAGATCCTAGTGCTAGTGATCGGGGTTCTGTCTTTCGTGATCATTAGGAAGAGCCGGATGCTAGTGATCTATGTTTCTATGTTTGGGATTGAAAGATTCTAATGTTTGTAAGCGAGACCCAGATCTGTACCTAGTCCCAAATCCTCCAACACCACCAGCAATAGCAAATAAGCTACCACCTGATCTTAACCCAGCAACAGAAGTAATGGAGGAAGTGAAAGAAATGATACTTTGGCTTAGGAAACCAAAATTAGATCTGTTTCAACTAATCACTCCTCCAGGAGCCCAGGTCCGCATTTATACCAGCCAGGAACAATTTTTCGACTCCACCATGGTCACTCCAGACAAAATACCCAAAGATCCTTCCAAGTAGTGACCAAAGAAAACCCAATTGGAGATAGCAAATGACTTGTATGGATTTGTCTGTTAAGTCTATGGTCCAGATGGTTTTTTGATACCAGGAGAATACCGGACCGAGTCGGGTCACAGATGGTGCCTGTGAGTGTGAAGTTTGTCTAGAAAACGCCAACGAGATTGAGCACGAGTTAGAAGAAGAAAGAAGAAAGGGCCTTAGGCCAAAGTATCCACTAGCCCAGGCAGAGCTCTACAAGAATAATGGAGCCAAAAAAAGAAAAAAGAAAAAGAAGTCATCTCAATAGAGGTTACATGAAAGACATGATAACAGCGATCCTGAAGTCGGCTTAAGTGGTCAATATTTAGGCAAGTTTGAGTACTTAGTTACATATACTCAGAGAGAGTTGGAACCTCCATTCCCAGCACTAGTGCCAACTTGGCTCCAGCCATCAGAGATCGTCATTACCTCATAGACAACCAAAGTTGAGGATTTTGTTATAGTCATATGATCGATGCCACTACGAAAGCCAAATAGGTTTCTCTCCTTACAGATTAGGGCTATGGATCAAGAAACCCGGGAAGAGCACTTCGAGGATTGGTACATTTCAGAACCAATCAACCCACCGATAGTGCCATACATTCATACATTTCAGAACCAATCAACCCATCGGTAGTGCCATACATTTATGCAAGTGATCAAACCCATAGGTTGCCTACATATCCCTGATGCAAGGAATTAGATCAGTGTTGTTCAAGGGCAGTTTGTGTAATAGTTCATATGTGTGTGCAACAAGCATGCAATAGTTGAAGAATGAGATAAGACAATACCTGCCATACTCACCTTGCCATTCAAAGTAATTTTAGTCTAATCTGTTTCCAAGTTCTCCATGTGTGTCTATTGTGCGAATACATAAGGAAAGCAAACTTGAAGCAATAATACACATCGTAGTGTGATTAGAAATATTCCAACCAAATTATGATGCCAAATCATGCTAGTTCCATGCATTAATAAATATGTACTACAACAGGATATGCAAAATGTACTACGACATACAATGATTTTGTCATGCACCAAGTATGTACCACGACGGGACATGCAATACTTATGGAAATATATACTATGACATGCAATGATATGTATTACAACATGCCAGAGTTTTAAAAGGCTTTCTTGAGGCTCGCCTCGATCCTCGCCTCGCCTCGATGCTCGCCTCGCCTCGATGCTCGCCTCGCCTCGATGCTCGCCTCGCCTTGAGGCTAAGGTAAAACGCATCAAGGCTTTGATTTTTAGGCATTACTCCCCAAAGGTTTGCGCATCATAGTTTGAGACATGCTCCTTAAGTGCGCTTTTTACGCTTTTTGCGCATAAGCATGTGAGGAGTATGCACATGCAGAATTTGCCTTGGGCATTTGTTAAACTTAGTCTATTAGATTGTTAAACATAAAAAATTAAAAAGATTCCATTTTTACAACTATATTCTACTTGAAAAATTAAGTAAATGATCAATCAAGAAAAACACAGTTAATGGTCAAGTGAAAAGCTCAATCACTGAAGTTAAAAATATCGATTTCTCTTTCAGTGAAGAAAAACTTCTTTCTATGCAGTAAAATGTTCAACGCATTAAAGTGAAAAGTATTTAAACATTTATATTTAATTTTGTTTTTATTTTTTTAACTATTTAAAAATATTTAATTTATTCGGTAAATATTAAAATTTGAAATTTGAAATGCTTACGCCTCAACGCCCTGAGGCTTACGCCTCGCCTCATGAGGGGTAAAACGCCTCAAGGTACGCATTCGCTTTTAAAAACTTTGCAGCATGCCATGATTTAAGAGATTATCACTTATCAAATATGTACTACGACATGAAATATGCATCAATTTCTAGGAGATTACCAAATATGTAATATGACATAAGATATCTAAATATGTGTTGCGATATGAGTAGATATGTTCTATAACATACGATATATATACTACGACATGCGACATGTGCTACGACATTCCAGTATGACATACGATATGTACTACGACATGAATTTACAGATATGTGCTACGATATGAGATATGTGCTATGACATTCCGGTATGTTCTACACTATGCAAGGTTAACAACCATATGTATTCTACAACACACAAGGTTATATGTTTTTATAACAACCAAATATGTTCCATGACATATAAGGTTAACAACCAAATGTATTCTATAACACACTAGGTTATATGTCTTATGACATACTAATAACCAGATATGTTCTACGACATGAAAGGTTAACAACAATATATATTATATGACAGAAAAGGTTATATGTTCTACGACATATTGAAAACTAAATATGTTCTACAATATACATTGTTATATGTTCTATGACACAATTATTAGATTGACTACGATGCAAATAGCTATGAAAGTAGCTACCATACACATGTTACGATGCTAGAGAATTATAATCAAGTAAATAAAGTTCCTGCAATCATGCCAATGAAAGTCCAAATGAAATCAACCAAATACAGGAAAACACATTGCAACAAAAAGTGTCTTTGGAGACGGAAACTAATGATGAAAATAAATTTTGTCACAAAAGACGTACTTTTAAGTGAAGAAAATAATATTTCGTCTCCAGATGTACCATTTTTAGAGAGAAAAATAAAATCTTGTCACCAATCTACATACATAATAAAAATTAGGTGATGAAATTATTTTTCGTCATTATTTTTATTTTTTTCATCACCAAAATTTTTTCTTGCCATTGAAAAATTTGGGAGGAATTGTGTTGCCAAGTTAGTGACAAAAAATTTCGTCTCCATTAAAAATATTATTAGTGAGGATAAATATTTTGTCACCAAATATTTCAATATACAAAACTATGTAGTTTTGTGTTTTGGGGAGAAAATATATTCCTCACCAAATCCATTCTCTTGACCCAAATAATTTATTTCACTTTCATTTCACACACAGGCAGACTACCTTAATCAAAACCCTTCGTTTCTCTCTCTCGCACCACTGTCCAACTCGTAGACAAACACTGTCCAAGTCGCACCACCGTTCGATTGCAAGCATCCGTAAGCTCTCTCTCTCTCTCTCTCTCTCTCTCTACCATTATCATCCAACTGTTCTTTTATTTTTTTTGGATTTTATATTAAAGCTGGGAAAAAAATTGGTAGCTGAATATATGTGTAAGATTGGTAATGGGTTTTGTGAATCTATGTTCTCCTCTCTTGATGGGTTTGCCTGAAACATTTCATCAAACCTCTTGTGGGTTCACTTAGACCATGTTTTGCTTTACTTCCAAATGTCATATGATGAAATGAGTCTCCTAGGATTCTTTGCATCCAACTTGATTTTTGGATTCTTTTTTAAATTTTGGTGCTTTTGCTATTGGGTCAATTTGTGCTCTGCTTCCTTGATTGTTGGTCTGCGATATTTGATTCACTCTTTTATGAAATTTACTTATAATAATCGGAAGATATACGGGGGTGTTTGAATCCTCTAATTTTTGCTGTGATAGTAGTGTAAAATGCAGATTTGATTTAAATTTTTTTTATTGATTTTTTGTTTTTTCCATTATTATTGTAACAGATCTTTGCTTCGTTTGATGGGTTGCCTAGCAACATTCAATATTCTTATTATTTGAATAATATCACAACTCATTTTCACAGTGTGTCTGATTTATCTTTTTAATGTGGAAGTTGTGTAGATGACCATCGAGAATAAGCCAAGTGACCATCTTATTGAATATTATATGTGGTATATATACGTACATGTGTATATATTATTAAAATTAGTAGCAATTTATTTATAAGCATAAGGAGAATTATATCAATTTAAACAATCTAAGGATGGCAATTTGAAACCAACCCGACGGGGATCAACGACCCCGACCCTGATTTGAGCGGTTTTTTCCCGAAAAATACCCCCGACGGGGAGAAGACGGTATTTGAAAATCAATCTCCGATTTGTTTCAGGCCGGGGATGGTGATCAGTGTTTAAGCCCCGGCCCGGCCCCGTCCCTGTCCCTGGCCTCGGCCCTATCCCCAAATTTCCTCGAAGTAAAATTACTTTTATACCCCTTATATATATAAGATAAACCAAGCCGTGTATTATATTTATAATAAACCAACCCGTGTATTATATATCTGTGTTATATACCTCTCACTCTCTAACTCAGATATGTCTCTCTCTCACTCTCATCTCAACACTCTCTCTCACTCTCTCGTTCTTCTCTCCTTGTCAAGTCTCTTACTCTCGCAGTCACCGACGGCGACATCACCACCACCGCTGGCCCCGACGCCCTCTCTTTCTCTCCACTTCCTCTCTCTCTATTCCTCATGGCCACCGCCACCGCCACCGCCACCGCCACCGCCACCACCAACGCCGCACAAGGTCTGTCTCTCTGTCACCACCACCGAACCCACCGCCACAGCCAGCCACTATCGATCTCGCACCTAGTCACTAGCGTCGCTCAGATCTGTGCCAGATGATGGAGCACTTAGATCTGTTAGATCTGTTGTCTGTGTGTGTGTGTGTGTGCGTGTGCGTGTGTGTGTGTGATCTGATTTATGTGTAGGGATGACAATATCTGTGTGTGATTTGATCTGATCTGTGTGGTGTACTCACACTGTGATTATTTTTTTTAAAAATTTAAATCTGTATTTGTTGATGATGATGAAACATAGTGACATATATTGATTTGTTGTTCTTGTGTTGAAGCTCGGGGATTTTTCGGGGTTAGGGAAACCCAATCCTCATTAGGGGACGGGGACGGGGACGGGGGTGATAGGTTCCCCCGCCAAGGATCGAGGGCGGGATGGGGAGTGTAGTCCCCAGCCCTGCCCCACTCCATTGCCATTCCTAAAACAATCAATTGTGCAAGGAAATCTAATACTATATAATCTAATAATCATAACTTTTTATTTTGTTGTGTTTTGTTTACAAAAAAATGAATAGTCTATTTGAAAATTATACTTGTCATCTATTTTTCGGAGGCAAACATAATAAAATAAAAATTTTATGATTATCCGATCAATCTAATTTTTCCATGAATATTATATATTGATGACCCTACAAAATGAACGGCTCAAACTATCTGTGGTAAGCCCCACGGGTTTCTTAAGTTCTCTTAAGTTGAGATGTGAACTTGATAGAAACCGTACCGAAAAATAATAATAACGTTTTAATTGAATCATTCTAATCGTTAAATATATCATAAAAAATTATAATAACGTAAAATATGATTTTGTCAATATGTTATAAAACAAATATAATGATGGGTTAAGGGTTAGTGATCGTCAATAGGAGAGTTGGTCTTTAGTTTTGATTCATCTAATATTTTTGTTTTTGTTTTTGTTTTTGTTTTGTTTGTTTGTTTTTTTTTTTTTTTTTTTTTTTTTGTTTTGTTTGTTTGTTTGTTTTTTTGTTTTTTTTTGTTTTTTTTTTGTTTGTTTGTTTGTTGTTTTTTTTTTTTGGGTTAATTTTTATGTGTTTGGTCTTGTCGAAATATTGATACTTACATTGTGTACACATTAGTTTATATTGACACTATATCCAATCTTTACAATCGAATTAAATTTCACTTTTTGTTGATTTCTTTCAAATATATATATATATATATATATTTATTAAAGATGTGTAGACATGTGTGGTGATTTTTGTTGCATATCAATGCTTGTTCATTCTGCAACTCTTCGTAAATTTTTGATCGCATTGTGGGCAATCTGACTTTTAATGGGATAACAACTTTAGTTCTAAAGGCCAGGGCATAGGGTGTCTCACCCGTTGCCCTCCTAGGTGTTGTACGATAAGCCCAGAGAACGTTGGGCAGTTCATCAACCCACCTTCATTTCAGCCGTTCTAAATGCTTCTATATTCCATCAAGCACAATCTTGTTAGAAGCTTCTGCTTGACCATTACTTTGAGGATAACAAAGACATAAGAATAAGTTTTTTATTCCTAGTTCTAAGCAGTAATAGTTGAAGAGAGCACAATCGAATTGCGTACCATTATCAGAAATGAATGCATGTGGGACATCAAACCTGGTTATGATGCCAAGTGAAGTTCTTAATATCATTGTCTTTGATTGTGATCAGTGGCTCAGCTTCCACCCATTTAGTGGAGTAGTTTGTTACTACCAACATAAATATTTTACATCCTTTGTCCTTTGGAAGTCGGCCGATCAAATCCATGCCCCACTGGGCAAAAGGCTAAGGGCTGGTTAGTGAGCAAAGATCTACCAACAGAACGGGAGCTAACCCTCCCGGGGCGTTCGGGGGACGTCTACATGTATGCCTAGCCATCCTTGTGCATAAACGACCGCCAATAGCCCTGAGTGATTGCATGTTCTACTAAAGACCGTCCCCTAGTATGCATTCCACAGATTCCTTCATGCAGCACATATATAATGTTATCAACAAGGGCTGGGTGGATGCAAAATAGGTATGGACATGTGAAGGATATCTTGTATAGGACTCATTTTTCTAAGATCCAGAATCTGGGCGCTCTTCTCTTGACTTTATTAGCTTTTTTCCTATCTTCTGTGAGTACTCCCTTCTTGATGTACTTATTGATTGGATCCATCCAGCTAGGGTCATGACTAGTGCATAAGATTGGTTGTATGTCTTGCTCTGCTTCTGACAAAATACTAGACTGAGGCAAGAACACAATTGCAATGGTTTTGGCTTCTATCTTTTCCACTGCTGAAGCAAGGGTGACAAGGACGTCTGCGTAGGAATTTTGTTTCCTACCTATCTGGACAATTCTGAATTTTAGAAAGGATTTTACCATATCCTAGAGTTTGTTAAAATAGGCTTGCATCCTTTCGTCCCTAGCGACATATTCTCCAGTGAGACGGTTAACCACTAACTGAGAATCACAGTGTACTATGAGGTCTTGAATGTTGAGAAGTTTTGTAATTCGTAATCTTGCAAGCATGGTCTCATATTTTGCTTCGTTATTCAAAACTTTGAACCCTAGACGGATTGCTTGTTCTTAGAGAATGCCCTCAAAGGAGTGCAAGGCCACGCCAACTCCGGGTCCTTTCAAGTTTGATGCACCACCCACGAAGAGTTTTTAGTAGTCGATGTCGCCGACATATAGCTTCCATGCTAAATTATTGCCTTGTCCTAGCTGAGCTTGTTGCCCAGTTTCTATGGTATTGAACTATTGTGATAATGCCAATTTCAGCTTTTGTTTCTCTTGGATCATGTTCTATTGTCTCCCTAGTTTTGCGGCTGATGACATATCAACTGTAAAACTCTATTGAGGTTGTTCAGTTGAAAATTTTACAATGAAGTTAACTAGAACTTGGGCTTTAATGGTAGTTCTGGGCTGAAAAGTGACGTCAATTCCCTTAAATTGACGGCCTACTTAGCAATGCACCCAATAAAATTAGCTTTCTGAAAAAGGCTTCGTAAAGGATGCTGGGTTAGCACTGTAACGGGGCGACCTTAGAAGTAGTGTATAAGCTTCTAGCTGCGGCCATAGCTAATTTTTCCAAGGGCAAATACATGGTTTTTGTGTTGTTTAGAGTTTTGTTGATGTAGTACACTGGCAGATGGCTGCTTTCCATATTTCTATCTAGGACTAAGCTCACCACGTGCCCTGACATTGCTAAATGTAGGTACAGCCTTTCACTCCGTTGACCAGTTGAGAGTAGAAAAGGTGAAAGGATGTATTGTTTTAATTCCTCTAGCATTTGATCGCACTGTTTATCCCAGTCCACCCCTCCTCCCTTCTTGAGGAACTGAAAGAAGGGTTTACATTTGTTTAAGGAGTGGCATATGAAGTGGTTAAGTGTTGCTATTATCCTTGTCAACTTTTGCACTTCTTTGAGCTTTCGAGGTGGCGGTAAGTTGATGATGACTTTCACTTGTAAAGGGTCTGCTTCGATCCCCCTTCTTGTCACCAAATAGCCCATAAATTTTTCTTTTTGGATCGTCGGTGATATCAGTAGCTTGACTTTCTTCGTGCCCCCTTTCAGAGGGCTCGAATTGGTCCTACAGTTCGGACTCCTATCACGATTCTGAATCTAATCTCACAAAGTGCAATGTGAAATTGATAAACACCAAAGAGTCCAATTCGGCAAATCATTTTGGAAAATTAATTTTGAATCAAATAATGCCAAAACTAGACTGCTTTGTCAGATTACAGTGTCGCCACCTAAATATTTTCTTTCTGGAAAATTTAGGACACCCTGACTCGTGCCAAAGGCCACGTGTCCGTCATCACAAAAGTTGCCTCGGCTCAGGAACTTGGGTATGAGAGGGGAATGTCCTGAAATAAGCACCCCCGCTCGCCCGATCAAAGGATCGGCCTCCACTAAGCATGATATGTTGTTTTATAAACACGTGTTCTTTTCCGGTTATTAGCTAACTTTACCACGTGACGCGCGTGCAAGCAGGTATAGACTAAATCGCAAGAATTGGAACATTTCAACTCATGTTTGCTTTCGAAAATGGTTTGAAAATACCACCCTCAAGTGGGCTAAAGCGTAGATTTGCCACCTCAAGTTGGCTTAAAAGATGATTTTTCCACTTCGCAAAGTGGGCTTAAAACGCACAATCATCGATTTGTTCCAATTCAAGCAATAAAGCCTTCATCCACAAGCATTCATGCAATTAAGTAAGTAAGCAAGTAGCCTCATGGAAAGCATGCCAAACATGACATCACTCACACTCATGTAAGTATGCTAAAGCGTAAAACTTACAGTGTATTCCAAGCCAAAACAAAAGCTAGTTAGAAACAATGCATGATCCTAACTATGTTAGATGCCTAATGCAACACATGCAATAATGCAATTAATAGGTTTGGCTACTAATATGGCATATGATTCGATTTGAACAACATGTGATAAACACGTATTCAAAGAAGTGTATTGAAATACAATGTAGTTTGAATGACGCGTCGAGTCTCGGTGCATGCAAGAGAAATGAATGATGCAAACATGCGAGCATAAGGAATGCTAATTGAAAATGTGCCCTAATCTAACCATCGAAAGCGGTTAAATAAAAAGGAGAAAGACATGGGGTTGGAAGACATGCACATACACACACACACTTATTACAACATTGTGCCCTCACGAACGAGGGTCCGAATAAATAAGCTAAGCATCGCTAAGCTAATCAAACTAATCTAATTAAACTAATGAGACTAATTATTACAAATCAAAATAAAGAAGTAACTAAACTGAGCTACTGAATTATTACAACACTTAACTAATTAGAAAACTAATTAATTAAATTAAAAAACCAAAGTACACTAATTAAACATATAAAAAGCATTAAACTACACTGCTTCAGCTCTGCTTTAGAACATGGAAGATGCATGCATTCGGTTTTCGTCCTCAAAA
This sequence comes from Camellia sinensis, assembly GCF_004153795.1. Taxonomy (NCBI): domain Eukaryota; kingdom Viridiplantae; phylum Streptophyta; class Magnoliopsida; order Ericales; family Theaceae; genus Camellia; species Camellia sinensis. The sequence continues at coordinate 3,165,374 of NW_021024949.1, forward strand.
AGCCCACCGGTTTACTCTTGAGAGGCTCTGTTTGCAGGGTTACTCCAAGAACTTTCTGCTCCGTCTTACCAATTCAATGCTGAGGATTGCACTAGTGACCTGCCGACCATGGATTATTGTTGCGGTCCATCTGCCGGCCAAAAGTGTGCTATGCTGGCCAACGATGAAGCACTGTCGGCCACTGGTGTGCTGAATCACCACACTGCAACAAAGCACAAACATAGGACAAGGGAGGGTTTTCCAAGGATGTGTTTGTACTGTGCCTCTTCTTATCATCTCAAAACATCAAAGGAGTGGCACTCTTGGCTCCAAAACCGCCAATCAAGCATTTTCAATGCATGATGGCAAAAGATCCAAGTTGTACACTTTCAATAAAAGCGCAAAACAAGACTTAAAGGACCATCACCCTATCATGCATGATCAAGGGTGATGGAGACAAAAGAGATTGGCTTATTTCATCACTTTGAGTATGAAATAGACCAATCTACCTTGTGTTCAATATAACGTCCGATTGAACACATGCAATGCAAACACAACATGCTTATCTTGGTCATGTTTTACTTGTTCGATTTTGTTTACTCATTTTAGCATTACCAAGTCATTCTTTAATCGGTTAAGTCCAAGATGAGTGTCCTCTAAAGAGAGAGGGGTTAACCAAAGGATGGTTTAAGACATGAGAGAGATCATGCATTTGGTTAGGAGGGACCCTCAAAAGAGGGTTAAAACCATTGAGCACAAGCTCTATCTCAAGCTTAAACACAACTTTAAGGTTAACCAACCCTCAAAGCAAATGAAAAGTGGAGAAATAAGGGAGGTTGCAGATATTTCAGTGCTGAAATGGTATGCAAAAAGACACTAAATCATGCAAGCAATACATGCTAGACATGTTAAGGGCCAAAAAGCATCAAACTAGTGAAGAGCACTACACTATAAGCATGCAACACAAAGCTCAATTGACTAAACCAGCTCTGGACAGAGCTAAAACATGCCAAAACAGTGGCTAAAGCATGTTGAAATTGAAGCACAAAAGGCAAGAAAAACATTCTCACATGTTGGCTCACAACCAAGACTCAAAACCCAACTCTCAAAAGCAATGAAAGAGTGAAATAAGTGTGAGTGAGACAGAGCTATATACACTGAAATCACATGATGATGTTATAACATGCAATCATCTCAAGCAAAACATGTTTAGAGGCCTAAAACAATGAGCTAGTGAATGCATCTGCACTACAACCATGCAAGACAAGGCTCCTATGACCAAGAAAGCCCAAAACAGAACTAAGTCATGCTAAATCAGTAGCAAAAACATGTTGAGATGAAGTCACAAAAAGGTAGAAAAACATGCCCACATGTTAGGCTATCTACACTTGCAAACAAGACACAAGGAGGAAAGGCCACCCCCTCATATTTTGAACCTCAAAATAAAGTTTTTATCACTGAAAATCCCCTAGAATTTAGTGATTAAAAGGCCAAAAAAAAGTTGTTTTAAAAGCTTTGAAAGATGGCACAACACTTTGAGCAAACAAGCTACAAGAAGGGTGGACCATGCGTAACTCCAAAACAAACCTCAAACCACCATTTTAAACCATTAAAATAGAGATTTCAGAGGTCAAAATCAGCCTCAAAATAGCATGCAAAGATGGCCAAACAAGTATTTAAATTAAGCTAAAAATACAAGTATTCTACCTCTTTGAAGACAAGATGCTATATAGGCAACGAAGGCAAGTCAAACCAAGCAAAAATCCTTTTCTAGAGCACAAATAGAATCTCAAGCAACCTCAACACCAAGATGATCAAGTTTGATCAAGAGCACACAAGCCAAAGTGCAGAGAATTTAGGCTTTAAGGCAATATATTTAGAAAGAAAGGATTCTAGAGAGAGAGAGAGAGAGAGAAATTTTCTTGTCTTCAAAATTTCCAACCTTGAGCATGCAAGATGAAGGCCTCTATATGTAGAAGATACAAAATCCTCTAAAAAAGATCCAACCATCCACGTGCAAGCAGATGCTCCAATCTGTGCAAACAACTGGCACAAAATATCAGAAAATATCTACTGATGCACTAGTGGCTGGTCGGCCATCAGTGATGGCCGGCAGGGGCTCATTGATGGCCGGCAGGGCACATCAATGGCCGTCAGTGCCTTATCATGGCCGGTAGTGCATCAAGAGTTACATGCTGGAAGGACCAAAACATGGTCCAAAAATGAGATAGAATTAATGTAGGGTTTGGAAAGCTCAAACCTGTGGCGTTCCACCGCGGAGTTCAAGCACTTGACGAGCAATCAAACTTGTCACTAGATTTACCTGCAAGAACATCCAAATCTTGTGGACGGTCAAAAATGGGGTGTCTACAGCTTCCCCTTTTTGACAGAACTCAGAGTCACGAAGATGACCTGAGTGAATGTCAAAGCCCAGAGACAACCCATTTTGACAAGGTCGCAAGACTTATATAGACATTTAAGACAACAATATATAGATGTGCCCGCAGGCTGGGGCAAGATGCAAACAGTATGCACGATGCAAAGACGTAACTTATGATCATGCAATGAGGCTGTAATGAAGCATTTAAATGCAAATGTTATGCAAAGAAAATGCCACATTTTAAGCAAATCAACAAGGTACAGTAATCTCACACATGAGAAGAAGAAGCAAATAAACACAACACGCATGAGAATCACAAGCCGAACTGCATTACATGCAGAAAGGATGTAAGAAAATTATGCAACCTTAACTGAACCTCACACAGGAAAGGCAAAGAACAAAAACGGTCAGGTGTGCCCGAGGTGGCAAACAAGATCCCAACACGTGGCACACGCGAGGAAAGAAGTAGTGGTAACAAGTGAAACACATCCAACCATTATGCAATCAAAATGAAGAGCGGGTATAAGTATTGGAATCCGTCCAAATGCATTTAACCAAAGCATCCTAACGCGCCGCACGCGAGAGGGAAAAGAGAGCGGTGCAAACATCGGAGGGTGGTATAAACGTCAGAGCATGTTCCAATGTTTCTAGCCAAAACATAGTGGTATAAATGTCGGGCACACGGTCCAAACGCTTCTAACCGGAAGAGAGGTATAAGCGTTTGGCTGACGGTCCAAATGCTTCTAACCAACAGGGTGGTATAAGCATCGGGCAGACGTCCCAAATGCTTCTAACCGGGAGCAAGGTATAAACATCGGACACACGACCTAATGCTTCTAACCAAAGAGGGTATAAGTGTTTTTAACCAGAGAAGGTGGTATAAACATCGGGCACACGACTCAATGCTTCTAACCAAAGGGGATATAAGCGTCGGAAAACGTTCCAAACGCTTCTAACCAGAGAAGGTGGTATAAACATCGGGCACACGACCCAATGCTTCTAACCAATGGCAAGGTATAAACATCGGGCACACGACCCAGTGCTTCTAACCAAAGAGGGTATAAGCATCAGAAAACGTTCCAAACGCTTCTAACCAGAGAAGGTGGTATAAACATCGGGCACACGACCCAATGCTTCTAACCATATGAGTGGTATAAACACCGGGCATACCCGAGTGTTTCTAACCAAATGAGTGGTGTAAACACCGGGCGTACCTGAGTGTTTCTAACCAAAACAAGGAATGGTGTAAACACCGGAGCATACCCGAGTGTTTCTAACCAAAGCAGAGTGGTGTAAACACCGGGTATACTTGAGTGTTTCTAACCAACAAAGGAGTTCAAAGGACAGGAATGATCTTACCCAAAATTCCTCTGAATGAACCGTACATACAATATCGTGCCTGGACAAGAAAGAAACTTTGAGAAGTACACTACAATAAGAATGCATGTTCTATGCAAGACAAATAACCATGACACAATGGTTAGAGGCATGCTTCATGCTCATCAGAGGAACAAAACAGATGCGTATTCTATGCAACGAAACATGAAGCATGTTCTATGCAACACCAAATGCATGTTCAATGCGACAGGTATGAACATTTTCTATGCGAATGTAAGGGCATGCACAATGCAATACAATGCGACATGCATATTCTATATAGGCATGAGAACATGTGTAGCGCAATGCAACGTAGCATACACATTTTGTGCACAATGATAACAATGCATTATTCAATGTAACAACAATAGCATGTTCAATGCAAAACATCGAATAAAGAAACGCGCGCCTTAACAAGACTGATTCAGTTGCAACCTTCGATTTACCTCTTAGAGGAGTTACAATGTATTTCAAAAGGATACACTTCGTTCATGGCGGCTGGCGATGAGTCACGCATCAAAGGCATGATTCGAAACTTCCGTGGAGACACTTTGAGCTGAAAAGTGGACTTTTCTTGCATTTTCTTGAGAGCCAAGGACACAAAATAGCCTGAAAATACACAGGGAGAAGACTGGACACTTGCCGGCCACCCTAAAGCCATGTCGGCCACTTGCTAAATCTGTTGGCCACCTAAGTGGCCGGTCGGCCAGTTGTGGTATTTCTGGGACATTTCGGTCTTTTTGCATGGAGATCTTTAAAAGCACATTCCCATAACACATTTCCTCACACCCACAGTGCTGAAATCACCTCTTGTTCATCCCTAGACACTTTTTCCTCTTATTTACATGCATTTTCCAACGCCCCTCGCGATGTTGATTCGCTAAAACCTTTCGATTTCCTTTGTTTTGAACCGATCAAAATTTGTTTTCGGAGCTTTTTCCTCCATTTTCACCACTTGAGGTTTGTTTCCCTCAAGTTTATCTTGAGTTTGGCGCCTTTTCCCAGGCTTTGACCTTTTCTCCCATTTGCTCTCTTCGAGAGTTGACTTTTGTTAACTTTTGGCACTTTCCGCCCATTCCGCCCATTTTGCTCACCATCACCTACTTTTTCACCTTCTTTCCAGATGACAGACGACGCTCCACATGACGGGCGTTCTCTAGGAATGGAGGGAGAGCCTGAGTACGTACCGTTGCCGCCCAGAGTTTGGCCTTTCGACCTAGAAAGGTACCGCCCTGAGGCACATGCACCACCACTCAGCACAGTCCGTCACTTTAGTGGATTTGGATGACGCGCACCAGCAGATCTCCTGCTACGAGAGCCAGAGTCTTATCTGTCACATGATGCCCCCGAGGTACATACTGCATTCTTACATTTTCTGCGATGCATTTTACATTTCTTGTATAGCTCGCACCTTTGCACTGTGTTTCATCTGCTCATTCTGAACACATTCACACACTGTATTTCTTCTCATTTTGAACACATTCACACACTGTATTTCTGCTCATTTTGAACATAAGTAGACTCCCGTTTTACCTACGGATATGGTTCAACCGCAGTGAGAGAGTGGTATATGGACCTCCCCGACGGCGTCCGGCAGATTATTGATGAGGCGGGGTTCAGTTTATTCTGCATGGGGTTGTCGCACCTCATGGTGAGCAGGACGCTCTTAGGTGCATTGGTAGAGACATGGTGGGACACCACCAACTCTTTCCATTTCTGTACCACCGGGGATATGATGATAACCCCATATGACTTTTCCATGTTGACGGGCCTTGAGGTGGGAGGTCGGCTGATCCCATACGGCTTCGATATGGGTGAGTGGGAGGTTGCTTGGACCTATCTACACGGAGCACACCCGTCTATCTTCCTCAGGTATGGTGCGATACACCTGGTTCACAGACCACTTCAGAGGGACAGACCCAGTGACTGCAGAGGGGACTGAGCAGTATGCCAGAGGTTTCTTGATGTTCCTCTTCGGCACTACCTTATTCGCCAACAGGGTGAACACAGTCGGGCTGTATCTTTTGAACGCTTTAGTGGATCTATCCTAGGTTCATCATTATGATTGGGGCAGCGCCGGCCTCGCTGCCATGTACTGCTACATGAACTCAACCTCCCGCAGGAGCGGGAACAGGGTTAGTGGCTATTGGAGACCTAGGAGGTATGCTTTACTTTTCAGCTTTACATTTTCTGCCATGCTTTTTGCTTTGCACTTTCTGTACACATCAGAGACCGCACACTGCACACACATAGTCAAATCTCCACGTTTGTACTTGTACTTTCTATACACAGTGCCACGCACCTTGCTTTCCGTATTTTCTGTATTCTCACTACCACTTTCTTGTTTTCCACAACTATGGGTATACGCCTATTTCCCGGCGCTTGCCCCAGGGCCAAAGGTTGAGACGACTCTTGAGGTACCGTACTCGTATCGATATGACAGTCGGTGCCAGCCGAGGACCTGGGAGACCCTCTCATACCTTCGCTAGTATTTTGTCCCAGTGAGGACGGTAGAGGTAATTCAAAACTCACAGTTTTTCCTACTTTCAGCTTCAATTCATTTTACATATCTAATGGCAACTAATCAATCTATGCACTAACTGTCTGCAAGTCACATGGCAGCCCTGGGCGACGATGCTAGAGGGTGCGAGATTTCATTTTGCTAGAGCTTGGGGTGCTTCCCGATATCGACTTGTGCTCGAGGGACCCGTAGGCCGAGCCTGGTTCCTTGGCGAGAGCTTCATGCGCCAGACACCAGGTCTGCCACTACAGTCAGTTCCCTTACCGTCTCTGCCGTCTACGCGAGCCACAGAGAGTCTCTCCCCTCAGGAGACCACTGACTTCATGCGGGACGCAAATGCAGACCTGTTCATCAGGGAAGGGGACTATACGACTTATCTCCAGATATACCTCATGCCTCTTCTGACACGTGTTCGTGCTCACATGGGAAGGGCATCTGATATCCCTTGATTGAGCAGGAGCTGAGCAGTAGATGCCCCTTCGACGAGCAGGGCCATGGAACTGAGGGGTAGGGCTAGAGGGATGCCTCCTACCAGGCAGTGTGTTGGATGGCTAATGGCCAGATCTTTCAACCGAGCTGACAGGTTGGTGGTACTCCGGAGTGCCTTATCAGATTCTACTTGAGCCACTGTTGCCTAATCATTGATATGTCAGGACACCTGACTCACCACCGGTATACTTTACAACTTTCATTTATCACTCAGATACTAAGACATTCATTCATTCAATGATCATTTCAACTTGAATTTGCAGCTCTCCATAGGATATATCAAGGGGTTACTTGAGGTGTTGGCCTCATTTGAGGGCATGATTTTGAGGAGTGAGACGATGCTTAGCTCCCACGATATTTAGGTAATTTTCAGTTTTCTTGCATTTCGGTTATCATATTTCTGCTGATATACTGAAACTAACATTTCAACTGAACATTTCCTCACATTGCACTGATACACTGCATGCATAGATCTCATCTAGTACATTGCATTCACATAATGCATTTGACTTCTACATGTACTCGCTCTGCACACCATACTTGCATCTGATACACATACTATGGCTGGTATATTCAAACTGTCTTTTCAGGTCACACCTCTACAGGCAAGACCATCAGAGCCTTCTTCAGAAGCAGGGAGAGAGATTCTGGCACACTACAGAGGGAGACGTGAGAGCCTGTCATGCACGATGGTGATGATGAGTCCAGTGAGGACGAGAAGCCAGCGTGTCCCCAGTCAGAGTCATCTGAGGGTGGAGGTGGCGGCATCGGCTCTGGTTCTGAGGGTGGTGACGATGTTGAGGAGGGATCTAAGGATGGGAACAGAAGTAGCTCTCGTTCAAGCTCCGCCTCAGATTTGGATAGCGGCGCCAATAGTGATAGCTCTGAGTTTGCTTAGCCGAGGAAGAGAATGAAGAGGGCCTCTCGATCCTGAGATGGGTGGCACCGATTCATATGCTTTTTGTTTTTTTTTTTTTGCTTTGTTTCTCTTTTTGCTAGTAGTGTTAGCACATTGTACAACCTTAGGTAGTTTTATTTTCTTTAAAACTTGTACTCTTTGTAAAAAGAAACCATGATTGGAATAAAACAACTTTTTTGATGACAAACGTGTTGCATTTTATATTCTGAGCATCGCATTGTAGTATTTTACACAAAAATGGGATTTGTTGAAAATTGAATTTTGTACATTGTATTGACAATTGCTTAGTCAAGTAGTGAACCAACCAAGACAAAACAAACAAAATAAAACAACTCAAAGAACAACTAATACAACAATTTGATAAACGAAACAAATACAACTCGATAAGAAAATACAACAACTCGATAAACAAATTGAAACAAACTTGAGAACGACTCAATAAAACTAGTAAAACAAAATAGGAGGACGCATCTAGAGTAGCACAGAACACAAGTTTTCAGCATCCTCAACACACAGGCAGACCAAGGCAATTTTGCGGGAGACAAACAGCGGCTATCGGCCACTCATGATGATTGTCGGCCACTAAAGTAGCCAGTCGGCCACAAAAGGTGGCCAGTCCGCTACGTTAACTGGCCGGTCGGCCAGTAAAACAGGGAATCTCCAGATTGCTGCAATCTGTCTTCCACTCAGTGCCTTATCTTTTACAAAAGTTAGGACTTCGTAGTTTCTTCATTCCAGCTCTGTTTTTGCCACAAATGGAGCCATTCTTCACCGAAAAAACTCTCATCTGGGATTGGAACTTTCGATGGCTTGGAAAAGCTGAATTTCTGGGGTTTTGGGATAAATGCGCTATTCCCTCTAAGTCATACTCCGCTGTGTTTTCCATTCCTCCATGGTACAGCTAGATGTTGGAATCTGGTTACACACATTTTTAGCTTTGGGGGACAAGAGATATGTCTCACAATCGAAGAGTTCCAAGCTTTGATGGAATCCTAGCGTGAAAAGGAAATCTTGTCCCAGTCTCGTTTTGGCCACATCCAGGCTTTAGGAAGGACGTGTTGGCTTACTTTACATGATGCCCGATCTTTGGTTCGCAATGGGGAGTTGGATATTCCAAGCTTGATTCATCAGTTTTCTGATGCCAGTAACCGCAACGATCGTCTTTGGCAAAGTTTTCGATAGCACGCCCTTTGCTTGTGCATGTTAGCCCATTTTTTGCTTGCCCCTAGCTTCGGAGGGTCTAGCATTCGCTTGATCGAAGTTGCCCAAGGCTTGAAAGAAGGCAAGAGTTGCATTGGCTTGACACTAGCTGAGACTTTGATGGGCGTGGATGCTTTCCATCGCCGGGAGACATCCAAGTTCGCAGGAAGTCCACTAATCTTGCAGGTAATGTTTCGCACCCTTCTCACATGTATTTCTCACATCACTTGGCCCTCGGGCTCTGTTTTCTTTTCTCTTAAACCTTTTTCACACTTTTCTCTCCATGTACACCTCTTTATTCTTTAATCTCTCTTATTTTCCATCCCTTCCCAAATTTGGCTCATAGACAGGTTGAAAGTAGTGGACTCTTGTCCTGCATATTCGGCGTGCGGCTATTTTTTTTGCCCATAGCTAGTTAACTTCCCAAACGAGGGATAGTGATGCCACTAGATGTGCAACAAATTTGCTGTTGACATTACTTGGCATTGCCCCTGGTTTGATCTACCTGAGATGAGCTACAACATGTCCCAGCAGCCTGGCATTCAGTTGATCGGCTTGACACACTGTGTCTTCTACTTTCCATTCTGATTCAGGCATCAGTTCGGATATGACCAGACTTGCCCAGAAGAGGGGGTAGAGTACCCAGCTTCATTTCCGATCCGAGGCCCACAGCTAGCTCGCTATCCCACTACATGGAGAACAAGAGAAATTCTGGCTCCTGCTTCCAATTTCAGTTGCGCCCTTTCTGGCGAATGCATAGCTTGGCTTGAAGATGAGGCACAAATCGGACCTACTTTGGCATCTAGCTCTGAGAGGGGGCGCAGGAACACTTGACTCAACCATGCCCCAAGTTTATTGCTTTAATCCATACTTTCAAGTTTTCTTTTTGAATGTAATAAAAAACAACTTCAATATGTATCAAGAGTCGAAAAACTCTGTATTAAAATCAATGAAATTGAAGGTTGTGGGTACTGAAGATTTTCCTTTTGATCCAAAAATGGTCTAAGTTGTAAAAAGATTAATTTGAACAAAATTAACTTCTATTAAAACTTTTCAAAACCATTTTCGATAACGATCACAACTGGACACGCCCAGAATCTATCCTTGAGATGTACAACCCGAATCCGATAATTGGAAAGTTGCCTCTTGTCTGAATAGCACTGCACTGGAGATCACAACCGAACTCTTGGGTGCAAAAAAGACAAAAATGACCAGAACAATCTCATGGACATAGTTGATTTGAAAGTGTTTATGGCTAGACTTCATAATGAAGTTGCCTACGTATCCCAAAGATGGGAATTAAGCCTTACGTAGTTCGGTTCAGGTTCACTCGAGTATTAACACTCTCCTTTTGCGCTCTAACGTTTGCCAAGGCTGTCCTTTTTGGGTTTTCAGCCTTGCAAGCTCAGTTTTTCTTATTTCAATTTTTTTGTGCTCTAATTTTCGCCAAGGTCGCCCTTTTAGGTTTTTGGCCTAGTGAGTCTCTCAAGGATAGTATTTCTTCAACTTGTCCATGTTGATTGATTGGGAGAATTCAAGGTCATCTAAATCCATAAGAATGATAGCTCCACCCGACCAAACCGATTTGATGATGTAAGGATCCATCCAATTGGGTCTGAACATGCCCCTAGGGTCATGGATGGGAGCTCAGTTGTCTTTGAGCACCAAATGCCCTTCTTTCAAATTCCTGGACTTAACTTTCTTGTTGAAAGCCCTGACGATCCTTCGTTGATAACCTTATACATGGTACAGTGCTTTTAGATTTCTCTCGTCGAACAGCATAAGTTCTTCGAACCTGCTCTACTGCCAATCTGCTTCCACTATCTGGCACTCAGCCATAACCCACAACGACGAAACCTCAACTTTAATCGGCAGAACATCCTCCATCTCATAAACCAGAGAGTACAAAGTTGCCCCAGTAGAAGTTCGAATTGATGTTCTGTAGCCCCAAAGAGCAAATGACAGCTTGTCTGGCTAGTCTCTGTAGGTTTCCGCCATCTTCTGTAGAATGTGTTTGATGTTCTTGTTGGCGGCCTCAACAGCTCTGTTGGTTTGCAGCCGATATGTGGATGAGTTATGAAAAGCCATATGTAGACGTTCCTGAACTTCCCGGGAGGGAATCCCGTTTTGTTCATTGGGGCTTACTACAGTTTAGACTCAATGTCACGGTCCTGTATCTAATCTCGCGGAGTGCAATGCAAGACCGATGAATCATTAAAGAGTCCAAATCCGGCAAATCGTTTTGAAAAATTGATTTTTAGAAAGAAGTGCCAAACATGGACTGCTTTGCCAGATACAGAGTCGCCACCTAAATATTTTATTTTGGGGGAATTTAGGAAACCCTAACTCGTGCCGAAGGCCACGTGTCCGTCATCAAGAAAGTTGCCTCGGCTTGGGAACTTGGGTATGATTGGGGAAGGTCATTTCATGAGCACCCCCGCTCGCCCGATCAAAGATCGGCCACTGCGAAGCATGGTATCTTTTTTTGAAAACACATGTGCTCTTATTCTGGTTATTAACCTATAATTACTATGTGATGCGCACAACATACAAGTATAGACTAAATTGCCTAAGTTGGAACAAAGTATCGCATATCCGTTTGTTTTGAAAATGAATTGAAGTTTGCTACTCGCAAGTAGGCTAAAACACGGGTTTCGACAAATTATTCCAATTCAAGCAACCCAACCTTCACCCACATGCATTCAGACAGTTATATCACATAAGCACATAACCTCATGTTAAGCATGCCATCATGGCAGTCACTCACACGCATGCAAGGATGCTAAAGCATAAACACTTATCGAGTACTGCGAGCCAAAGAATGAAGCTAATTAGAAAACATGCATGGATCCTAACTATGCTAAGATGCCTAATGCAACACACGTAAGAATGCAACTAAGATAGGCTCGACTATTCTAAGATGGCATATGAGATGCTACAGGTAACATGTATTCCACTTGGAATTAAAATACGATGCAATTCGTATGATGCGCTGAGCCCGGTGCATGCAAGACAGATAAATGGATGCAAACATGCGAGCATAAGTATGCTAATTGGAACGTGCCCTTAAACTAACCATCATAAGCTGGTAAATAAAAGGGAGAAAGACGTCGGGTTGGAAGGCATGCATTACACACACACGCACACTTATTACAACATTGCCCTCCTCAGAGCGTCCGAATCAATAATACACAACCAACTAGCTAATCTAAGCTAATCAAGCTAATTACTACACAACATTAATTAATTAACGAATTAACTAAGTAAGTAAGGAAACTAGCATGCAAATTAAACAAAACGGACTGCCTCAGCTCTGTTCCGAATGATGGGGATGCATGCATGCTCAAGTTGCCTTGTCGGGACATCCATTGCGATGCCTCGATTTGCCTCTGTTTACAACTGGTCCCAGAAGACTGTACAAAGCTCCAGAAGGCTGCTGACTATTTTTTTACTATTGGTTTCCGGTTTGCTGCAACAGAGAGTGAGAAAGGGGCATGACAAAGTATTTTCAACATATGTGTGCATGACCACTCTCCCCATCATTGCACAAGCTCTAGGGAGTGTAGTCCTCGATCCTTGTGCCACCAATCACGCATCTCAATGCATGATGGCAGAGGAGTCGGATTGCACGACTCGATGGGACATGAATGCACGTATAAACAACTAAAACCAACAACTCCGTCATGGATGGTCAAGAGTGTCGGTGACCGGAAATCGAGGCACGTTTGATCACTTAGAGTATGAAACAATCCTCGTTTTCCGTGTTTGGACTAAACCCTACTCCAAACACAATGCAACAAATAGAATGGCATGGCATGTACAAAATGCAACTCTAGTATGCAATCCTAAATTTAATGCGACTAAGTGATGTAAACATGCAAAGGATGACATGCAAGCATGCAAATGGCATACACAATGCTATGAACTAATCAATGGCATACTCAATGCACATGTATTATATGGCATGCATACACAATGCACTAACATAAGTGATGTTATGAACGAGGCATACTCAATGCAATGATCAAACATACAACAACATGAATTATATGGCATACACAATGCAAGATGGACTTAAACCAAGATGGATGGGCCTTGACCACACCCAAATCAGTGGCCAAACGTGATGAAAATGAAGCAACAACACACATGCAAATATGCACAAATGCAAGGAACCAAACCCAAGGCACAAAGTGCAACTCCACCAAAGCATGGTAAGCATGAAATATGGCATACAATCACATATTTTCCAGCTCTGAAATGACATGCAAGATGGTCCCGAATCATGCAAACAACTCACACAATGCATGCTAGATGGCCCAAATACCGAAACTAGTGAAGTGGATTACACTATAGGCATGCAAAGCAATACTCAAATGGCCAAACCAGCCCCAAATAGTCCCTATGCAGGCCAAAACAGTAGCAAATATGGACTAAAATGATGGCTCGCAAAGCATGGAAATGAAGCTCATGCAATGCTCAAAAAATGAGGTATTCATGCATAACTCTCGAACGCATTTAAAGAATGGAAAACATGGGAATATGGCATACATATAAGCTCTAAAATATGATTCACAATGATGCCAAAACATGGAAACACCTCAAACTACGCATGCAATAGGCTTCAAAACTCAAAGCTAGGCAAGGGTATTGAACTACAACCATGCATAGCAAGCATCATTCAACCATGAGACCCAAAAACAGAGCTAAGGCAGTCCAAAACATGCACAAAATCAGTTTAAGGCATGGCCAAAAAGTGCTAGAATCAAAGGCCAAAATAGCATGCAATGTAAGCTAGTAAAGAGGATTTGCACTACAAGCATGTGAGGCAATCAAGAGGCCACTAAACCAGCAAAAGTCAGAGGTATGACATGCCAAATAAAGCCAAAAACCACTGAAAAATGGTTAATGCATGCAAGAATGATAGGCTCCTTTGATAGGCTATATGGAGGGTTGTTCTACACATGCAAGATGGACATCCAATATAGAAAAACAAGCTCTGGACAGAGCCTATGCAGGTCCTAAAACTCATCAAAAATGGCCTGAAACATGGCTTGGAAGCATGCAAATAAGGGCTCTTTTGTTTGGCCAAAAATGCTAAAAAACAAAACAAGGAGAGAGAGGGTCACCCCTCTCTGATTTTAGCACTCAAAATAGCATGCTAGCCACTGAAAATCCATTGGATTTCAGTGGATAATAGGCCAAACAAAGGCCAACACAAATGCTCTAAGGCATGGCTCAAAACAAGGTAAAATGAAGCATGCAAGGGGGTAGATGACTCCCAATAGAAAAATGATCTTAAACAAACATGTTAAGGGCCTCAAAATAAGACTTTTTTCAGTTTACACCGATGCTTGCAAGTATAGCTAAAAGATGAAGCAAAATAAAGCCTTAAAAGGGAGAAAGTGTGTTACCCTTGTAGCACAAAAGGACCAGCAACGTCTGGACCACAAAGACAGCCTCCCAACCTCTAAAAATGGCCTCCAAGATGCTTAGAGTGATGGTGGAGGGGTTAGGTTGGGAGATGGTATGCAAAGGTGCAAGAACCATGCACTTTTTGAGCTTGGATGTAGAGATATAGAGGGAGAAGTCTTGTACGCCTTAGACAAAAATTTTTTTTTTTTTTTTTTTTAAAACCTCTCTAAAGGAGAGGGAGACCCTTTCATATAGAGAAACAAGAGGGTTCAAGCGTCTTGGAGAAGCTAGAGCAAAGGTTCAGGTTTCCTCAAGAAGCTAAAACAAAGGTTCAAGCTTCCCCAAGAAGCTAAAACAAAGGTTCAAGCAGTTCAAGCTTCCTCAAGAAGCTAAAACAAGGGTTCAAAGGGTTTAAGCTTCCTCAAGAAGTTAAAACAAGGTTCAAGAGGTTCAAACTTCCTCAAGAAGCTAAAACAAGGGTTCAAAAGATTCAAGTTTTCTCAAGAAGCTAAAACAAGGGTTCAAAAGATTCAAGTTTCCTCAAGAAGCTAAAACAAGGTTCAAGAGGTTCAAACTTCCTCAAGAAGCTAGAGCAAAGGTTCAAGCTTCCTCAAGAAGCTAGACAAGGGTTCAAGCTTCCTCAAGAAGCTAGAACAAGGGTGCAAATCCTCCATACACATGTATGGAGGATCCAATCTGTGCCTTCCAGCTGGCACAACTGGCGACAACTCACAGAGACAAAACTGGAAAGAGTAGGCCGACCAGTTCAAAAGGTTCAACTCAAAAAATTTGGTCGGCCAACCCCATTTGATGGTCTCCACATTGAATGCAAGCTAGTGGTATGGTGGGAGACTAGTAAATATGGCTCAAAGACCAAGGAGACCAACTTCTTGACAAGAAAATCGGCTGGCGGGAGAAAATTGGTCTCCAAGGAGAAAAGGTGGTCTCCCACCCTTGTACCACCTCCCAAACAATGAAAACAAGGTCCATGCCAAAAATGAACCAAGACGGATGTAAAACGAGGGTTCGGGGGTCAAAACGCGCAGTCGGGTGTCTCAAAAACAGGCTGTTAAGCATTGAAAGTGGCGTGTGACCACAAAGGTGGTCTCCCGGGCCATAGTGTCCCTCTAGAGAGAGGAAGCAAGGTGTGTGCCAAAAACCGTGCCAAACAGAGAAAGTTAAGCGGTCCCGAACTGAGGTGCACGGCCGACGGCTCGAAAAATCAGAAACTGGTCTTCGAACGGGAATAGTGGCCTACGACCATGAAAAGTTTCCTACGGCCACTGAGAGATGGTCTACAAGACCTCTCCCTCCCTTCGGGAAGAGAAAACGAAACTTGGTTCGCAAATCGAGGCAAAGCACAAAAGGGTCCCAAGGTCCCGGGGTAAGGCTCTCAGCCGAAACTCCGAAACCTTAGAACAAGCACAACAAGCACCATCACCGAGCACTCAATCGATGACGTCTGAGTCTTAAGGTCGGTCAAAAATGGGGTGTCTACACCATGTTGTATTTCTCCAACAAGTCGATCACTTCCATCTTGAAGTGGGAACCATTATCCGAAATGATCTCATTCGGGATCCCATAGCGACAAATGATGTTATTCCTGATGAACTTGACTACATGCGATGCTTTCAACACTGCATAGGATTGGGCCTCGACCCACTTTGTAAAGTAGTCTATTGACACGAAGATGTACTCATGCCCTGTTCGACCCCTTCGGAGTAACCGCCCTAATAACATCAATTCCCCAGACCGAAAATGGCCACACTGAAATTATATTGTACAGCATTGACGGCGGGATGTTCATGTGATTTGCACGGATCTGGCATTTGTGGCATCGCCGAACAAAACCAATACAATCCTCCTCCATGGTTGACCAGTAGTAACCCTACCTGAGAATTTTCCGAGCTATCATCACTCCGCTCATGTGTGATCCGCACTCTCTTCTGTGGATGGCCTCCATTAGGCACTTTGACTCTTCTGCACCAACACACAGTTTATGCATTCCCAGATGGCCTCGTTTGTACAATTTACCCCCGCAGATGATAAACTGAGCAGCCATTCATCGTATTGCCCTCTTATCTTTGGCATTTGCCCCTGGTGGATAAGCCTCATTTTCCAAGAAATTCCAGATGTCACGATACCAGTGGTTCTGATCTTGTACTTCATTTATCGCGGTGATTAACTCATAGGCCGACACATACCTCTGTTTAATAATGATTGGATGCATCTAGACTCCCAAAGGGATGTCTATCATGGAAGATAGAGTTGATAAAATGTCAGCGAACCTGTTGCTCTCTCTTAACAGATGTGTGAAGGTTAGCTTTTCAAACCTGGGAATCAGAACGTCCAGGGTTTGGTGACAGATTTTCATCCTTTCTTCCTTTACCTTCCAGTCTCCTTTCACTTAAGACACAACCAGGTTCAAGTCCCCAATGACGTCCAACCATTTTTCCCCTAGGTCCAGGACGACTTCCAAATCAGTGATACATGCCTCGTATTCCGCTTTGTTGTTTGATACCTTGAACTGGAGTTTGAAAGCTAAAGGTATGTGGGAATTGTCGGGTGCTATCAGCAATGCCCCTATCCCATACCCGTACTGATTAGACGCTTCGTTAGAGTACATAGTCCAAATCTCTTTTTCGACCTGCAGAATGGCCTCATCCGGGAACAAATACTCTACTGCTTCGTTTCCCTCCACTAGGTGATTGGCTAGGAACTCCGCTATCGCTCTTCCCTTCACAGACTTGCAAGTCATATACTTCAAATCAAATTCAGAGAGAAGAAGCAGCCAATGGGCTAGCCTACCCGTAAGCGCTCGTTTCTCGAAGAGATAATTGATAGGATCTAATCTCGAAACCAGAATTACGGAGTGAGCTAACAGGTAGTGCCTCAACTTCTTGGTAGCCCATAGCAAGGCCAAACAAGCCTTCTCGAGCGGAGTGTAACGGGTCTCATATTCCAGCATTTTCTTGCTCAAGTGATAGATGGCCTTCTCCACTCTATCCTCAGATTCCTACGCAAGCATGCAGCCCATTGTCGTGTCGGTTAGTGACAGGTACAAAATCAACAGTTTCTCTGGCTCCAGCGGTGACAACACGGGCGGGTTCTGTAGATGCGGCAGAGGAAAGTCGTCCTTCAGACTAGCTTTGTTCAGATCTATGAAGTCCACACATACCCGAATTTTTCTATCTTTCTTCAGCACCGAAACAATGTTGGCCAACCAAGTAGGGTACTCAGACACTAGCAAGAACCCTGCATCTATCTTCTTGGTGACCTCTTCCTTGATTTTCAGAGCCCAATCCGAGCGTATTCTTCAAAGCTTCTGCTTGACAGGCCGGGCCTCAGGGTCAAGAGGGATCCAGTGCTGTACAATCTTAGGATCGATTCCAAGCATGTCTTCGTAGGACCACGCGAAAACATCTTTGAAATCTTTTAATAAAGCGACTAAGTGCTCGCGCTCCTCCAAAGATAACGTGGACCCGATCTGGACTTGACGCGGATCCTTCTCAGTACCAACATTAATCGAAATGATTTCATCAGCCAAAGGTTTTACAAACCCCTTCTCCTCTCAATCAATCAAATGTTTCAAAACCGGAGGAATTTCTTCCTCGTCGTTTTTATCAAAGTTTTGAAAGTCCTGATTAATACAATAAACAAGTGGCACAGAAAAGTACTCAGAAACAGCAATGGTACCATTCTCATTCACAACTTCCAATTCGTCCAATTCCTCAGTTACAATTGACTTAAAAGAAAAGCAAAAAGACGACCTGGACAAAACAACGGCATCTGGGTTATCAACCCCAGGAATACCGGACTCTGACTCAGAAGAACTAGAATTTGATTCTGACTCCACATACTCTGTGGAATCCGATTCCGGTTCACTACCTAACTCAAAACTGCTGGACAAAAAGCCCTCATCGAACTGCCAAACGAGGGAGGGTGCGATAGATGCATCTAGAATGCCAGAAAAAGGGCCCACATCCATTTGATCTCCAATCATGGAAACAGAAAAGTCACCCCCCAAGCTCTCTGGTGTGATCTGAGGATCCAAGAGGAGAAAAGCCAGCGCTACTCCTATCTCGAGTTATGTGCCATCGGACTCATCCTCTTTACACTGTTCAGCCTCAACTGGTAGGTCAGTCTGCACTTCTGCAACTTCATCCCCTTGCAACTGTAGGTCAAAAAAGATCTCAAAGTCGGGCAAACGCCACTTTTCTGAATTCAGCCATGGCTTAGGAAAGCCACAAAATGGGAAATCCTCCCCCTCCCGAATAGGTCTATGCAGTAACTCATAGTGCTTCCCAGTTTGTTTAGGCTTGGCCCTTCCTGCCATTTCCTTTCCCTTTTTTACCCAATCCTCTTTGGTAGGCGTGTAACCTAGACCAAAGGTATAAGGGTTGTGTAGCACTTCAGCCAACGTAATGACGCCCTTCCTGCCGCTCCTTCCCAATCCCATTCCGGGTACATGTTGACGCTTATTCATGAGGTAGATGGATTGCACACTGACATACAGTCCCTCATCAACAGCCAGAATATCCTGCACTACCCAGGCCTCGACCAAGGTGAACCCAGACAAAAAGACATCCTCCTCGCCGTGCATAATTTCCAAGACCGATGTAGTAACCTCTGGCGGCGGATGTATGGAAGAGTTTCCAAAAACAATAGCTACCCCCTTTCCATGGGGGTACTTCAGCATCTGATGCAAAGTGGAAGAGACAGCTCTCACATGGTGCAGTCAAGGCCGTCCAAGGAGTAAATTAAAGGTGGCCGGAACATCCAAGATGTGGAACTCAATGTCCTGTTGCGCCGGGCCAACCTGAGTTCTAATTCGAACTATCCCCCATCACTTCCCGACTTGTATTGTCATAAGCCCGAATTACCTAGACCATTGGTGCATAGGCCGTGCGCAACGGACACACATTAATTACAGATCCCATATCAACCAAGACAACTGGTATCCACTTCTCTTTACCCTCCACAGAAATGTATAATGGCTTGTTGTGTTTAGAGCCCTCAGGCGGAAATTCTTTATCTGTGAAAGTCAAAGTCGATAAACCGCCACCTGGGAACACCATCCCACTAATTGCTCAGGTGTTGTGTCAATAGAGAGCTTAGCCTTATCCATTACTGATAGAACGACTTGTCTATGCACCCGTAAGGCCATGAGCAATCCCCAAACGGAGATGTCCGCCTGAATCTTTTTCAGCTGCTTCAGTACAGCTTCCTCCTCTAACAATTTATCTTTCTGTTTCTCAACTTCCTTATCTTTCCTTGATGCCTCTGGCTGGTCCAGGTATGGGGGCTTAAAGTACCGCCTACTCTGAGTCATGTTATCGACTTCCTCGGCATACCATGTATCATTTGGCAGATTCTGTCCCCAATCCTCATTCGTGTGGGCGAGATGAAAATCTTCATCTTCCCACCATATTCCCTCGACAACTGACAAACACACATCTGGTTCCGCAGTAATTGTTCCCGTGTTCACAACACATTCTGTCCCCGCAGGGCCTTTGACTTTCTAGCCTTCTGATCATTCTTAATTCTTTCCTGTTCGAACCGCTTCAGTCTGGCCTCCTGTTCTGTATCAGCTGTACACAAGCTACCCAATTCTTGCGCAAAATTCTTAGTACCAGTGCTCTACGGCAACTTTCCCTTGTCATCGACCGTTCCGGCTGTTGCAAACGTTCCTGTTTTTGACTGTTCCTGCTTTGGTTAAGGCCCCTTATCAACATTCGGCTTGTCACTAAGCCACCCTGTATTATCTGTTGATCCATTCATGTCAAACCAACCAATCTGTACATCCCCCAGATCCTGTTCATCAAAGAACTGTAGGTTACTGATGTCCTCCACAAGCTCAACTAAGTCATCCAGCCCCTGGCTTGGCCCGTCCTCCCGGACTACATTTACCTCTATCCCCATCAGAAATTCCACCCTCAGCTTGGCCTGGCTAGTTGGCACAATGCAACAACAAGGATTGTACTCTTCTTCAGTTAAGCTTACAGAGCCCTCAGGCATGCCGTTTTTTACCACAGCCACCACCACGAGTTCGAGTTGGGATATGGACGCGCTCATCATGCACAAGTCTATGCTTTCTGAGATGAATAGCGCCGGCTTAGGCAGGTGGGAGGGTGTGATGTATATGCGGGGGTCATATAGGACGACCATTGTTTGGATAAGGTTTACTTGCCTGGGTGGTGGGGGTTGGTTGTGCGGTGGGAGAGGATTTATAGTGACGTTAGGCTTCTCAGGAGGCGCTATCACTTTGTTGTCAATGAGATCCTGAATCTCATGATGGAGTCTAAAGCATAGGTCGGTATCATGACCATGCTGCTGATGGAAGGTGCAATACTTGGCCAGATTGTGTGTAGGAGAGAGGGAATTAGGCAATGGGCGTGGCTCTAGGGGCTTCAAATGCCTCTTTCTGATTAGGACCCTCAAGGCCACTGATAGAGACATATAAAGTGGGGTGAAAACCCTCTGGCCCTGGGGTGGGTACTTTGCAGGTTATGGGGTAGTTCTGGATGTACCAGTAAAAGGGGTGGCTGTTTCGGTGTGGTGGTGACCATACCAATGTCAGAGGTCCTTGCAGCTGCATTGCGGCTCGTAGCTGCATTTGAACTGCGTGTAAATGCCCTCTTGGGCTGCTCCTTTTCATGGTCAATCAGACCCTATTTCATCCCATCCTCTATCTGTACCCCTATCTCATGAAGGTCAACAAATACAGGAGCGCGTAAGACAATCATCTTCTGCAGTAACTTTGGTTGCAGATTACAAACGACCATTCTTATCTGGTCCTTCTCAGCTGGTTCGGTTGTCATCATGGAGGCCTTGGCCCTCCACCGAGTGACGAAGTCAGAGAAGCCCTCCTTCAGCTCGTGCCGAGTTGCCTCGAGATCACTAGTTGTGACCTCGATTTGAGTGTTATAAGAATATTGGGCAATGAAGGCCTTGACCATCTCTTCCCAGTTCTTTTTCATAGAATCCTCTAGTTTAGCATACCAGATAGCCGTAATACCCGATATGGTCTGGCCAAATAGGGATAGCTTCCGTAATCTAGCCAGGCCCATCGGTCGCAGAATATTTGAAAATAGTCGCAAGTGGACCATGGGATCACTCGAACCGTCGAAGCGGTCTATTTGTGGCATTTTAAATCTATTCGGCAATGTCACCACTGAATCTATATAGCCGTCCTCCATATCTGGGATTGAATTGACTCCTTAAGCTCATTTGAAAAGCTTCTCAAGCTTGCTCACTTTCAAAGCAGTAGGATCGACCTCAAACTCGAATGGTGCATCTGTTGGGTAAGCTAGTGCTTTGGAAGTCTGATGTGGGACTTGCCCTGCTGGAGTGTCCGTATTCTCCTGGACATTAGCTGTATCCCCGGGTATTGGAACCCTAGGTGGAGGTGGGTGCGAAGTAGAAGCTGCTGCTTGTTGTGGTTGCTGCTGCTATTGAAGCCTAGCAATGAACTCAGCCTGCTAGGCTGCAATCTCTGTTTAGCGAGCGGTAACTTTCGCTTGGCAAGTAGCGTCCAGCTGCATGGCCTCGATAGTTTGTTGAAGTTGATGCATCATGTCCTCCATACTGTCTAAGGGGTGCTGATATGTCAGAACCGGTGTATATTCTCTTTCTGAGGTGGAAGCAGAAAACTGGGCCCAACTGCGCATAGGTGACATAGATAATGACCGCTAAATTAGCGACTTTTGAACCGGTGATCTATGCCTGACTGTCCTCCGCCTAGTAACTGGGGATAGTGAAGCAAACACTAGTTGTCCTCCAATAAGATCCTTAGATCGGTAAATCCTCCTAACTCGAGTCCAGAGTGCTTGGGGGGTATCTGCCTCGTTGGAAGCAATTGTGAAATACTACCTTGCAAAAAGAAAAATAAAGCAAAAAGGAAACAACAATCAACAAACACACAGCACCTCGGCGTAGACAAAGACAACACATAGTTGAAATGATAGCTGGACAATCTGTACTCAAACACTGATTTCTGTCCCCAAATTTCTGCCTGAAAACTGATATCCTCAAACTGATACCCAGACTTGCAACTGATACGTACATTCCTGTAGAGGCACACCCTAACAGCACATATCAAGCAAGTAAGAGTCAAAACACCCCTATGAGGGGGTAGGGTTACCTTGTCCTAGTTTCGTCAGGACTAGGGGTTCACTATGCACACATGCGATTTTAAACAATCTTGCATTTGGGTGAGCAACCTGTCCTAGTTTGGAACAGTCTCTATGGCTTCCGATATGCAACTAGGTCAATTGGTCAATAAGGGTGCCTCAGCAAGACCACCTAATATACCCCTCGCTCCTAACACCGAGAAGTGAAAGAAGGATCAAACGGTACAGCGGTGATCCAGATCCAAGGTTCGTGTTCCCATCGTGGCAGAGCCCGCAACTGGTCATCCTTATGGCATGCTTTTCCAAGCAAGCCTCCGATAAACCGCTCAAGAATAGCAGATGGCAAACACTGTGACCGAGGCGCACCTATGCAAATGCAGTGCAAAGAAACACATAAATATAGATAAAACAACATATCATGAGTTTAAGTCAAGTTCTCTAAATCCCCACCAGAAAATTGTAGCTTGACTTTTTCGCGCCCCCTTTCGGAGGGCTCGAATTGGTCCTACAGTTCGGACTCCTATCATGGTTCTGAATCTAATTTCACAAAGTGCAATGTAAAACTGATAAACCGCCAAAGAGTCCAATGCGGCAAATCATTTGGGAAAATTGATTTTGAATCAAATAATGCCAAAACTGGACTACTTTGCCAGATTACAGAGTCGCCATCTAAATAATTTGTTTTTGAGAAATTTAGGAAACCCTGACTCGTGCCAAAGGCCACGTGTCTGTCATCTCCAAAGTTGCCTCGGCATGGGAACTTGGGTACGAGGGAGGAAGGTCCTAAAATGAGCACCCTTGCTCGCCCAATCAAAGGATCGGCCTCTATTAAGCATGATATGTTGTTTCATAAACACATGTACTCTTTTCCGGTTATTAGCTAACTTTACTACGTGACACGCGCGCAAGCAAGTATAAACTAAATCGCAAGAATTGGAACATTTCAACTCATGTTTGCTTGTGAAACTGGTTTGAAAATGCCACTCTCAAGTGGGCCAAAGCGCGGATTTTCCACCTCAAGTGGGGTTAAAACATGATTTTGTCACTTCGCAAAGTGGGCTTAAAACTCACAATCATCGAATTGTTCCAATTCAAGTAATAAAGCCTTCATCCATAGGCATTCATGCAGTTAAGCAAGTAAGCAAATAGCCTCGTGGCAAGCATGCAAAACATGGCATCACTCACACTCATGCAAGTATGCTAAAGCATAAAACTTACAGTGTACTTGTAGACATCCCATTTTTGACCGCCCTTAAGACTTGGGCACTACTAATGGTTTACTTGGTGGAGAAAGGTATGCAAGGCAAAAGTTCAGTTTCTTCGGCAAGGAGAGAGTCAAATCTCAACTTCACACCCTTTTGGACTGAAACAATCTTGATCAAAAGATTTTGGACCTTGAAACCCTCTCTTTCAAAATGTTTTGAAAATAAAGTTTCTACGATGTTCTGACGCTCGCATTTCATTAAATGTTGCGCCTTTCGGCAAACCGAGCAAGGACAAAGTGGAAATGAATGAAAGAGAGATGAGATCTTTGAAAAATATTTCAAAAAACCTTACTTAGGGGTTTGGAGTTGAAGAAAAGAAGAGAAGGGGGAAGAAACCTAGTTGGGGGAGAAAATGGGCATGAACTGTTAAGAGAGGGACGAGCAGTCCTCGTTGAATCAGGCCTATTCATTTTCATACTTGCATTTCAGCCATGAGGCCACCACCATTGGAAAGCTTACTTCTGGGGCTTCATTTTTCACTCAAGAATCTCCTAAAGCCAAGTCTGGACAGGGGAGATATGGTTGATTGAAGTAGGACATCACTCCGGTTGGACTGAATCTGCATGGCTTCACCAAAACAGGCATAACCTTTTGCACAGTAGGAATTTTGATGCAAGGCTGGTGCCATTGGAAAGCTAACTTCTGGGGCTTCAATTTAGACACCTGGTCGACCACCTTTGGACTTCCCAATCACTGGCCAACCACCTTTCTTTCCGGCAGACCAATTTTTTGTCCTGAAAAACCAGCAAAAAGTAGCAGGCCGACCCAACCTTTTGACCTAGTTGGCCGACCAGCAAAAGGGGTCAGCCGACCACCTGAATTGGTCGGCCAGCTTTCTCCTTTTTTGTCTTAGTGAGTTAAAGCCAGCTGTGCCAGCTGGAAGCCTCAGAATGCATCCTCCATACACGTGTATGGAGGATGTTTAAGCTAGCTTTTAAGCTTCTAGATAAAAGAAAGGGCCCTCTTCCATGGCTAGGGTTCAGAACCTATTTTGAGCATACATACACTTTCCCTCCATATCTCTATATTCTAAGCTCCAAAAACCCGTGTTCTTGGTCCCATTGCACTACACCTCCAAGCACAACACCTTCATTATCAACCTAAGAACCTAGGAGCTCATTTTCAGAGGTTGGAGAGTTCCTATTTTGGTCCAGAACTTGATGCATTGCTGTGCTACAAGGGTAAGTCATCATTTCTCCCATTTTTGCATTATTTTACTTCATAACTTAGCCCTATTTGCAAGCATTTCTAGGTTTCGTCTTAAACTGAAAAGTGTCTTATTTTGGGCTCCTCTTAAAGTTTGATTAAGGACACTTTTCTGTTTGAGGTCATCTACCTCCTTGTATGCTTCATCCCTCTTTGTAGGCTTATTTTGCGTCCTATCTTAGCCTTCCTTGCAAGCATTTTCGAGGTTTGTCATAAACTGAAAAGAGTCTTGCTTTGAGCCCCTCTTGAAGTTTGGTTAGGGGCATTTTTCTGTTGGGGGTCATCTACCCCCTTG
Organism: Camellia sinensis; assembly: GCF_004153795.1. NCBI lineage: Eukaryota > Viridiplantae > Streptophyta > Magnoliopsida > Ericales > Theaceae > Camellia > Camellia sinensis. The sequence goes on from NW_021024949.1 coordinate 3,190,552, forward strand.
TATGCTTGTTTGCCTCTTATTTTGAGCCTTGCACCTAGGCCTTTGTTTCATGCTTGTTTGGCCTCCTAGCCACTGAAAGCTAGTGGATTTTCAGTGGCTATCACACTGTTTTGAGAGCCAAAATCAGAGGGGGGTAACCCCCTCTCTCCCTGTCTTGATTGTTGGCCCTTTTGGCCTTCCAAAGGGGCCCCTACTTGCATATTGTGAAGTCACATTTCAGGCCCTATTTGGTGAGTTTTAAGGTCTGCCTTAGCACTTTCTGGAGCCCTTTTGGCCATATTTTGTGTCCCTCATGCATGTGTAGAGCAATCCTCCTCAAGGCTTTTCAAAGGGACCTTTCATTGCATGCTTCATTGACCCATTCCAGACCCTTTTCAGTGAGTTTTAGGGTTGTCATAACCTCTTTCTGGAGGTATTTTTGCCACTTTGTATGTCCATCATGTATGTGTAGAGTAATCCACCTCATGGCCTTCCAAAGGAACACTTTATTTTTCCATGCATTGACTGAGTTTCAGTGGTTATTTGGGCATATTTTGGCATGGCATACTTTTGTTTTTGGCTGGTTCGGTGAGCCCTCATGTGCTTCACATACTTGTAGTGTAAATCGTGGTTCACTAGCTTATTTCGCATGCTTTGTTGACCCTTGATTTTAGCTCTTTTTTGCCTTGCCTTAAACTGATTTTGCGCATATTTTGGACTGCCCTAGCTCTGTTTTTGGGTCTTGTAGCCGAATGATGTTTGTTTTGCATGCTTGTAGTTCAATACCCATGCTTAACTTTGAGTTTTGAGGCTCATTACATGTATATACTGAGGTGTGTTCATGTTTTGGGTCCATTTTACATCATATTTCAGAGCTTGTATCAATGCCATATTGCCATGTTTTATACTCTTTAAATGTGTTTGAGAGTTGGGCTTATATGCCCCGTTTACTGACCATTGAATGAGCTCCATTTCGTTGCATTCCAAGCCATCATTTTAGGCCATTTCTCCACTGTTTCAGACCTGCCTAGGGTCTATTTGGGGTTGATTTTGCCATTGGTGCATTGCTTTGGGTACCTCTAGTGTAACGCATTTCACTAGTTTCGGTACCCGGCCCCCTCTAGCTTGCATTGTGTGCCATGTGTGTATGTTTCGGGACCATTTTGTATCATGTTTCAGAGCTGGAGTTTGTGTGCTTGTATGCCATATTGCATCCTTTTCCATGCTTTGGTAGAGTGGCATTTGATGCCTTAGGATCGATCCCCTGCATCGTGCATGTTTGTATGTGTTTCGGTTGTCTCATTTCCATCATATGGCCACTGATGTGAGTGTGGCTGAGGTCCACTCTTGTTGGTGTAAGTCCATCGTACATCGTGTATGCCATTTTAGCCCATAGCATTGCGTATGCTAGGTTACATGTTAGAGCATTGTGTATGCCATGTTACATCACGTGCATCGTGTATGCCATTTTAGTCCATAGCATTGCGTATGCTAGGTTACATGTTAGTTGCATTGTGTATGCCATCTCATTCTCATTTGCATTGTGTTTGGGATAGGAGTTAGCCCAAGCACAGGAAACGAGGGACATTTCGTACTCTGAGTGACGGAACGTGTCTCAATTCCTGGTTGCCGACACTCCAGATTAACCGTGATGGATTCTAGGCCTTGTTGTGTTTATATGTGCATTCATTTCACATCGAGTCGTGCAATTCGACTCCTCGACCATCGTGCATCGAGATGCGTGATTGGTAGCACGAGGATCGAGGTGTGCATATATATGTGAAAATACTTTGCCATGCCCCTTTCTTGCTCTCTGTTGCAGCAAATCAGAAAGCAGCAACTTTCTAAAGCCTTGCACAGCATTCCGGGATTAATTGCAAACATAGGCGAATCGGGGCATCGCAATGGATTTCTGCGCAAGGCAACTCGAGCATGCATCTATCATCATTCGGAACAGAGCTGAGGCGGTCCATGAATTTGCATGCTAGTTTATTTGCTTTCCTAGTTAATTCATTAATTAATTAGGATTTTTAAGTGTGCGTGTGTGTGATGTATGTCTTCCAACCCCATGTCTTTCTCCATTTTATTTACCCGCTTATGATGGTTAGATTAGGGCATGTTTCAATTAGCATACAGTATGATAGTATGTTTGCATTCATTCATCTGTTTTGCATGCACCGGGCTCGGCGCATCATACTAACTGCATCGTATTTCAATTCCAAGTTGAATATGTGTTAGCTGTAGCATCTCATATGCCATTCTTAGAATAGCCGAGCCTATTGTAGTTGCATCTTTGCATGTGTTGCGTTAGGCATTTCTGTATAGTTAGGATCATGCATGGATTTCTAACATAGCTTTTGTTTTGGCTTGGAGTACTCGGTAAGTTTTATGTTTTAGCATCATTGCATGCACGTGAGTGACTGCCATGATAGCATGCTTACCATGAGGCTATTTGCTTATGTGATATACCTGCCTGAATGCCTGTGAGTGAAGGTTGGATTATCTGAATTGGAATAATGCGTTGACTGTGGGTTTTAAGCCCACTAGATAGTGGCAAAACCATGTTTCCAAAGCCCACCTGAGGGTGGCAAAATCTGCATTTTTAGCCTACTTGCGAGTAGCAAACCGCTTTAAAAAACCAAACATGAAATATTTTGTTCCAATTCAGGCAATCCAGTCTATACTTGTATACTGTGCGCATCACATAGTAAATCTAGGCTAATAACTGGAATAAGAACGCATATTATTTTCAAAACTAGATATCATGGTTAGTAGAGGCCGATCTTTGATCGGGCGAGCGGGGGTGCTCACGAAGTGACCTTCCCTAATCGTACCCAAGTTCCCAAGCTGAGGCAACTTTGGTGATGACGGACACGTGGCCTTAGGCAAACGAGTCAGGGTTTCCTAAATTCCCCAAAATAAAATATTTAGGTGGCAACTCTGTATCTGGCAAAACAGTCCATGTTTGGCACTTCTTTCTAAAAGTCTATTTTCCAAAACGATTTGTCAGATTTGGACTCTTTGATGATTCATTGGTCTTGCATTGCACTCTGCGAGATTAGATACAGGACCGTGACTTTTGAGTCCTGAACTGTAGTGAGCCAATATCAACAGAACGGGATTTCCCTCCCGGGACGTTCGGGGACGTCTACAGTACTCCAAGCTAAAACAAAAGCTAGTTAGAAACAATGTATGATCCGAACTATGTTAGATGCCTAATGCAACACATGCAATAATTCAATTAATAAGCTCGGCTACTAATATGACATATGATTCGATTTGAATAACATGTGATAAACACGTATTCAAAGAAGTGTATTGAAATACAATGCAATTTGAATGATGAGCCGAGTCTCGGTGCATGCAAGACAAATGAATGATGCAAACATGCGAGCATAAGGTATGCTAATTGAAAATGTGCCCTAACCTAACCATACCATCGAAAGCGGCTAAATAAAAGAGAGAAAGATGTGGGGTTAGAAGACATGCACATACACACACACATACACACACACACGCACACTTATTACAACATTGTGCCCTCGCGAGGGAGGGTCCGAATAAATAAGCTAAGCTATGCAAAGCTAATCAAACTTATTTAATTAAACTAATTAGATTAATTATTACAAATCAAAATAAAGAAATAGCTAAACTGAGCTACTTAATTATTACAACACTTAACTAATTAGCAAACTAATTAATTAAATTACAAAACCAAAGTACACTAATTAAAGATATAAAGCATTAAACTACACTGCCTCAGCTCTGCTTTAGAACATGGAAGATGCAAGCATTCGATTTTTGTCCCAAAAAGCCCATCGGTTTACTCTTGAGAGGCTCTGTTTGCAGGGTTACTCTAAAAACATTCTGCTCCATCATACCAATTCAATGCTGAGGATTGCACCAGTGACCTGCCGGCCATGGATTCTTGCTGCCAGCCATCTGCCGGCCAAAAGTGTGCTATGCCGGCCAAGGATGAAGCACTGCTGGCCATCAGGGAGCCACTGTCGGCCACTGGTGTGCTGAATCACCACACTACAACAGAGCACAAACAGAGGAAAATTGAGGGTTTTTCGAGGATGTATTTGTATTGTGCCTCTCCTTATCATCTCAAAATATCAAAGGAGTGGCACTCTTAGATCCAAAACCACCAATCAAGCATTTTCAATTCATGATGGCCAAAGATCCAGTTGTACACTTTCAATAAATGCACAAAACAAAATTCAAAAGACCATCGCCCTATCATGCATGATCAAGGGTGATGGAGACAAAAGAGATTGGCTCATTTCATCACTTTGAGTATGAAATAGGCTAATCCACCTTGTGTTCAATATAACGTCTGATTGAACACATGCAATGCAAACACAACATGCTTATCTTGGTCATGTTTTACTTGTTCGATTTTGTTTACTCATTTCAGGATTACCAAGTCATTCTTTAATTGGTTAAGTCCAAGATGAGTGTCCTCTAATGAGAGAGGGGTCAACCAAAGGATAGTTTAAGACATCAGAGAGATCATGCCTTTGATTAGGAGGAACACTCAAAAAGAGGGTTAAAACCATTGAGCACAAGCTCTATCTCAAGCTTAAGCACAACTTTAAGGTTAACCAACCCTCAAAGCAAATGAAAAGTGAAGAAATGAGGGAGGTTGCAGATATTTTAGTGCTGCAATGGCATGCAAAAAGACACTAAATCATGCAAGCAATGCATGCAAGACATGCTAAGGGCCTAAAAGCATCAAACTAGTGAAGAGCACTACACTATAAGCATGCAACACAAAGCTCAACTAACTAAACCAGCTCTGGATAGAGCTAAAACAAGTCAAAACAGTGGCTAAAACATGTTGAAATTGAAGCACAAAAGGCAAGAAAACATGCTCACATGTTGGCTCGCAAACAAGACTCAAAACACAACTCTCAAAAGCAATGAAAGAGTGAAATAAGTGTGAGTGTGACAGAGCTATATACAGAAAAATCACATGTAAAATGATGCTATAGCAGGCAATCATCTCAAGCAAAACATGCTTAGAGGCCTAAAACAATGAGCTAGTGAAGGCATTTGCATTACAACCATGCAAGACAAGGCTCCTATGACTAAGACAGCCCAAAATAAAACTAAATCATGCTAAATCAGTAGCAAAAGCATGTTGAGATCAAGTCTGTAGACTGCCCCCAAGAACTCCCGCTCTCCGCGCCTGCGGGGGGCGTTAATTCGTTTTGTTCTAAGGCTACTACAGTTCGAACTCGATGTCACAGTTCTGAATCTAATCTCACAAAGTGCAATGCGAGACCGATAAATCACCAAAGAGTCCAAATCTGGCAAATCGTTTTGGAAAACTGATATTTTATAAAGAAGTGTCAAATGTGGACTGCTTTGCCAGATATAGAGTCGCCACCTAAATATTTTATTTTTAGGGAAATTTAGGAAATCCTGACTCATGCCTAAGGCAATGTGTCTGTCTTCACCAAAGTTGCCTCGGCTCGGGAACTTGGGTACGAGAGGGAAAGGTCATGCAATGAGCATTCCCACTCGCCCGATCAAACATTGGCCTGTACTAAGCATGATATTTTGTTTTTGAAAACACATGTGTTCTTATTCCAACTATTAACCTAGAATTACTATGTGATGTGCACAGCATACAAGTATAGACTAGATCGCCTAAGTTGAAACAAAACATTGTATGTTTGTTTGTTTGAAAATGGTTTGAAGTTTGCTACTCGCAAGTAGGCTAAATCGGGGATTTGATGAATTGTTTCAATTTAAGCAATCCAACCTTCACCCACAGACATTCAGCCAGTTATATCAAATAAGCAGTTAGCATACACATCTCATGCAGTATGCTAAAGCATAAACACTCACAGTGTACTCCGAGCCAAAACAAAGAACTAGTTGGAAATCATGCATGATCCTAGTTCATTTTAAGATGGTTAATGCAACACATGTAAAAATGCAACTCAGATAGGCTCGGCTATTCTAAGATGTCATGTGAATGCGACAATTCGATACATGTATTCAACTTGGATTTGAAATACAATATAGTTAGTATGATGCGTCGAGCCCGGTGCATGCAAAACAAATGAATGATGCACACATGCAAGCATAAGTATGCTAATCGAAATATGCCCTAAAACTAACCATCGTAAGCGGTTAAGTAAAAAGGAGAAAGAAATGGAGATTGGAAGACATGTATCACACACACGCACACTTATTACAATAGTTGGCCCTCTCGACAGAGGGTCCGAATAAGAAGCTAACTAGCTAATCTAAGCTAATTAAACTAATTATTACAAAACAATGCTAACTAACTATTCCTATTTAACTAACTATTACAAAATAAATAAGCAGCTAAATGCATTAACTACTTAAGTACAGAACCAAAGCATAGGCTAGCTAAGGAAAGCAGTAAAACAGGAGCCTCGAGGCGAGAACTGTATGCATGCTCGGTCGCTTCGTTCGGAAATCCATCGCGATGCCCCGATTTGCCACTATTTTCAATTGTTCTCAGAACCTTGCACCAAGCTCCACAAAGCTTCTAACTCACCTTGGGGACCTGTGGGAGGGTTGCCGACCACCTAGGGGTGTTTCCAGCCATTGGCCGACCACTTTCTATTGCTGCAGACCAGAAAAAGTGGTCGGCCATCTAGTTTTTCTGGTTAGCCGACCAGTTTTTGCTGCATTTCTCCAATTTGCTGCAATAGAGAGCAAGAAAGGGCATGGCAACGTATTTGCAAGATATGTGTGCACAACCACCCTCCCTATCATTTCTTAAGCTCAAGGGAGTGTGGTTCTTGACCCTTGGGTCACCAATCACGCATCTCGATGCATCATGGCTGAGAAGCCAAATTGCCCAATTCAAGGTAAAATGAATGCACACATAAACACATAAAGCATTGACCTCTATCATGTATGATCAAGAGGGTCAGCGACCGAGAATTGAGGCACGTTTCATCACTTCAAGTATGAAACGTCCCTCGCCCCTCATGCTTGGACTAACACCTAATCCAAACAAATGCAACAACATGCAATCATGGAAATGCAATGCAATTTAAGCATGCAAACATGCAATGCAAGGCATGCAAAACACAATGCAACTACATGGCATACACAATGCAAAAGATAACATGGCATACACAATGCAATGAACAACATGGTATGCTCAATGCAATGTGACATGATCGACTTAACAAAGCTAATGACATGCAAACAATGCTAATGCATGCATACACAATGCATGGCAACATAAGCATGCAACAATTTGATGCAATGTAACAACACTCACATAACATGCGTGATGGACTTAAACCAAAATGGACAAACCTCAGTCATGCCCAAATCAGTGGCCATAATGATGAAACTAAGGCATGAAGTACAAAGTAAACGCATGCATGCCAATTGCAGTGGCCTATCAACTAGGCCTAAGAACACAACTCTTAAGCATGCTGAAGAAGCGATAAACATGGAAGTGTGACAGCACTAAAGGCTTTGAAATCAAGTGTGAAATGATGCCAAATCATTCAAACAACACAAATAAAGCATGTAGGAGGGCCTAAGGCACAAAGCCATTAAAGGGACTACACAAGGGGCATGCAATACATGGCACAAATGATTGAACCAATCATGGACAGTGTTCAAATAGGTCTAAACAAAGACCAAAACATGCTGAGATGGGGACCCAAAGGTCTAGGCGTGCAAACATACAAGCTAGGCCATAAACAAGGTGACAAATGCACAACCCTTAGAGGCACTCAAAGGGTGAAAGAAATGGGAACATGGCGATGCTACATGCTCTGAAATAACATATGAAATGATGCCAAATCATATACATGATACAAACGAAGCATGCTATGAAGCTCAAAACTTGAAACTATCATAGGCACTTACACTATAGTTATGCAAAACATGAAGCATGTGACAAGGGCAACCCAAAATAGTCCTAGAACATGTCAAAATGACACTAAAACATGTATGGAAGGAAGCCAAAATATGCTAGCATGAAGGGCATGAAGCATGGAATATGCAAGGCAAATAATACATGATACAAACGAAGCATGCTATGAAGCTCAAAACTTGAAACTATCATAGGCACTTACACTATAGTTATGCAAAACATGAAGCATGTGGCAAGGGCAACCCAAAATAGTCCTAGAACATGTAGGAAGCCAAAATATGCTAGCATGAAGGGCATGAAGCATGGAATATGCAAGGCAAATAAGGTGGATTACACTACACCTATCAAGACCAAGCATGAGATGACTTAACCAACAAAAATCAGAGTTATATCATGGCAAAATAACCCCAAATACACATTGAAATGATAGCTCGCAAGCTTAGGCATGAAGGCATACACAATGACTCATGTTAAGGCATAAAAGGCAAACCCTTCAATGCACTGAAAGAGTGAAAGATGCAAGTGTATGACCACACTACATGGAGTGAAATCACATATGAAATGATGCCAAATCATTCAAAATGGCCAAGCAATGCATGCTAGTGGACTTGATACACAAGGCTAACAAGCTAGAATGCATTATACCTATACAAAGCATGGCATGCATGACCAAAACAACACAAATCAGAGTTAGAGCATGCTAAAACATGGACAAAAGCTTCTTGGTGTTGAGCCAAAATCATGCTAGAATGATAGTCTAAAGCATGGTACACATTAGGCTAATTCATAGAATTACACTACAAGTGTATGAAGCAAGCAAAGGGCTATCAAACCAAACCTTAATAGAGGTATACCATGGAAAAACAACAACAAGAACATGCTGAGATGGACTCAAAACAAGCTAGAAAGACATGCTACTTCATGAAGCATACAAAGCTAGTTTTTTAGATTTACACTACAAGTGTATAAGGCATGCATGAGGTGACAAAATCAAGTAAAAATAGTGGTATGCCATGCTGAAATAATCCCAAATACATGCTAAGATATGGTCAACATAATCTTAACAAACATGCTCAAACATGAGGCAAATAGAGCAAGTATTCAAGACACAAGGAGAGGGGATGAGCCTCTCCTATTTGGGACCTTAAAACACCATTTCCACCACTGAAATTTCTCTGACTTTCAGTGGTGAGAAGGCCAAAAATAAGTAGTCCCAATAGCTTAAAACATGGCACGAGAACAAGACCAAACAAGGCCTAAGAGGGGGTAGACTACCCCCAACACAAAAGTGACCTTAAACAAACATGTTAAGGACTGAAAAATAGAACTTTTTGCAGTTGGAAGTTAAGCCTAAAACACCATGCAAATAGGGCTAAAAGCTTAAGCAAAATCAAGGGATTAAAGGCTAGTTGACTCACCCTTGAAGAACACCTTCAAAACAACAACTCCAGCAGCTTTTCTGAGCTAAAACCAATCCAAAGACTCCAAAACTAGCTCCTAAGTACCTCAGTAACAAAAGGATGGTGTTTGAGTGTGTTTGTGTGCAATAGTGTGGAAAAATTACACTTTTAAGCACAAAACAAGAGCAAACAAGGAAATATGGAGACAAGCGTGTATCTATCACTCCAGCCACAAAATTCTGAACCTAGAGGAGGGAGGAGGAGGTTCTCTTATATAGAGAACCAGGCCTCAAGCTTGTTGAGGAAGCTAAGGGCTCAAAGCCATCCCTCCATACATGTGTGGAGGATGGCTTTTGTGCCTTCCAGCTGGCACAGTTGGCCTAAAAATATATCTAAAAAGGTGATGAAAAGCAGCTGACCAATTGAAGTGGTCGGCCAGCTACTTGAAACAGTCAGCCAACTACTTAAAATGGTTGGCCGACCACCACAACTGGTCTCCTAAGACAAAAAGTGGTCGGCCATCGGGGGAGAAGGTCTATAGCATGAAAGCAAGGCAGTGGTGTGGTGGCTGACCAGAAAAGGTGGCCCAAAGACCAAGGAGACCAGTTGGCTGACCAGAAAACTGGCTGGCGAGAAGAAAAGTGTCTCCAAGGGGAAGTACTGGTCTCCCACCCTTGTACCACCTTCCAAACAAGAAAAACAAGATTTGTACCAAAAACAAACCAAAACGGATGCAAGTTGAAAGTTCGGGAATCAAGGCGCGCGGCCGGGAGACTCGAAAACTAGTCTACGGGCATCAAAAGTGGTCCACGACCACAAAAGTGGTCTCCCGGACCACAGTGTCCCTCTAGGAAGAGGCAACAAGGCATGGTTCGAAAACCAAGCCAAACGGAGAACGTTTAGCGGTCCTAAGGCAAGGCGCGCGGCCGAAAGCTCCGAAAATTGGAAACCAGTCTCCAAGCAGGAAAAGTGGTCTACGACCACAAAAAGGTGGTCTACAGACCACTCCCTCCCTCCAGGGAAGGGAAACAAGACTTGGTCCGCAAACTGAGCCAAAACACAAAAAAGTTCAGAGGCCCGGAGGCAGGGCACCCAGCCGAAAACTTCGAAAACTCGAACGAGCACAACACGTATTATCACCGAGCGCTCAATCGATGACGTCTGAGTCTTAAGGTCGATCAAAAATGGGGTGTCTACAGTTGCCCCTCTTTGACAGAACTCGAAAGTCAAGAAGTGACAGGAGTGACTGTCAAAGCCCAGAGACGGCCCATTTTTGACAAGGCCGAAAACTTAGACAAACAGGCAAGATAACAAAGAGATGCACTCGCAGGCAGGGGCAAAATGCAAATGATATGCAAAATGCCGAACTTAACTTATGATCATGCAAAGAAAGCTACAATGAAGCAATTATACACAATAAATGCAACAATTTAAGCTAACGAATTTAAACCAAACTACAACTGATGTAGAAAGGATGTAAGAAAATTTATATGATTCCCATTGTGTCCTACGCGGAGTACATATGATATCGTCTAGTCGCACAAGCTTCAAATGAACCGTACATACAATATCGTGCCTGCAATAGAAAGAAACTTAACAGGTACAATATAGTTAGAAACACATGCTCAACGTTATAACAAGATGCAATACAAACGCGTGCACATACAATGCCGATGGAAACATGCATAGCAATGCAAGTGAAAAGTGCATAATAATGCAAGTGAAAAGTGCATAACAATGCAAGTGAATGTGCGACAACACAGGTGGGGGAGTGCACGACAATGCAACCTAAGTGTGCACATAACAATGCGGATGAAGGGGTGCATGACAATGCAACCTAAGTGTGCGCATAACAATGCGGATGGAGGGGTGCATGACAATGCAACCTAAGTGTGCGCATAACAATGCGGATGAAGGGGTGCATGACAATGCAACCTAAGTGTGCGCATAACAATGCGGATCATGCAACCTAAGTGTGCGCATAACAATGTGGATGGAGGGGTGCATGACATTGCAACCTAAGTGTGCATAAAAATGCAATGCACTAAGAAGTGCAGATAAGATGCGCAAGATAGCGCGAACAATGCAATGCACTAACACGTGCAGATAAGGTGCGCAAGATGTGCGAAATAGTGCAATAAAATGCATGCACAATGCAAGTAAGGTGCACAAAACAGTGCGATGCGCAAAATAGTGCGATAAAATGTATGCACAATGCAGGTAAGGTACACAAAACAGTGTGATACGCAAAATAGTGCGATAAAATGCATGCACAATGCAAGTAAGGTGCACAAAACAGTGAGATACGCAAAATAGCGCGATAAAATGCATGCACATTGCAAGTAATAAATGGACATGCAAAAAATAGGGGCATACTCCAACCACGCTGGAATCGTGACAGGAGGAAAAACAAATCCTAAACACGCCGAAAACGTTTGAGGAAAGGGACACTCAAACCACGCTGAAATCACGAGAGGAGGTCCAAAACAACCAATCAAGAGCGTGCTCAACGCAACCTGAGATAAATTCCAAACACGCTGAAATCGTGTGGAGAAGGAACAAACTCTAACCATGCTGAAATCGTGAGAAGAGGAAAACAAAACAACCAACCAGGGGCGTGCTCAACGCAACCTGAGATAAATTCCAAACACACAGAAATCGTGTGAGGAAAGGGACACTCAAATCACACTGAAATCGTGAGAGGAGGTCTGAAAAAAAATGCCCAGGCGCCTACACGATGCAACCTGAGATAAATTTCAAACACGCTGAAATCGTGTAAGGAAGGAACAAACTCTAACCACACTGAATTCATGAGAAGAGTTAAACAAATTCCAAACACGCTAAAATCGTCTGAGGAAGGAACAAACTCTAACCACGCTGAATTCGTGAGAAGAGGTAAACAAATTCCAAACACGTTGAAATTGTGTGAGGAAGGAACAAACTCTAACCACGCTGAAATCGTAAGAAGAGGTAAACAAATTCCAAATACGCTGAAATCATGTGAGGAAGGAACAAACTCTAACCACGTTGAATTCATGAGAAGAGGTAAACAAATTCCAAACACGCTAAAATCGTGTGAGGAAGGAACAAACTCTAACCACGTTGAATTTGTGAGAAGAGGTAAACAAATTCCAAACACGCTGAAATCATGTGAGGAAGGAACAAAAATAAGCAATCAGGCGCGTACACAACGAATCCTAAGAAAGCCTCGGAGGAGAACGATCCTAAACGTTGTGCAGCGTGAGCGGATAAACGATACAAGATAACACAAGATACAAATAAATGCAATAAGTGCGATGATGTGATACATGTTACAAGCGATGTAGAGCATGATGTTTAAGGAATACAATAAACAAATAAAGTGGTACTTTAAAAAGCATCTCACGGGGTGAGTGATGATGTTTAGGGAATGCAATAAACAAACAAAGCGACACTTTAGAAAGCACCTCATGGAGTGAGTGGCGGTAAACCGCTTTACTCTAACGGGGATCTCCCCTTCATTGTGTTCTTCGAACACTTACCTTTAACTCGCAGTACAAAGGTCCTGAAATGCTGACAAGGGGTAACTTCTGTATGCAGAAACCGCAAATGCCTTTTTCCTTCCTGATTACATTCACAACTTTCCCTAATTGCAAACATAGCCAAGATAGCTCTAACGGGGAATGGTACGCAAGGAGAGCACTTCTGATTGCCATTCTGGCATCAAAACAATCAACACAGTATTCGGTTCACTTTGAACACACATCTCGTATAGCACTCTGCTCATTCTGAACAGACAGCTTATAACACAGTACTCGGTATACTTTGAACACACAGCTCGTACAGCACTCTGTTCACTCTGAACAAACAGCTCATAACACAGTACTCGGTTTATTTGGCACATAGCTCGTTTTGAACACTGTTCACTCTGAACACACAGCTCATCCTGAACACATGGGAACACACAACTCATTTTGAACATACGGGATGTAGTGACGGAACTTGCAGAAGTTGGAACAAACTCAGATATTCCAAATTTCCCCTCTTTTCTTTTGCTTCGCAGCCTGGAACCCATATAGTTTTAGATAGGTCTTGGTTTTACTATTCTCACATGACCTGGGTTGAACCCTGCAGTTTTATGAAAGAACAAATCCTGTTTTGCACAAATGTGGAGAATGGAACAGCACTTCGAGCACAAAATGATTCATTTTTGAAATTGAGAAATGAATTCTCGACCGGGTATTGAGCCCACGACTGACCACAGTCAAAATGATTCAACAAAGGAAAACAAAGTTAAAACAACCTAAACACAGACACTTGAAATGACTCAAAACAAGAATTGAGACAACCAAAAACGCACACACGACACTCAGACGTGCTCCAAAGGCGAGAGACCTCTTGGTTGACAGGGAGCCAAATTTCTTCGGGTATTGTTTCCCACCCTTTCTCAATTGTGATTCTCACAACACTCGGCCCCCAGGCTCTGTTTTTTCTGAAAAAGCCCTTTTCTCACTTTTTCTCTCAGCGCACATCTCTCTATTCTTCAATCTCTCATTTGTCATCCCTCCCCTGGGTGGTTGATAGATAAACATGAAGTTGTGGGCTCTTGCCCCTAGTATTCCGCTAGATTCTTCTTCTTCTGCTCACAACAGTGAACTTTCCCACAGAGGGGTTATGCTACAACTGGATGTGTAGCAATCTGCAGTTGATAGCGGTTGACGACGCCCTTGGCCAGTATGGATGTGATCAGACCTGTCTAGATGAGGGAGTGGAATATCCTGATCCATTTCCTTTCGTGCTTCGCACTTAACTTGATACCTCGCTGCTTGGAGGATGTTAAGAGCTTTCAGCCTTTTTTTGTTAGCTTCAGTTGTGCCCTTTTCTGGCAGGTAGAGTGCCTTTCTGGCAAGTATGTTGACAATGGGGAAAAGACGGAACACCTGACTCAACTGTGCCCCTAGTTCATCACTTTGACCATTTTTTTGTTTTGGCTTTTTACTAAAACAATTTTGACCAATATGAGAGTTAGATTAACATGCTTATTCTATTTTCTGATTTAAAACCATGCAAGTCAGGTTTGTGAGCACTGAAAATTTTCCTTTTTTGGGTCCAAGAAATGGTCCAGTTTTGGAAAAATGAAATAATTTTCAAGAAAATTAGTCAACTTCATTAAAAATTCTCAAAAACTGTTTTTGCAAATAGCCACTGCTCGACCCACGTAGAATTTACTCTTGAGATGCACAACCTCAGATCCAAAACCATGGAAAATTGCCCCTTGTTTGAATGGCACTGCACCCCAATGGACCATTGCCCCTTGTTTGGATAGCACCGCAACGCACTATAATCAGTCCTCAAAGTGACGATCATAACTAAACTCTCAGATACAGAGAAGACAAAGATGATCAGAACCATTACATGGACACAGTTGATTCGGAAGTGTTTATGGCTAAACTTCAGAAAGAAGTTGCCTACGTATCCCAAACATGGGAATCAAGCCTGACGTAGTTCCGGTTTATGGTACCCTCGGGTATTAACCTCTCCTTTTGTGCTTTAACTTTTGCCAAGGCCGCCCTTCTGGGTTTTCAACCTTGCGAGCTTTGTTCTTCTTTTCTTTTCATTTCTTTTCATTCTTTTCTTCTTTTTTCATTTTTTTTTCATTTTTTTTTTATTTTCTTCATTTTTCTTCTTTTTTGTTTTGTTTTGTTTTGTTTTGTTTTGTTTTTTTTTTCTTGCTCTATCTTTTGCCTGGGTCGCCCTTTCTAGTTTTCGGCCCAACGAGCCTCTCAAGGGTAAAAGTGTAGCTTTGTCCATACCAAATGGTTTTGAGATCTAGAAGCCATCTGAATCTAGGAGAGTGGTTGATGTTTACTGATGATGTAGGAGTCTATCCAATGGGGGGCTAAATTGCCCCCAGTGTTGTGGATAGGATCTTAATTGTCCTTCAGCAATTCTTTTTTCTTTCTTCCCTTCTGGGATTCGACATTCTTGCCGATCTTCATTATCTTGAGAAATGTCCCAATTTTTTACTCTTCGAGCATATTTGACATTTTTCTGGCCCCTAGTTCAAGGGCTACTTCTGATCTAGCTTCGCAAGCTTCTTTTGATGACATCTGATCTTCCTGATCTAACTTCCTTGCCCCTAGTTCATGGGTTGTTTCAAATCTGGCCACACAGGGCTCACATCATGATTGTACTTTGAACATTCTGAATCCAAATTCAAGGTTCAAAAGTAAGGGGTCGAGTCTCAAGGCTGAGAGCGATCCTAGGCTGCACAATCTCATGAGCGATTCCACACAGGTCTTCACAGGACCACGCAAAACATTTTTTGAAATCTTTTAAGAAAGCAACGAATCGCTCGCGCGGAAGACAATGTAGAACCAATCTGGATCAAGCCAGGATCTTTCTTAGTACTCACGTTAACAAGCATGATTTCAATCAGTTAGGGCTTAGCATGCCTCTCTTTCTCTCAATTTGATCAAATTTTTGAAAATCTCGAGGAATTCCTTCCTCTTTGTTTTCACCATACTGTTCAAAAAGTTTTGAAAAACTTAGGTCAATGCAATAATTTCAAGGCACAGAAGAGCAGGTGAAATGCACTGCCGTTTCATTCAAACTTGCTTGCACAACTGGCGCAAGGTAGAAACAAACACAAAAGCATAAAAAATCACTGTTGTTTCATTAAGATCTTTTGGCATAACTGGCTCCATGGCAGAAACAGACTCAAAAGAAAGCAAAATGATAAACAAAAAAAAACAAGCAAGTGACATTCGGGGCAACACCTCCAAAATCACCTGACTCCAACAAAACATGACTGACTCGATATAACAAAACAGAGCCAACTGACTCAGTAAGAAAAGACTGACTCAAAACAACGAGACAGACACTAAACAACATAACAAAACAGACTCAATACCCAAGTCAGAAAGTACAAAAACCAGCATTTGCAATTGCTCAAAACAGTGCATGCCATACGCCACATCCGGAGTAAACTGGGTGCCATCCACAGGTGGCTCAGTTCCCTCGATCACATTCACATTATCCTCCAAGTTCACTAATCTAATGACAATAGACCTTGCTGAGCTAGTGGGATGACGACCTTGTTGTCAAACAAATCCTGTACTTCGTGGTGAAGATGAAAGCAATTGTCGGTGCTATGACCGATTTGTTGATGGTAGGCACAATACTGGGTAGCATCATGATCAGGTGGAAGACAACCAGGGAGAGGTCGAGGCTCGAGGGGTTTGAGATGGCCTTTTTTAATAAGGATTCGAAAAGTCTTAGACAAAGGCATATAGATGGCATGGAAAACCCTGCGACCTCGGGGTAGATACTTCGAGGCTTGTGGATTTTTGCTGGGTGCACTAGCAAAGGGGTCAGCAGGTGCTGACTTGGTTTTCTAATCTCTTCCAAGTGTAAGATTAGAGCTAACATGATCATTTCTGGTACGACAGCCCTTCTCCTGGTTTTCCTCTTGATTCGAACTACTCTCATTCTGAGTGACGAAAGTGTCATCCATAGTTTTTGCAATAACTGTGAACACTTGTTGTTTGTTCAGTCCTTCAGCTTTCAAAACCTCAACAGCCTACAGAATGTGTTCATAGGGATCAATGTCTGGCCCTACTTTGCTATTTCCATTTGCCTCAGCTTGGTCGAAGGTTTGGGTCGCTACATCAGTGCGAAGTCCGGTTGTTGTTGATATGTCATTACCCAAACTTGGAGTGGCTTCAGGTTGGCCAATTTTGATCACAATTCGCTCCAGGAGTAGAGAGTCTTCTGGTGTGAAATTTTCGGCATGTGATGTGGTCGATGGCGGAACCGATAGTCCAAAGGCTAGATCAGCCATAGTTCTCTAAAGATTGCCGATCATTCCCATCAGCTCAAAAGTAGTGGGCTCACGGGTTTGAGATAATTGGGGTTCCAAGACCGAATGTGTGGTAGGTGCCCAGACGAGCATTGCATTTCAGCATCGGTCTCACTCTGTATGGTGATTTCCTGGTTTAATGCCACTGTCATGACCACAATTTCTTCTTAACTCTGCGTCATCATGAGTCTGTTGAATTGAACAGAGGTGATGTGACTGGTGACTAACGGATCAGATGAACCGGTGAGCCTTGACTGGCCTTTCTCTGCCTTGCCTCAGCGAAGGAAAATGCTGGCTGCTCTAAACTGAATCTCTGACCTGACAAAGTCTATCAGCACAAGTCCAATGTACTCAGGGGATATTGGAGCCTTCTGAAGCTATGGTTCCACGGCTACCCCTAGAAAAATCGAAAACAAGCAGCATGTCAACCCAATTTCACCAGAACAGATATAAGCACAACTTAATGACTGGACTCTACCCCAAAATTCTGCCTGTAAACTGATACCCTCAGGTAAAACTGATCCCCTCAAAATACTGATGCCCTCAGGCCTGATACCCAGACTTGCAAACTGGTACATGCATTCCTGTAGAGGCACACTCTAGAAGCACATAGCAAGCAAATGAGAGCCAAAACACCCCTATATTGGGGCAGGGTTTCCCTGTCCTATTTTGTCAGGAGCTAGGGTTTCACTACGCATGCAGCGGTTTCAAACAACCTACAATCGGGTAAGCAACATGTCCTAGCTTGGAATGGTCGCAATAGATTCTGATATGCACTAGGTCGAATGGTCAAAAAGGGTGACTTAGTAAAAACTGAGGTTTGTGTTCCCATCGTGGCAGAGCCCGTAATCGGTCAACCTTATGGCAAGCAGCCTCAGGCTAACCGTTCAGGAATAGCAGATGGTGAACACGGTGACATAGGCGCACCAATGCACATGCAATGCAAAGAAACACATAAGTGTAATCAAAACAAAATATCATGAGTTTGAGTTAAGTTCTCTAAGTCCCCAGCAGAGTCGCCAGAAACTGCAGACCGCCCTCGAGAACTCCCGCTCTCCGCGCCTGTGAGGGGCACAAATTCGTTTTGTTCTGAGGCTGCTACAGTTCAGACTCGATGTCACGGTTCTAAATATAATCTCACAAAGTGCAATGCGAGACCGATAAATCACCAAAGAGTCCAAATCCGGCAAATCGTTTTGGAAAACTGATTTTTTATAAAGAAGTGCCAAACATGGACTGCTTTGCCAAATACAGAGTCGCCACCTAAATATTTTATTTTGGGAGAAATTTAGGAAACCCTGACTTGTGCCTAAGGCCACGTGTCCATCATCACCAAAGTTGTCTCGGTTCGGGAACTTAGGTACGAGAGGGGAAGGTCATGCAATGAGCACCCCTGCTCGCCCGATCAAACATCGGCCTGTACTAAGCATGATATTGTGTTTTTGAAAACACAGGTGTTCTCATTCCGATTATTAACCTAGAATTACTATGTGATACGCACAGCATACAAGTATAGACTAGATCGCCTAAGTTGGAACAAAACATTGCATGTTCATTTGTTTGAAAATGGTTTGAAGTTTGCTACTCGCAAGTAGGTTAAATCAGGGATTTGATGAATTGTTCCAATTCAAGCAATCCAACCTTCACCCATAGGCATTCAGACAGTTATATCAAATAAGCAGTTAGCCTCATGGTAAGCATGCTAAACATGGCATCATACACATCTCATGCAGTATGCTAAAGCATAAACAGTCACAGTGTACTCCAAACCAAAACAAAGAACTAGTTAGAAATTATGCATGATCCTAGTTCATTTTAAGATGACTAATGCAATACATGCAAAAATGCAACTCAGATAGGCTCGGCTATTCTGAGATGTCATGTGAATGTGACAATTCGATACATGTATTCAACTTGGATTTGAAATACAATGCAGTTAGTATGATGCACCGAGCTCGGTGCATGCAAAACAGATGAATGATGCACACATGCAAGCATAAGTATGCTAATCGAAATATGTCCTAAAACTAACCATCGTAAGCGGTTAAGTAAAAGGGAGAAAGAAATGGAGATTGGAAGACATGCATCACACACACGCACGCTTATTACAACAGTTGGCCCTCTCGACGGAGGGTCCGAATAAGAAGCTAACTAGCTAATCTAAGCTAATTAAACTAATCATTACAAAACAATGCTCACTAACTATTCCTATTTAACTAACTATTACAAAATGAATAAGCAGCTAAACGCATTAACTACTTAAGTACAGAACCAAAGCATAAGCTAGCTAAGGAAAGCAGTAAAACAGGAGCCTCGAGGTGAGAAGTGTATGCATGCCCGGTCGCTTCGTTCGGAAATCCATCGCAATGCCCCGATTTGCCTCTGTTTTCAATTGTTCTCAGAACCTTGCATCAAGCTCCACAAAGCTTCTGACTCACCTTGGGGACCTATGGGAGTGTTGTTGACCACCTAGGGGTGTTTCCCACCACTGGCCGACCACTTTCTGTTGTGGCAGACCAGAAATAGTGGTCAACCAGCTAGTTTTTCTGGTTAGCTGACCAGTTTTTGCTGCGTTTCTCTAATTTGTTGCAATAGAGAGCAAGAAAGGGCATGGCAATGTATTTGCAAGATATGTGTGCACAACCACCCTTCCTATCATTTCATAAGCTCAAGGTAGTATGGTTCTCAACCCTTGAGCCACCAATCACGCATCTTGATGCATGATGGCCGATAAGCCAAATTGCACAATTCAATGTAAAATGAATGCACAAATAAACACATAAAAGTCTTGACCTCTATCATGTATGATCAAGAGGGTCGACAACCGAGAATTGAGGCACGTTTCATCACTTCAAGTATGAAACGTCCCTCGTTCCTCATGCTTAGACTAACACCTAATTCAAACAAATGCAACAACATGCAATCATGGAAATACAATGCAATTTAAGCATGCAAACATGCAATGCAAGGAATGCAAAACACAATGCAAATACATGGCATACACAATGCAATGAACAACATGGCATTCTCAATGCAATGTGACATGATCAACGTAACAAAGCTAATGACATACAAACAATGCTAATGCATGCGTACACAATGCAACGCAACATAAGCATGCAACAATATGATGCAAAGTAACAACACTCACATAACAAGCGCGATGGACTTAAACCAAAATGGACAGACCTCAGTCATGCCCAAATCAGTAGCCATAATGATGAAACGAAGGCATGAAGTACAAATTAAACACACACATGCCAATTGCAATGGCCTATAAACTAGGCCTAAGAACACAACTCTCAAACATGATGATGAAGCGATAAACATGGAAATGTGACAACACTAAAGGCTCTGAAATCAAGTGTGAAATGATGCCAAATCATTCAAACAACACAAGTAAAGCATGTAGGAGGGCCTAAGGCACAAAGCCATTAAAGGGACTACACAAGGGGCATACAATACATGGAACAAATGATTGAACCAATCATGGACAGAGCTCAAATAGGTCTAAACAAAGACCAAAACATGCTGAGATGCGGGCCCAAAGGTCTAGGCATGCAAGCATACAAGCTAGGCCATAAACAAGGTGACAAATGCACAACCCTTAGAGGCACTCAAAGGGTGAAAAAAATGGGAACATGGCGATGCTACATGCTCTGAAATAACATATGAAATGATGCCAAATCATATACATGATACAAACGAAGCATGCTATAAAGCTCAAAACATGAAACTATCATAGGCACTTACACTATAGCTATGCAAAACATGTAGCATATGTCAAGGGAAACCCAAAATAGTCCTAGAATATGTCAAAATGACACTAAAACATGTATGGAAGGAAGCCAAAATATGCTAGCATGAAGGGCATGAAGCATGGAATATGCAAGGCAAATAAGTTGGATTACAATACACCTATCAAGACCAAGCATGAGATGACTTAACCCACAAATACATATTGAAATAATAGCTCGCAAGCTTAGGCATGAAGGCATACACAATGACTCATGTTAAGGCGTAAAGGGCAAACTCTCCAACGCATTGAAAGAGTGAAAGATGCAAGTGTATGACCACACTACATGGACTAAAATCACATATTAGATGATGCCAAATCATTCAAAATGGCCAAGCAATGCATTCTAGTGGACTTGATACACAAGGCTAACAAGCTAGAATGCATTATAGCTATACAAAGCATGGCATCCATGACCAAAACAACACAAATCAGAGCTAGAGCATGCTAAAACATGGACAAAAGCTTCTTAGAGTTAAGCCAAAATCATGCTAGAATGATAGTCTAAAGCATGGTACACATTAGGCTAATTCATGGAATTACACTACAAGTGTATGGAGCATGCAAAGGGCTATCAAACCAAACCTTAACAGAGGTATACCATGACAAAAAAACACCAAGAACATGCTGATATGGACTGAAAAGAAGCTAGAAAGACATGCTACTTCATGAAGCATACAAAGCTAGTTTATGAGATTTACACTACAAGTGTATAAGGCACGCATGAGGTGACAAAATCAAGTCAAAACAGTGGTATGCCATGTTGAAATAATCCTAAATACATGCTAAGATATGGTCAACATAAGCTTAACAAACATGCTCAAACATGAGGCAAATAAAGCAAGTAATCAAGACACAAGGAGAGGGGATGACCCTCTCCTATTTGGGACCTTAAAACACCATTTCCACCACTAAAATTCCTTTGAGTTTCAGTCATGAGAATTCCAAAAAGATGTGGTCCCAATAGCTTAAAAAGATGGCACAAGAACAAGACCAAACATGGCCTAAGAGGGGGTATACTACCCCCAACACAAAAGTGACCTTAAACAAACATGTTAAGGACTGAAAAATAGAACTTTTTACAGTAGGAAGTTAAGCCTAAAACACCATGAAAATCGGGCTAAAAGCTTAAGCAAAATCAAGGGATTAAAGGCTAGTTGACTCACCCTTGAAGAACACCTTCAAAACCACAACTCCAGCAACTTTTCTGAGCTAAAACCAATCCAAAGACTCCAAAACTAGCTCCTAAGTACCTCAGCAACAAAAGGATGGTGTTTGAGTGTGTGTTTGTGTGCAATAGTATGGAAAAATTACACTTTTAGGCACAAAACAAGAGCAAACAAAGAAATATAGAGACAAGTGTGTATCTATCACTCCAGCCACCAAATTCTGAACTTAGGGGAGGGAGGAGGAGGTTCTCTTATATAGAGAACCAAGCCTCAAGCTTGTTGAGGAAGCTAAGGGCTCAAAGCCATCCCTCCATATGGAGGATGGCTTCTGTGCCTTCCAGTTGGCATAGCTGGTCTAAAAATATCTCGAAAAAGGTGATGAAAAGCAACCAACCACTTGAAGTGGTCGGCCAGCTACTTGAAGTGGTTGGCTAACCACCACAAGTGGTCTCCCAAGACAAAAAGTGGTCGACCATGGAGGGAGAAGGTCTACAGCATGAAAGCAAGGCAGTGGTGTGGTGGCTGACCAGAAAAGGTGGCCCAAAGACCAAAGAGACTAGTTGGCCGACCAGAAAACTGGCTGGCAGGAAGAAAAATGGTCTCCAAGGGGAAAAACTGGTCTCCCACCCTTTTACCACCTTCCAAACAAGGAAAACAAGGTTTGTACCAAAAATAAACAAAAAAGGATGCAAGACGAAAGTTCGGAAGTCAATGCGCGCGGTCGGGAGACTCGAAAACTAGTCTACGGGCATCAAAAGTGGTCCACGACCACAAAAGTGGTCTCCCGGACCACAGTGTCCCTCTAGGCAGAGGCAACAAGGCATGGTTCGAAAACCAAGCCAAACGGAGAACGTTTAGCGGTCCCAAGGCAAGGCGCGCGGCCGAAGACTCCGAAAATTAGAAACTAGTCTCCAAGCAGGAAAAGTGGTCTACGACCACAAAAAGGTGGTCTACAGACTACTCCCTCCCTCTAGGGAAGGGAAACAAGGCTTGGTCCGCAAACTGAGCCAAAACACAAAAAGTTCAGAGGCCCGGAGGCAGGGCACCCAGCCGAAAACTCCGGAAACTCGAACGAGCACAACACGTATTATCACCGAGTGCTCAATCGATGACGTCTGAGCCTTAAGGTCAGTCAAAAATGGGGTGTCTACAAAGTCCCAAAAACGTAGAAAAACATGCTCACATGTTAGGCTATCTACACTTGCAAACAAGACACAAGGAGGCGAGGCCACCCCCTCCTATTTTGAACCTCAAAACAACATTTTTATTACCGAAAATCCCCTAGAATTCAATGGTTAAAATGCAAAAAAAAAAAAAAAGTTGTTTTAAAAGCTTTGAAAGATGGCACAACACTTTAGCAAACAAGCTACAAGATGGGTGGACCACCCCTAACTCCAAAACAAACCTCAAACCACCATTTTAAACCATAAAAATAGAGATTTCAGTGGTCAAAATCAGCCTCAAAATAGCATGCAATGATGGCCAAACAAGTATTTACATTAAGCTAAAAATACACGTATTCTACCTCTTTGAAGAGAAGATGCTACATAGGCAACAAAGGCAAGTCAAACCAAGCAAAAATCCTCTTCTAGAGCTCAAATAGGACCTCAAGTGACCTCAACACCAAGATGATCAAGTTTGATCAAGAGCTCACAAGCCAAAGTGTAGAGAATTTAGGCTTTAAGGCAATATATTTAGAGACAGAGGATTCTAGAGAGAGAGAGAGGGAGAGAAATTTTTTTGTCTTCAAAATTTCCAACCTTGAGCATGCAAGAGGAAGGCTTCTATATATAGAAGATAGAAAATCCTCTCAAAAAGATCCAACCATCCACGTGCAAGCAGATGCTCCAATCTATGCAAACAGCTGGCACAAAATATTAGAAAATATCTACTGATGCACTGGTGGCCGGCAGGACACATCAATGGCTGGCAGTGCCTTATCATGGCC
The DNA here is from genome assembly GCF_004153795.1 of Camellia sinensis. Lineage (NCBI taxonomy): Eukaryota > Viridiplantae > Streptophyta > Magnoliopsida > Ericales > Theaceae > Camellia > Camellia sinensis. The sequence goes on from NW_021024949.1 coordinate 3,214,572, forward strand.
GGCAGTGCATCACGAGTAACATGCTGGAAGGACCAAAATATGGTTAAAAAATGAGATAGAATTGATGCAGGGTTTGGAAAGCCCAAACCTATGGCGTTCCGCCGCGGAGTTCGGGCGCTTGACGACCAATCAAACTTGTCACTGGATGTACCTATAAGAACATCGAAGTCTTGAGGACGGTCAAAAATGAGGTGTCTACAATATCTGGATTTTATGAAGTTATTCTGTTATATGTTCTTCTAGATCCTTTCCAATCTCCTCCAAAACTTTTGAGTTCGGAATTTCGACTGAGCAGACTTGTTTCTGAGCTATCTTAACTTCTTTCCGCCCTAAGGTGAGCATTAAACAATGTCATGTGGATACTTGGTCCCCTCGAATAGTTTCAATGCCTCCCTCCTTATTAGGAAATTTAAGGGCTTGGTGAAGTGTGGAGGGAATTGTGTTAAGCTGGTGCAACCACGGTCTACCCATAATAGCATTGTATGGTGAGGGCACATCCACGTCCAAAAAACATACTTCAAGGTGTACAGATCTTGCTCTGACTGGTAGTGTCACCTCTTTGACTAGCTAGACCGGGTTGAGTTAAAGCCTATCAGTGGCGAGTCAACCTTCTTGAGATCCTAATCCTTGATGCCCAAGCTCTGGTATAGTTTATAGTACATAATTTCAATTGCACTGCCTTCAACAACTAGTATTCTCTTTACCTCGAATCCATTCATATCCAATTTAATAATCAAAGCGTCCAAGTGAGGTTGGACCAACCCTTGCATGTCTTCTTAAGAAAAGGAAATGACTTAGCCTTTAGGGCTAGCCTCGATCCTTGCCCTTTTACTTCCTAAGGAATATTCTGCTATGTAAAGCTCCCTGAGATGCGCTGCATTATGCATCTCTTCCCTGGCCTGTACTACTCTATCTAGGTGCAAAACTTCGTGGATGACATGGATCATCCCTCTTAGGTGCTCCGTTGTTGCATCAATTCCCTTATTACTGATTGTTTTGCCTATTCTGTTGTTGTTCTCCCAAGAACTTGTTCAGAAGCCTAGCGGCTGCCATCTTATCAAGACATCGCTTGAATGATAAGTAGTCTTTTTTCTTGTGCCCTATGTCATTGTGGTAGGCGCACTTTGCCCTCTGATTTCTTACCTTTGGATCTCCCTTCATTTTGGCTAGCCACTTGAACCAAGTCTTATTTTTAATCTTTTGAAGTATTTGCCAACTTGGGAGTTTGAACACAGTTTGAATTACGTAAAATGTGTCTTTCTTTTTAATGGTTTGGCTTTTAGCCTCCTTTGCCTCCTTGCGCGGAGAACTAGTCTTTTGTGTGCTAGTTTGCGTGCTACCCTCAAGCTTACTGCATCAATAAATCCTAAATTGCAAGTCTACGACATTTTTAGTCGGGGTCTTGGTTAATGATTGCCACAGCTTGTCATCTGGTTGGAGTCCGTACCTGAAAGTTGAGATTTCCACCTTATCTTAGCAATCCTCTTCTATCTCATGAAAAGTTTCCCAGTAAAGATATGCATACTGCTTAATGGTTTGATCCTTTGTCTTCCTTAGCACCATGAGTGTGTCCAGTCCCTTTCCCCTTTTACTATTTGCTATGAACTGTTCATTAAACTTATCTGCCAACTGTTTCCAACTATCAATGGATCCCATCTAGAGCTTGCCATATCAAACGCAGGCTGTTCTACCCAGACTAAAAGCAAAAATTCGACACATAAGTGCCTCTCTCTTGTTCTGGAGGGCCATGGCATGGCAGTAGTGGCGCAGATGGTCTAAGAGGTTTGATCTTCCACCATAGTGTTCAAACTTAGGGATACTAAACTTTTTTGGCAGTTCTGCTGTGGAAATCCTGTTTGTGAACAGTGACACTAGTAGGACTAGTTTCCTATCAGTTGCTATAAAAGCAATCCCTTCCATCTATTTCTAGACAGGACTCTGAATTTTGGGGTTTGGTTGCATAACTTCTTCAATTCGTTGTGTGTTCGTCTTCCGTGGGGCTCTATGGCTGCTAATCTTGCCACTAATGACCTTACGGCCTTGCCTACCCCGTGGGTTATTCTGCCCTAATATTTTCATGACTAAACTAGAGTGTTGTCTAGTTTGGTCCTGGGCTGCCCTCTCCTGCCTCTGGGTGTTAAAAAATGCCCTCATGTCCTCTATAGGGAAATCGGAACTCTGGGCTGGACTTAACCTCCTTGGACTTTTTCCTCGTGGTGCTTTCTTTTTATGCAGAAAGGATCTTACATTGTCTCAACAGGCCTAGTCTTTTGTTTGATACTCCTTTCACTTGGAAGAGGTTTGGCGGTGCCCCTTACATCGGGGCAGACTACTCACTACATGACTAGTTTCACTGGCCCTACGGGTCAGTGCAAGTCTTGGGTATGCCTCTAACCACGTCCTCCCCTTAGATCTTTGTGACTGCCTCTTTCTCGCAGGCATCCTTCATTTTGCCCTTAGGGCACCGGTGGTTGGTTTTGGTCTTGGTTCAATGCCTTGACTTGGTCGGCAAGCTTCTTAAGGTACTAATTCATGGCACATATGGTTCGATTACAGCTAGCCAATTCTTATGGCCGATTGTTGCTTTCTAAGTTTTCAATGGTGAACTGGTTTCTCTCTTCTTGTTCGTGTCATTCCTACAATGTTCAACCATCCAAAGGGCACCTTTGTTGGCTTGGGGAGAGGTTCCCATCATGTTCATCCTCAGTAAATACGTTAGTGTCTTCCACCGCCATGGATAATATGGAATCCCAGCAAGTGGAGCTAGGCTTTTGGATGCAAAATTCTCACAAATGGCACCAAATTGTCGTGGGTAAAAATTGAACCACCTTTATTGTGGCAGTGACGCAATGGAGATAACTTAATTCCTGACCTGAAAAAACTCGAATAAAGGTAAAAGGGGGTGGCTGGAGCAGCCTGGGGACCCTCCGATGCCAAAGTAAGTGACAAAGGTAGATAAAGGTGCAGGATTATCTTAGTGAGGTTCAGGTAGAAGTTTTTGCATACCTCGATTGTGTTGATTGCTTGCCCTTTTATATTTTGCTCCTACTAACTGTTGTTAGCTGTTAGGCTTCCTCCACTTTTCACGTCAGCCCCTTTTCCTTAGGGATTGTGCTCCAGCAAGTGCAGATTTCTAGGAGTTGGTCGAGCTTAAAATAAAAGGACGTGGGTTGATTGGGTCTGTGCTCTTCTTCGGCGTGCTTTCTTCTGCCTCCCTTTTGTCCTAAAACTTCCCTAGCCTAGTCTGATCCTGGGCTGTCAGGGCAGACTAAAACTATCATGGATTGACTTTCCATCTTGCTAGCGATGCTGCCTTCCTACTACCAGCCCAGGAATTCTAATCTTGCCTTATGTTGATTCATTTTTTGCCTCCTACAGTTAGTATTAATAATAACCGGAACATGAATATATATTCATTATAAAAACCACATCATGACTTAGTATAAGCCAATCTGTTGATTGAGTGAGTAGGGGTGCTTAATTAATGACCTTCCCACCTCATACCTAAATTCTCGAGCCGAGACACTTAGGTTATGACGGACAATTGCCTTTGGCGTGAGTCATGAATTTTCTAATTTTTTCAAAATATTAGGTAGCGACTCTGGGATTTGGTGATGTAGTCAATTTCTGGCATATTTTTACAGATATATGAATTTTTTTTTTATAAAATTTGCCAGATTTGAACTCTCAATCTCCATTTCACATTGCACTAGTGAGACTAGTTTAGGAGATCGGGAGTCTGAATTGTTAGGCGCTCTTGGTAATCCCAAAAGCATCTCACACACACACAATATGAATTTAAACCTGATTTAAGGGTTTTAATATGATTTCATGCATAAAAGAGCAACTAACATATGAATAATGAAAAGTATGATACAATGATACTTTAAACTGGGCTACATGCGAGATGATTACATGATTAATCTAACCCTAAGCATATTGTTTTATTGAACTAAACAAAACATACAAAACAAAGTGGAAACTGAAAAAATAGTTAACCTACATGATGATTATGCATAATAACACCCTAACTTTGATTATATACTAAAATATGAGATTAAAAGCTACTAAAATTAAAAGAAATAACAAACTTACTCACTAGTTTGTAACAAATCGAAGAACAAGCAAGAAAGAGGCGAGAAAAGAGAAGTTTTGCTTGCTTGAAAGATTCCCTTAGGTTCTAGCCTCACTTTGATTCAAGTTCTTTAAACCTCGGATACACTTTGATGTGTTAAAGCTGCAGTAGGGTTTAGGATTTTTAGAGTTAGGGTTGAGGATGAGAGGGAGGCAAGTGTTCTCACTCAAAAATTTACCAAACTTGCTTAACAATCCAACTCTTGAAAGACAAGGGTAGGGGTTGTATTTACAGGCTTAGAGGAGCATTGGGGGCTAAGAAAAGTCTGCCTGGAGTTTCCCTTGCAGCACCTCCTACTTAATTCGAGCACACAGTCTATTTTCTAGTAAAAATCTAGGCATCGAGTGGTTGTGAGCACGCACAAGGCATGTATGGATGCATGAGGTATGTGTGCACACACGAGAAGAAAATGCATATGCTATTGACTTTGCAAGGATGTGTGCCTGCACATCCTTGACAACTTTTTGTATTTTGGGAATATCTTTCTTATCTGATATTGGATTTAAGCGAATGAAACGTCTTTGGAAAGCTAATTCAAAGGGTTATAATTTTGTAGGAAATATAAATGTTCTAATTAATTTTGGTAAAAATAATTTTTGGCACAAAAATGATAATACTACAGTTCTAATAATTTCAAGCATCTCCGAGATTGAAATTCTAATACCTTTTATCATCGGGAAGTATTTCAAACGCCTAAGTCTTAATGGTCAGTCAAAATGGGTTGTCTACACCTATATATAGATAAAGTAATAGTGGTAAATAAGAAACCTATCAATGGAAACAACCTAATATGGTAAACCTAATTACAGCCTAATTACAACATATAATATATAGATACACAATATTCATAAACAAACTTCATAATATTACAAGTCCCATCTACATAAACAGTTTGGGAATTGTTTTTTGGGCAAACTTCACTTTACCCCATGTGGTTTGGACCATATGCGATTTATCCTCCTCACATTAGGAAATAACCACATAACCCCCTTGTGATTTGTGGATTAAGGTGCACTATTAGATATGTTAAACATTTAATGATAGAGAGTAAAATACCCGTACATTTTCATCATTTGTTTGGAAAGAAAAAGTGCACTTTAAACCCTATGTTTTATTCCATATGTAATTTAACTCTTTGTACTTTTATTTTATGTGAGATTTACCCCTTGAAATTTGAAAACGAGCATAGTTTCACACTTGCTGTTAAGTTTGACGAAATATTTAACAGTGCACTTTAGTTCACAAATTACGTGAGGGTTATGTGGTCATTTCCAAACATTACGAGAATAAAACACACATAATCCAAACCACAAAGGGATAAACTGAAGTTTGCCCTTGTTTTTTACTCGACTCAAATTATTTATTCAAGTTGCCTAGGTATCCAAATCATAAGTTCAAATTAGAATTACGTCAGACATAGTATAAAGGTTTTTTTTTTTGGTAGATGTATTTAATTTGTTTAGTATTGTGACTAATACCCAATAGAATGTGTTGTCTATGTACTCAGTCAAGAATCAAGTTCAAATTAAATTTGAACTTGAATTTAAATGTAATTTAAGTAAACATTTTGTGTCACAAAGATTATGACTGCGTCCATTAAGATTTGCATATCTGAATCAGGGAACTTGTTTGAATTGGAATAAGGTCGATTATAGTTATAGAAATAAAATTTAGATTCTAATTTTAATTTGATTTAGGTGAACATTTTGGGTTTATAGGGATTGTGACTGCATCCATTTGATTGGGTTGCCTATGTATTTAGATGAGGAAACAAATCCGAATCAAAATCAAGTGAACTATGATTGAGATAAAATTTGGATTTTTTTTTTTTTTTTTTTTTGGGGGGGGGGGGGGGGTTGTAAGGGAAGTAACATTTTATTTTATTTTTAAGGTCAGTTGAAGATCAGATTTTAAGCCATTTGCAGGCCACGATTTTGTAAGGCTTTGTGAGGCCACTTTGCTGAATTTTAAAAGCCTTAAATAAGTCAATGTGCAGATTTATTTTTCCATGGAGCCATAAGAAGCAATGATTGAGAGCTAAATGGGCTGCCAGCTTGGGGAATTTTGATGGACCATAATTTGGGCCATTTCGGCTAGGCCTTGAATTAGAATTTCTAGGCTTAAAGCACGCTCTGATGGATGAAATTCTTCAGACCTTTAAGAGGCCTAGCTTGCATTATTTTTTATTGGTGTCTTTTATAGGCAATGAATTATGGACCTTAGAGGGTCATTTTGCTCGGTCTTATTTTTTAAGGGCTTTATGAAGCAAAAGTAGGAGTGGGCCTCGTATCGTATTGAGTCATATTCGCGTCATGTCATCTCGGTTTTGTATTAGAATTATCACAATATTAATCCGACTTGTTTATTATTTCGTATTATTATGTCGTGTCATTTTCGATCTGTGTCTGGTTCGTGTCGTGTTAACATGTCGTGTCAAAAAAATTAACTATTAGCTAAAAATATTAAATTGGATGAAATTCTTCAGACCTTTAAGAGGCCTAGCTTGCATTATTTTTTATTGGTGTCTTTTATAGGCAATGAATTATGGACCTTAGAGGGTCATTTTGCTCGGGCTTATTTTTTAAGGGCTTTATGAAGCAAAAGTAGGAGTGGGCCTCGTATCGTATTGAGTCATATTCGCGTCATGTCATCTCGGTTTTGTATTAGAAGTATCTCAATATTAATCCGACATGTTTATTATTTCGTATTATTATGTCGTGTCATTTTCGATCCGTGTCTGGTTCGTGTCGTGTTAACATGTCGTGTCAAAAAAATTAACTATTAGCTAAAAATATTAAATGTATGGAAAAAAATTTTAAAAATTTCTTCACAAGTTAAATATAATGAAATTAATCTCTATTAAACGTAATTATTTATAAAAATATTTGATTTCAATTCAATTTTATTTTCTATATTTATAAAAATTATTTTTATTATTATATTTTTTATTAGATTAACTCAAATAATAGATAAAAAATACATTAAATTCAATTAAAAGTAAAAATAAAACCTATATTAAACTTAAAATCGTATTTTACATCGTTTTTAATAATTGGATGTAATTATGCAAGAGATTAAAAAATGTCATTATACTTTTTAATAGAAATAATATTAAAATATGTCACTAATTTTTCATTATATGGATTATCCGTTTCAATTTTTTGTTGTACAAATTTGACACTAACCCGACCTATATATTATTCATGTTATCGGGTTATATCATATACGTATTCATATTAGAAAACGATCAACCTTAACCCACTAATTTCATGTACGGTTCAAATCATACTATCGTGTTGTGTCGTAAATTTTCACCCCTAAGCAGACGTGTAAACCTTTGTATTATTGGGCCTTTCTATATTCAAGGAATTTTGGACCTTAAAGGGTCATTTTGCTAGGTTTCATTTTTTAAGGGCTTTATGAAGCAGTAGGCCTTTGCAGCAAGGTTTAGGCTAAAAATGAGTGGAGTGATAGATTATTTAAATTTGATTTGATAATTTAAAGAATTTAAAATTATATTTAAGTTTGATTTGATCATGTTACGAATTGATTTATAATGAGCATTTAACGAGTTGAACAAAAGTTGAATTCATGTAGTTTGATTTTTTATAGAGCATATAACTTGAGATGAATAGTATGTTATTCAAACTTGATTAAACATTAACAAGTTTAAAATTGTGTTCAAGTTTACTTTGATTAGATAACAAGTTCATCTCGAACAATTTTTTAATCAACCAAAAACGAGTCAGGCTTGAATAATTTGGCTCCTTTAACATCCTAGGCAAAGTAGTGCGTTATTTCATCACTGAAATTTTGGTATTAAATTTGCATAAAAGTTACATTTCAATTATGAGCGGTCCGTTTTTGGGTTATCAATTTTGGCATTTGAGAGGCGTATTAACAACCGTTCATGAACTCAATTGTCATTGGTTTAGCAAATTAGAATTTTTTAACTTTAGGTCATAAAATATTTGTTAATATTTGACCACATTGGGTGTAATTTATGGCAACTTACCCTGTTTGAAAGATCTCTACTACAAGTATCACAACTTTTTGGGTAGATCCAAAAGTTCTCAAGCAAACATTTCTTCTTTTTCTTCTCTTTCTACTTTACACTTATCAGAGACTGATGACCGATGACCATCATCGATTGGAATTCACCGACAACTACTGATTACTGACTCTTTACTTTGCCCTCATCAACAGCGAAGGAGATGAGTTTCTGACAATATTCTTGACATAGATCTACTCAGATCTGGCCAAGATCACAAGACGTCCTATTAAAATGTTTAGATTTAGAGTAGATCTAGATCAGATCTGCCTAGATCTAAACAAAAACTGATTACTGGAGTACAATTCTCTCTATGTTTGTCTCTCTCATTTGTTCTCCCAGTTTTTCTTTTCTTTTTCTACTACACACTTCTCTCTTCCTATGTTAATGAAGAAAATTTTCAAGTTCTAAATAAATATTTTTTGGTTTTCTCTATGACTCTAGCCTCTCTTTTTTTCTTTATTCTTTTTTTCTCTTTATTAAAACAATAAATAAAATTAGTAAATATTGAGAAACTAAAAGCTACAACCCTTAGAAACTACCGGTCTGAGATCTCCATCATCGTCGTGATGTGAAGTTGTGTTTTGATAAATTACAAACGTGTAAACTGATAATATTTGCAGTTTTGAAACTGTAAATCAATGCAGTCTGATGAACAATAAATTCAAACTCTAAATTTTTACAGTTTCGTAAACTGAAAATTATGTACTCTGTACGATATGTTTTTTTATTTATATTTTGTGGTATTGAAGAAGATGTGGTTAAATTTTACTCTATTTTTACTCTAATTTCTCCCTTTCTTCTTCCTTTTTATTTTTTATTTTTTTGTTCGGGTGATGTTCTAAACATTCTGGTGAGTTTTCGACAATATTCTTGACGTCCAACGACATTTTGGAGATTCCAGTGACTTCCGGTGACGTTCAAAACACTCCGGTGAATTTTCGATGATGTTAAACATTCTAGCGAGTCTCCAGCGAATGTTAGATGGAAGTTCGGTAATGGTCTGGCGGTGGTGGAATGTGGCAATGTCTTTGAATTTAAATAAAAAGTAGAATTTTTTGATAACAATTAAAAATATATAAAATTAATTGGTACAAATATTTTTTTTTAGAACTAAATGAATTTTGAACTATTCAAATAGGACTCAGATCACTGCCCCATAATTTATAATGAGTGGTGCTATTTGCACCCCATAAATTATTTTGGACCTCCTATTTCTTTGGATCCCAACGTATAAATTTTGAAACTCTTAAAATTTCTTTTATCCCCCCAAATAATATCAAAATTATCTTTATTTATTCCACCCATTGAATGCACACCCCCACACCTTCACACACCCAAAAAAAACCCTAAGAACACCCACTAAGAAGAAGAAAAGTCTCATTCTTTTCAAAACACACGAAGAAGAAGAAGAAGAAGAAGAAGAATACTGTCTCTGTCGATTTAACTAACATCCCATATGATATTTTTCATTATTCTCAAATCCAAGCTCTTGATTTGAGCTACAATAATCTTTCAAGAGATGTTCCAATACAAAACTTGTCTATGGTTGTCACCAACCTTATTTATCTTAACCTATCATACAATCACTTCTCAAAGATTAAAATCTCCGATTCCCAGTTCTTAAAACGGTTCAGTTCTTCGAGTTTTCTTAATTTTGGACTCATTCCAGATCACAAAAATTTCAAAATCAATGTTCGGTTACTAGTTCTGAAACAAATAAACAATGTTCAGGCCTGTGTTTCTGAATTTTGGCCATATGTTCGGGTGTTCAGCACCAAAAAAATGACAAACATGTTTTATTATTTTTGTCATTTTTTTTTCAAGAAACTTACTCTTACAAGGCTAATCTTCTCTAAGCTAAGAACAATATTGTGGGGACATATTTTTGGGTAGTCCACGTGGCCGAGGTTGTTAGCGGAGGTGCCATGTGGGTGGACCATGATGCTGAGATATGGTACGATAATACCGGAATCTGAGATATTTGGATAGAGGACAAAAGTCATAGATTGGGAGAGGACTTCAGTTTGGATAAAGATAAGACTCTTAGAGAGTTAATCACAATCCTACTGGAAGTCCAAGATTAGCAGTAATCCAGATTCCATTGAAGCTAGGCTTCTATTAGGATTAGGTTTGTGTTGGCTATAAAAGGGAGGCACCCTCATGGATCTAAGGTATGCTTTTATGCTCTGTCTAGTGAGTTAAGCACTATTGGTTATCTTTGAGAGATATTTTACTGACTTGATCGTCGGAGTGCCCTTGGGTGGACGAACCACTGCGGGATTCTTATATTTCTGTGACAGGTTGTTCGGGCTTAATCTATTCTGCCAGTGCTCTCCAACTGAGTTCCCCCTTTTGGTTGTGTGGTCGGAAATCAACACCCACAATTTGGCGCCATCTGTGGGAACTTAAGGAGAATAGATGGCCAACAACGAGCAGGGAGAAAAGATTGGGGACGACATCCCTAGTGGAGGTGGTAAACTTGGCAATCTAAACGTGGAAGAAAAAAATCGTAATGAAGGAGCACGAGATCAGAATCTCGGGGAGAATAACATCGGCGAAAAGGGAGACACACTGAAGAAAGCAGGCAGAGATAAGTACTACCATAAAAGCAACCTTTAGGTATGAGGGACAGATGACGGAGAAAAGACAAGAAAACTGAAAGACATGGCAAATAAGTTGACAGATCTGCAAACAGTGGTTAACCTCATGATGCAGAACAACGTAATGCAGCCAACATCCCTATTACAAGACATGCCAGCTCCAGCAACCAAAACTGGTGCCCAAAAAACAAGATCTAAGCCTAGATGAGTAGGTCTGAGAAGACAAGAGCTCAGCCTAAGTGTGCAGATCTAGGATTCCAGATCCTAGATGACAAGATCTCAGCCTAGAAGATTAAGTCCAAGAAGACAAGAGCTCAGCCAAAGTGAGTAGATCCCGAATTCCAGATCGCGAATCCCGGATTCCAGTACTTGACAATGTTTCTAAGCGAAACATGACGAATAACTTAGACTTATTATATGGCAGAGTTGAATTATACTTAAATATAATAGAGTTGAACTAAGTTTGCGATGTTTCTGAGCGAAACATGACGAATAACTTAGACTTATTATATGGCAGAGTTGAATTATACTTGCATATAATAGAGTTGGCGATGTTTCTAAGCGAAACATGACGAATAACTTAGACTTATTATCTGGCAAAGTTGAATTATACTTGCATACAATAGAGTTAAACTAAGTTGGTGATGTTTCTAAGCGAAACATGACGAATAACTTAGACTCATTATATGGTAGAGTTGCATTACACTTGCATATAATAGAGTTGAACTAAGTTGGCGATGTTTCTGAGCGAAACATGATGAATAACTTAAACTTATTATATAGCAGAGTTGAATTATACTTGCATATAATAGAGTTAAACTAAGTTGGATTGACATGGACCTGTCATATCGGTAGAATCAGACACAGATTGGAACTAAGTGCATATCAGTCAGATTAACAAAGAGACCAAGGTTGATAACCTCGACCAGTCTTTGTTTGAATCTGACCTTGGTGACAAGGTCAAAGCCACATGCTTAATGAGAACCCAAGTGGAACTTAAGCTCACATTAGGGGGCAGAGGGTGGAGAATAATGCTTGGGAGTTAGAATTTACAAGCTAAGATTGGTTTAACACTTGTTGAAATTTTAAGAAAAATTTACAAGTTGAAGTTAAGTTGAGGTTATGTCAAAGGAAGATTGGTTTAACACTTGTTGAAATTTAAAAAAAAAAAATTACAAGTTGAAGTTAAGCCGAGGTTATGTCAAAGGAAGATTGGTTTAACACTTGTTGAAATTTTAAGAAAAATTTACAAGTTGAAGTTAAGCTTAGGTTATGTCAAAGGAAGATTGGTTTAACACTTATTGAAATTTTAAGAAAAGTTTAAAAGTCGAAGTTAATCCAAGGTTATGTTGAAATAATAGAAGACAGAGGTCCTGATAAGTAAAGAGTGAAGTGGCAAGTTGTAAATAACACTTGTTATGATAAATTTTTTCAAGTGTTAGGTCAAAGTCGAGATAAAAACTACTAGTGGGTATAGTCGAAGTATTCTGCACCGAGAAGATTACACAGTTAAGGTGTACATTGAAGACATGTAAAATATTCTAAGTATGAAAACATGCAAAGCATAGAAAAAAGCGGTAAGCATACATGATGAAAGCAATATTCAACACTTAAAAGAAAATAGAAGGCTTGCATTGAAAAGGGATAGCTTGTTCAAGTACATAAACAGGCACATTGGTCTGACAAAACAAATACTGTTCAAAACAGAGAAGAAAATTACAAAGAAAAAGGTACAATGGAAAGAAAAATTCCTAAGTACTAGGATCTTGTGCATTGATCTCAGACTATTCTACCTCGGCTGTTGGCATTGTTTCGGTCTCGGCAGACAGCTAGGCAGACTTCTCGGCCGTGATTTCAACATCGATTTCTAGAAGAGTCTGGTCCAGGCTTTCTGCAGCGGCAGTGATCTCGGTTTCAGAAGTGTCGGCCTTCTTTGGTGAGGTGCTCTTGGAGACCTCATCCTCGTCCTCCTCAATCAAGTCCAGGACTTGATCATTTGGAGTAGAGGACTTGGCCCCAGCAACAGAGTAGGGGACTTGGCCCCAGTAGCAGCTTTAGATTCTTTCTCGGCAACCTCAGCCTCGGCCTCTTCTTTGTCTCCAGCCTCCTCGTCGTCGGCCTCTTCTACTTCCTTGGCCTCATCCTCAGATTGATTAAGAGAGGAAGGGAAAGGGACATTGAGCAGGCCCATATCACGGAGGGGAGAGTCCTAGCAGAGAAACATCTTTTTGAGGGCTGTCATCCAGTCAAGATAGTAGCCTTTGTTGCAGGCCATGTTGACTTGTTTTTTCAGCCTTAGCAATGGCCTCGGCTTTGGCAGCAGTAACTTGGTCCACTAGCTTCATGTGCTTCTCTTTCGAGATATTGAGTTGCTAGAGGCATGAGCATGTCGGGTTGACTATAAGGAGATGGAGTGGATTGCATAGTTATGACATCAGGGATGTCAGCAAGAAGGTCTTTTACAACAAGAGTTCGACGAGACATGTCGTCGTTGGTTACGACGATGGTTACTCACAGATAAGGTGATTGAAAAATTATCAGGGTCTAAGGCTGGAAGCTTAGGACCTCAGTGTTTCCTATTCCTGGTTCTAGCTACAAGATTGTCGCTATGTCGGTGTTTGTACTACCATTGAAATGGTGGGTTGATACATGGAGCAGTTGATGAAGTGCTTGAGCCTAGTTCAACTAATAGAGTTTGAACCTGGGGTACGAATGGATTATTCATGGCAATGAATGCTTCAAGAACAACGATAATGGTTTGCAAAGGAAAAAAGAGAGAGTCTGGGAACACAGATAGAGGTACACTAAAAAAGATGACAAAAAGTTATGATTTCGAGTCCTTAGGCGACGTGCTCATGCTGATGTTAGACGGCTGGAGGCAAAATTGATGCGACACGATGGAGACGTGATTAGTACTCTCCGATTTGATGATGATCTTGATTGAGAAGTGCGATCTCAGTTGAGATGATCTCGGTAGAGGTGATGATCTCAGTTGAGATGACAATCTTGGTTGACTTGATGATTTTAGTTGAGATGTTGAATTTGGATGGGAGCAGAACTTGTTTATTCTTGGTTTCTTATGAGATGATACTAGGATCTTGATGTTCTTGAACTAGCAATTCATGATCTCTGTTGAGATGTTAGACTTGGATGAGATAGAACATGATGGTTCTTGCTTCTTGATTCTTGATTCTTGACGAGTGGACATATGAGTCCTTATTTCTTGGCGTCGACAAGTCACGATCTCAGTCGGAGGAGTACATGTATAGGTGCCATTACCTCAGTTTGCCGAGGTAATAGAACCTAGGGGGCAGTTGTGGGGACATATTTTTAGGTAGTCCACGTGGTCGAGGTTGTTAGCCGAGGTGCCACGTGGGCGGACCATGATGCCAAGATATGGTGCGATAATACCGGAATCTGAGATATTTGGATAGAGGACTAGAGTCCTAGATTGGGAGAGGACTTTAGCTTGGATAAAGATAAGACTCTTAGAGAGTTTTTCCCAATCCTACTGGGAGTCTAAGATTAGCAGTAATCTAGATTCCATAGAAGCTAGGCTTCTATTGGGATTAGGTTTGTGTTGGCTATAAAAGAGAGGCACCCTCATGGGTCTAAGGTATGATTTTTATGCTCTGTTTAGTGAGTTAAGCATTATTGGTTATCTTTGAGAGATATTTTACTAACTTGATCGTCGGAGTACCCCCGGGTGGATGAACCTCTGTGGGATTCTTATATTTCTGTGACTGGTTGTTCAGGCTTATTCTATTCTGTCAGTGCTCTCCAACTAAGTTCTCCCTTTTTGTTGTGTGGTCGGAAATCAACACCCACAAATATCAAAGCTATGAACCTCCTTTAAACTTTTATTATTGTACTCCTCTCGTCTTATGGAATTATGATTGTCAGAAAAATTTCCACTCGTTGTTATAGCCAGAAAAGTGTAAGTAATCAAATCGTTGCCATTGTTACTGCCGGAAAAGGGTTTTCAAGCTTTTAAGGGTAGGTTTTCAAGGTTTTAAAGGTGAGATTTGGGAAAGATGGATGGGTGATGATAGAGGTGAGTACTCTCATAAACCCTAATTCGTGATGTAGTAGGTGTGTAGGTTTAATTGTAAGATGATGTGTCCCAAAATTAATGATGTTCTTTATAATAATTTTATTAGAGGTTATTATTGTAATTAAAAAAAAGGTTAAAAATTGGACAGTCCAAAATAATTTATGAGGTATTAATAGCAGCACTCTTTATAATACCTTACGAGCTTTTGGACCATAAAGCATTGTTCATTTTTGACCTTATTGGGTCTAAAAACTTTATGGCCTTTGTATGTTGAAAATTTTAAGAGACGTAGTTTTTATTTACAAAAATGTTAGGGATATCAAAAATTCTACCAAATGTTTTAATAGAAATTTTGGGATGTCTAGTATTACTCTTTTCTTTATTTATTTATTTATTTATTTGAGAAATATGAAACTGCACATATACAGAAATAAAGTAACATTACAAAATTAGCAACTCCTCCTAGAAGCTGCTTTGGCTGTCTTATGGGCAGGTTGTACCACCATCCTGGGTACCTTAGCTATTTTAACATAGTCAAAATGTGTACATAACTGTTTAACATCTGACAAAATACCCTTGGCATCCCAATCGGCTTTATGAGCCTCATAAAGTTGAGTTACTAGACTTGACAATCTGTTAAAATTGTTATAGCCTTCACTCGACTTTGCAAGCGCCACTTTAGAGTTTCAAAACAGGCCCTTGCTTCAGCCCCGCCTGCGGAATGCGCCACAAACGAAAAAGTTCGTTGTGCTAATTGGTTTCCTTGAGCATCAAAACCCACCCAAGCAGCTCTAGCTGTTCCAGTTTGTTGTTGCCATGTTCCATCTATCAAAATCCTGTCACAACATAAATTTGGGCACCAATATAAATTTTTAATAATAACATAAGAACTCTGTGAAGAATTGTTTTCCAAAAACTGATGTGCAATGTTTTGAGATTGTTGAACCCTTTTACTGAGAGTTCTTGAGGACACCAATCCAAATGATTGATAAAAGAAACTGTCTGGGATGGGTCTGTTGGTATTTTTCCATAATATTATTAGAAAAATATATAAAATAAAATTAAATCGAAATGGCAAAACAATCTTTTTATTTATTTATTAAGGAATGAAATACAGAGTAAATTACAAAACTAAAAATATAGAAATGAACTAGATTACATCATGAAACTCGCATACACAAAATCACTAACAAAACAAATTATTTACATGGATGACTAAAAATTAGAACCCGTTGAGGTAAAATAATGTCTGAAAAATTAAAGAACAAATGACAAGAAAAGAAGCAAATCAAAACTTGTGGTATACACAGTTTTCTTAAAACAGATTCACTGCCTCGCCAATGGGTGCTGGAGAAACGTTGGCATCTATCTTCTAGATTACGACGGTTGAAACCAGTTATTGTAGGAGCACTTCCTAGATAGTTTTGCCAAACTGACTAAGGGCATCACACACACACACTCTCTCTCTCTCTGTAACTCTAATAAGAACAAAAGAAGGGGCTAGCAAAAAGAAGATAGGAAAATTTTCTTTGGTATAAATATCATCTCTAACTTTATTATCTCAAAACACCATCTCCATTTTCTATCTAAAAAATCTCTCCTAAAAGTTGGAGGGGAAAGGCCCTTTATCGCGCCCCAGATTTTATTACTTGAATACATTACCAAATTCCTTATAAAAGTCCATTTCCAAATTATGGTTATAGAAGCAAAGCAAGCTAAATAGAATAAATGAGGTTCTCTTGTAGAATTACAATAATAGAAGAGTTCAATACAAATGTTCACAACATATGCCTCAAGGGCTTGCATGAAGGATTCCGAAATAATTAATTACATAGAATGAACCATCTCAACACCACAACCGTTTAAGCATTCATTTACAATTTACATAGAATGTAATCAAAACACAATTAATAACTTCTTGATATTCAAATTGTTGCATTTGACTCCGTCCCTGAAAAATGGTTAAACAACATGGGATGAACACGAGGTTCAGTAGGGATTTCCAGTGATTCTCAACAATAATAATCAATAGATAAATGTGATCATGATGAATGCTATCGAGTGGTACATATGTAAATAATGTGTCCTTTCATATGCAAAATAGATTACATAAATAGATACTCTTACATTTATATTTATTTTACTTAAGTTTATAATGTAAATAAAGAAATACCCCCATTTGGATTCAAAGAAAAATGTAAAAAAATCAAAATCCAATTAAAACAAAAACTGACTCCCCTAGTTTTAGTACAAAAATAATTTTTTGACTGAACTTTCTAAGTTTAACGTTGAAGTAAAGTGATTAATACCTCGTAGAAAAATTCCATAAAATCAAATTAGATTATTTAATATATAAGGAACAATTATCGTCAAATATTATTTTCAAAATCACAAGTTTTGAAAATTTCAATTTTTACACTTAGAAAATTTTCCCACTAAGTCCAATTTTGATAAAAAAAAAAACTTGGATCTCGACCTGAACCGTTACAATCTCCCCCATTTAGAAAATTTCATCTCCGAAATTAAAGATATACCCAACTCGGAAGGAGGAAAACAACAAAAGAACTGCATCTATAATCAGGGTCTAAATCCATTCTTGGACTAACCTCTTGGATTCCCAAACCAATACCAAGACACCTCCTTTCCCCGAGTGAATAGATCAACAAGTTAGAGGGAAAAAAAAATGAGTCATTCCTGACTCGACTACGATAATAGATAAGCAATTG
The DNA here is from genome assembly GCF_004153795.1 of Camellia sinensis. NCBI lineage: Eukaryota > Viridiplantae > Streptophyta > Magnoliopsida > Ericales > Theaceae > Camellia > Camellia sinensis. The sequence continues at coordinate 3,232,141 of NW_021024949.1, forward strand.
ACCAAACACGACAAAATTCCCCAAAATGCATAACTTTAGGAACCATAATTCTAACAAAAGATTACGAACACTCCCACGAACTAGATAGCTTATCAAGATTTACTGAACCAAAATTCCGCCAGATGAGCATCCACACCATTAAGACATGTTAGCCCCACTTCAATGGTACTCTCAGCATCTAACGATCACTGGACAATTGACAACCTAGAATTCAAGAACAATAACGCACTACAATTGAGAAGCTTTCACAAAGGAATAGAGTTCACCAAGGAAAACCTGATTCACAAGACAGTTCTCTTGTTCAACGATTTCAACAACGCTAATTCACTCCAAACAAAAGTACTAAACACTTCTGATAATTAGCATCCCAAACTCAAGGCTAAACTTACAGTTACAAAAAAACTCTTATTCAATTCTTCAAATAGAAGGAAACTTGCCCTGGAAACTTGACCCACAAACTATACCACAACACAATACATTTAAACAAGATTAGTCCATCCAAAACAATATGTTCAATCACCCAATATCAATCTGTGCTCAATTCCTTACTCGAGCCAATTCCACAAGATTTAAGAATTTATTTACGTCTTAATATAAGGTTGTACCTTTGTTTTGAAAACACTTCATTGAGTACAACATATTGCAAAATAGAAGTAAGTAAATAAATAAATAAATAAGATAAATAAGTAAAACAAAATGTTCCAACTCACACCAAGTTTCATATTAAAAAAATTACACATCAAATTTTGAAGTTTACTAGTTTGTTAAACATTTTCCAAGAACTAAAAGTGAAATCACCACAACAATGTTCTAAATTCCAATGCCAACTGAGGCCACATTATTGGAAAACTTCATTTACGTACCCCTTTCCGACATCACTACCAGTGACTCCCAACCGTCACCCAAACCCATCAATCACAACCAGTGCAATTTTAACAATTAATCTTACTATCAATCAAAACAACAATTCATAAAAGTAACGATTACATTGAAAGACAACAATGCACATGCACACTTATAAATCTTTGGGAATTCCTCTTATCACATTCATTATCACTCCATAACAAGCACATGTTAACACGTCACATTTCTCTTTCCCAAAATTTCATCTCCTACTGAATCAAAGAATTTTCATACATAACAATACTATACTGCACTCACACAATCAAATTTTGACACTTTGGACTGTATTCCTAAGCACTCTTTAACTACACAATTCCTTGCCCAAACGATAACAACTTAAAAGGTGACTACTTGTCATCCTCTTTCCGACACAAGACAACTAATATCATTAACCCTTAACACTTAGCACTCAAACACCAATGAGTTCCCAATACTAATCACCCCTACATGGGTTCAACACCCACATACTTACACAATACTTAAGTCCACGCCAAACTCCTAAAAACTAATCACAGTAAGACCACCCTCTCTATTTATTTCTACCTTAAGCCTGGACCACCCAATCTCCACTCCCAAGTCAACTTCTAATAACCTTTATACCTATATGGAATTTAGACACTTCATACCACTTCCAGTGACCGTTAGGGTCACCAACAAAACCTCTTACTCACACCAACTCGAACACTTTCGATGACTAACTCTGTCATCATTCTCAATTCCCCACCAAGAAATTCTCACCACCCTTATAAGACTCTTAACCCCCCTCAATTAATGTGTGACTTCATTCTCAAAACCTCTCGAACTTACTTCGCGACAACACACTCATTACAATTTTTAATAATAATTCTCAATCAAGGAAGGACTCACAAAACCTTACATACATCAACTTATGAAACACTAACACATTAGCAATGATACTCAAATTTACTAATCCCAACAATGACTTCTCAATTTAAGTTAATTCCTAAACCATCATAAGTCTAATTTACTACATTTAAGCCAACAAAATAAACAAATACAGCATCAGCAGGCACGAGGCCCCACATTTAATTACATAACATTACAATGTCAAAACAATCAAAACACTCGGCTAATCTTCAATAACCCATTTACTCCAATATAAATTAACGGGACTGGTTTTGACCATGCTGAGAGTAACGACGCCTAACATGGCTCAACTGATTAATTTAGAGCAAAATGGTGGTCCTCTATTCTGTGACCAACTTAAGGAAACCAAAGTCAGATTAGATCTCCTAAAGGACGACTCCGAAGAAACAATAGTAGACGGAGGATAAAACTGTGCTTGCGATTGAGATTCTACTCGCCTTTGCCTTTTACTCGGCCTAGTGTGCTCTCGAACCATAGAACTCGCCAATATGGCCTTTCCCTTCCATTCCAGCTGACATCAAGATTGGTGGCTTCCACGTGAGCCGCCGCTTTTACTAGTGTGTGATAATTCCTATGCATTCACCCAATAACCTTCTATCGAATCATCACATAACATTTCCTCAAATTTGATGCAATGATGTTCCTCTGTTGCTACCAAATCTGGAGCAAACCTAGACAAACTGGTGATTCTCGCCTCCAAATGTACCAAAGGAGTAGTACTTTGTTCAACTCCACAACTTGTTTCCTGAATCTTTCCTGAGCAGAAGGAGGAACGTACTTAGCCAAAAAAAGCCTCAGTGAATGCAACCTAGGTGGTGTCGATGGTAGTGCATGCATACTTTCACCAATACCTAGCATCTCCCTTCCGTAGAAAACTAGCTAATGCCACTCTCAACCTCTCATCCTCGACTCTGAGCATATCAAGAGTCTTGGTGATTTGATCTAGCCAATTCTCTGTCTCTAACGATTTAAGCCCTCCTGCGAACTCCAGTGGGTTAAAACGAAAAAGCTCCTTAGTGATCTTTAGGGCACAAGAATTGTCCCCCTCATTGAGTTAAAGCCTTCCTTACAGCTTTTACAATCTCACTTGTAATATCCTCGCTCATAGCCGATGCCGCAGGTGCAGGTGTTACTTGACCCGTTATGGCCCTATCGACACTTTTAATCCCAACACGACCCCTACTTGCTCACCCTAACATCCGATCAATGACAACACCCAGCTTGGTAAATGAAACTCTAGCCTCCACCAAATTACATAACTTGCTAGCATGTAGTCACAAAACACATAAATAATTTAAGCACCTAATCACATAATCAAGTCAAGTCTACATCGATAACCACTTGTCCCAGAACACTAAAAGAACTCCTACCAGAAACCACATTGATTATACGTGTTTCCAATGAGATCTCAAAGCAAGTTAACGAGCTATAAGCACTATCCCTAAAACTTAACCCCATGCGCACATGGATGTAACACATAATCTTCAATTATATAATTCTATCTACATGCAAATGTCCTCACCAAGCGAGGTTAACCCATTGTGGTAAAAACTACTTCCCACGGGCTCAAGGTTTTCAAAGCTGGTTAGGCCTCATACCAAGTTGTCATGCCACATATTTCATTATTGGAATACATTACCAAATTCCTTATAAAAGTCCATTTCCAAATTATGGTTATAAAAGCAAAACAAGCTAAATAGAATAAATGAGGTTTTGTCTCGTAAAATTACAATGATAGAAGAGTTCAATACAAATGTTCACAGCATATGCCTCAAGGGCTTACATGACGGATTTCAAAATAACTAATTACATAGAATGAACCACCTCAACACCACAACCATTTAAGCATTCATTTACAATTTACAAAGAATGTACTCAAAACACAATAAATAACTTCTTGATCTTCAAACTGTTGTATCTGACTCAGTCCCTAAAAAATGATTAAACAACATGGGATGAACTTGAGGTCCGATAGGGATCTACAGTGATTCTCAACAATAATAATCAATAGATAAATATGATTATGAATGCTATCGAGTGATACATATGTATATAATGTGTCCTTTTATATGAAAAATTGATTATATAAATAGATACTCTTACATTTATATATTTCTTTTACTAAAGTTTATAATGTAAATAAAGAAATACCTCCCATTTTGATTCAAAGAAAAAAAAAATCAAAATCCAATGAAATTAAAAGTAACTCCCCCAATTTTAGTACAAAAATAATTTTTTGAATGAAATTTCAAAGTTCGACGTTGAAGTAAAGTGATTAATACCTTGTAGAAAAATCCTATAAAATCAAATTAGACTAGTTAATATATAAGGAACAATTATCACCAAATATTATTTTCAAAATCACAAGTTTTGAAAAATCCAATTTGTAAACTTAGAAAATTTTCAGATTAAGTCCAATTTTGACAGAAAACTCAGATCTCGACCTGAACCGTTATGCCCATTTTATACTTGTAAGAGAGTTCCTAGCGATGAAGGCTATGGCATCAATTACCATTAACCAAGGCCATAAAATGTCATCAACTCTAGCGATTAGGGCTAAAGTTACAAAGGTTCAGAACTCCAAGAGCATTATATAAATCATAATGTGTATATAATGCACAAGTTTGAGAATTAAACCAGATGGGTTGCAAAATGGATACAAGTGTGGGTCACAACTAGATCCAAGTCTAATCTCAAATACATGCACAAGCTAAACCCAACACAGTACAGCCCAACCCAAGTTCAAGACTAAATCCAACAATGAGTCCAAGACTAATACCAAACCCAGCACATCCACAAGTACAAGCACAAGCCTAAGCCCACTCCACACCAAGACTAAGTCCAAATCTAAGCCTAACTTTTATTGATGCCCACTTTATGAGATAATTCTTATTCAAAACTCAATGGTTTCAGCTTATTATTTTTATATTGTAATCTTCTCAATTAAGAGAATACAAACCCTTTCGGACCTACCTCAACCGGTAGTTGGCTCCCACTTTAATCTCTAATTAAAGTTGTTGCAAAATCATTATTTTCCAACAATCCCCCACATGAATAAAATTGGCCAAATAAAGAAAGAACAAGAGATAACAAAAACTTGATGAGAGAGCACTATAGAAAATCCCTGTATCGGATAAGGTAGCTTTTGGCCTTGAACTTGTCCTAGTGAAGCCTATCGAATTTACTAGCTGACTAGTGAACGTGATATCTTGAACTATTCTTCTTTTTGTGTAAACTGAGACATTAGGCCTCAAACAAGAATTCTCTTGCCATAGTTTTGTTCTCATTGTTGTGTCCTGTTTGGCCTTGGAACACTTTCAATAAGTGTTTTTAAAGAATTCGGCTTTGTCAATTCTTAAAGAATCAGCCGCACTTCGCATTCACATAGGTGACCTTTTTTAAGGTATCTCGCTATACCATGCTTGACTCATCAACGGATACGGGTCATTAAAAGCATCAACTTAACCTTTCACTCCACAAGTATCATTGTATATAAGAATGGGCAGGAGGAATTACCTCCACAGTGACTCAACTATTAAACACAATTAGGTTGTCCCTTTGAACCTAGATCTTGTGATCTTTAGTCAACTAGGTTTGGTTTTCCATTTTGATAACATTCTCACAAAAGGCCTCAGCTACATTCCCCTTAACAACTTCTTACTAACTCTCGATTTAACCCTCTGGTTAAGGAATCCATAATATTGTCTTTAGATTGTACATAGTCTATAGTGACAACACACGAGAGTAGTTGTTGTACGGAATTATGTCTTTGGAAAAAATGTCTAGACCTTCTATTATACTTATTACTCTGTGTTCTACCTTGATTGGTTATTGCAAATTATACAAAAATCATTAGCACAAGTTTTGATCAACATGGAATATCCTCAAAGAAAATGACAGAGCCATTCAGCTACTCTAGTAGCTTTATCTGAAGCACTGAACTCTGATGCCATTGTTGGTCTCACGATACACATTTGCTTGGAAGATTTCTATGACACGGTTGCACCTCCAAAAGTGAAAACAATTCCACTAAAGGACAAGATATCCAGTAGGCGCACCTCCTAATGCAACTGGATATCAAGTGTAATGCTACCCATAATCCGATTATACCGTAAGTTCCTTAGTACCCACACAATCACCTTCTAAAGATAAGCATTGAGATTACTTGTATATCTACTTAGCTTGCTAACTAAGTAGGATATATCTGTCCTTATCACATAACTGGATTCCCTATGATTCAAGAATATTCCATTATTCTTAGTCAAATGGAGATTGAAATCTACTAGAGTCTTTAATACACTTGTATCTGACTTATACTTCTCAAGACTCTTATGAAAATAATGAGACGAAGAAAGTATAATGCCATAAGATGTTCTGGAAATCTTAATTCCCATATATACATCAGCAAGGCCTGTCCTCCATTTTAAACTCAAGTTTAACACCCTCTTGGTAATTCTGAGTATATCTTCTCATAATTATCAATTGTACAAACACAAAATGATATATCTATTTATTAGTGTCTTTGACATACACACATTTGTCAATATCCATTGATTATAAAAGCCCAATTGACAACATATAGTGCAGTCAAATTTCTCACGCCATTGTTTTAGTACTCATTTCAAATCATAAAATGATTCTCAAGCTTACAATCTTTCCTCGTCCTTGAAATGAAAAATCCTTCAGATTGTTCTATTATTTAAATCTTCATTCAGGAAAGTTATCTTTAACGCCCATTTGATATAACTCCATATTTCACAAAAATTGCGATCACAAACACCATAGATGCTAAACACGAATCAAAACTATTCAAGCCTTCTTTTCACCTGTATCCTTTGATAACAAGCATGTCTCATCGGCTTTAATTTAATAACTTCTTTCTAGAGAAATCGCAACTTCAAAGAAGTTTTTAGACTCATTAGCCACAATAAAGGTTTAAGAAGATTAGATAGAAAAACTTTAAAGTCCTAACCATTTAACATCTTCTAGGCTGATCTATTTTCTCATGAAAACATCTTCCTCAATTCCATTATGGTATTATTGTGTAAATCTAAATATCATATTCATCCACAAGAAAACCGATATGCACTACTATATTTTGCATAACTGTTGAACACAAAGCCAATGGATTTTTAGGCCTATCCTACCCGCTTCAGTTTAGGCAATGTCGTCTTTTGTGTGACACTCCCACATTTGTAGAATTTAAACGAAGGCTTTCGGCCTTTCTAAAAAAATTCATACAGGGTCTTTATACAATACCTTTGTGTCACAATGATTATAAGACTCTGAAACTCATATCACAGAAAAAATTCCCAAACCGTCATCAACCAAATTAGGCCTTCCCCAAATAGGAAACACAAATCCCATGTTCAATAGTCTACTATTCGGAACTTTATAACATAGCTAGTAGTCTTATCACTATGAATCACTAATTTCTCAGCGTGTGGTCTATAGACTTTTCACTATTAGGAATCACAATGTCTTGAAATGTAATCAGTAATCACTCCACTACTAGGAATCACAATGTCTTAACATAGGATCAGTAGACTCTTTCATTACTATGAACCATCATGTCTTAAGAATATATTCGGAATTATAAAAATTCAAAAAATACATTCACCCACCTTAAGGGATTGTCTCATCTTTGCTTTTAAACAAAGTCACATAGCAATCATACGTGTTATAATCGACACAAGGATAACATACTAATTGCTTCTGATTAACAACTAAAAAAAAAAAAATCAATCACCTTAGACAGCATAACTACATTTTTGATAGAACTTTACATTGTTAATTCCGAGATATTATCATGCAATCTTATGATTTCCTCTAACCATACTTAATCTCTCTTGATCTTCCTTTAAAAACCTCCCAAAGCTTAGGGTTGTCAGGTGGAACAACATTTTCCGTTATTACCTCTTGAAGCCATTTCTGAAAACTACAATAGTATTTCAATTATTTTGTTTCTCCAAAAAACAAATTAACATTATGAAATCCAAAAATACTGAAAATTAATTCATAATTAATACCGCCACTAACTCCATAAATCTAAAAAGGTCAGGAAAGTTTCCTGGATGACTAGAGGGGTTACAACAATCTCATTTAAAACTCAATTAATCTTAAACAAAACTTTCAACAATTTGTTGACTCATTGTCAATGGGAAACAAATTCAGAATTAAGTTTTCAAGGGATAAATTAGGTTAAAAAAAACAATTCCCAAGCAAACAAAAATTGCCACAAGAATTACCCCGCTCATAAAAGCTAACTGGTACTCCCGAAATAGAGCCCACTATTTCGAAATAAAAATCAGAAATATTTTAGCTAATACTAAAACTTGGTTTCTTTTCCCAAAACCAAAACGCTTTGGAAATTATCAGATTATAACCTAAGACTTTCTCAAAACTTGGTTTTCTTACACTTTGGGCATAAATAGATTAAACCCAAATACTTTATCAAATCCCAAAGGTTTGCAACCCATGAAAAATCAAATTTGCCTCAGTTGTCATTTCTGAATACAAATCAGAAATACCTTTTTAATCATAGCTAATATTTGGTTTATATTACAGAAAACCAAAGCACTTTAGGAATAATAAAATTAATCCCAGAGACTTTTCCAACAAACCCAAAGATTTATAAACTTTTTTCCTTCTCTTTTTTCCTTTCACTATGGTGAAACAAATACAAATTAGAAGTTAATACTACTATGAATTGAAATGCAACTGTTACAATTGTAAATTGTCCAAATCTGCAAAATCGAAGTTCAAGGTTGAATCTGGAATGGCCTGTTTAGCCAATAAACACTGCTGCACTTTTTCAGGGGTCAAATCGTAACTTCATAAACTTTCAAGGGCTAAATTTCAAATACTATAAACTCTATGGTCAAATTACAAATACTAGGAAGTTTAGGGACCAAACTACAAATATCATAAACTTGAGGGGTTAAAAAGCAAATACTAAAAACTTCAGGGGTTAAAATGAAATTTCAGAAAAGTTTTAGGGTCAAAATAAAATTATCCTAAAATGCAAGGACCGAAATACAATTTCAAAAAAAATTCTAATGACATGGCAGTCTTTCTGTGTCGCTGACTGGTCTGTCATGTGTCACTGATGTAGTTGCTGACTAGGGCTATGCAAAATACCGCCCTATCAGCTAAAACCATGCTGATCCACATCAATTTGCACCATTCTATCCGCTAATCACGGATTAGACTTTAAATTTTATAATCTACCATCAAAACCACTCTGCTCTGCTAAAGTTAATATGCATATATTTTTTAACCATTAATGAAATATCAAAGTAAAAATAAGTATGAGAGAAATTTAAGATATGAATCATGTAATAACCACTTAATTAACATGAAATAAATTGTATGTATAAATTACTAGAAATTAACAACTCAAATTCAATAACTCTAAGTAATTAAATTAATTTTATCAAAAACAATGAAACTATGATAAAAACTATGACAAAACTAAATTATTTTATCAAAAAAATTTTATTAAAATAGGTTTTAAGATTTTTGGTATTTTTGCATAATAATACTAGAAAAATATATAAAATAAAATTAAATAGAAATGACAAAACAATCTTTTATTTTATATTAAATAATGAAATACAAAATAAACTACAAAATTAAAAATACAGGAATTAACTATATTACATTATGAAACTCACATAAACAAAATCACTAATAAAACAAATTATTAACTTGAATAACTAAAGATTAGAACTTGTCGAAGTAAAATAAATTCTAAAAAATTAATAAAAAAAAAAAACAAATGACAAGAAAAGAAGCAAATCGAAACCTGTGGTATACACAATTTCCTTAAAATAGATTCGTCGCCTTGTCAATTGGCGTTCGTCTCCCAGGATACGATGATTGAAACTAGCTACTGTAGGAGCACCTCCTGGATAACTTCGATGAACTGACTAAGGGCAACACTCTCTCTAATAAGAACCAAAGAAGAGGCTAACAAAAAGAAAATAGATGAAATTTCTTTGGTGTAAAAGCCATCTCCACCTTTATTATCTCAAAACACGATCTCTATTTTCCATCATAAAATTCTCTCTTAAAAGTTGGAGGTGAAAGCCCCCTTTTATACTAATAATGATTCCGGTTTAGACCGGACCCATTTCTTGTTTTTGAATTTGAGAACACTTGTCCTTAATTATTGTTCATCTCATTCCCATCTTGTTGCATGTTGAGTTTGGCTATTAAGAGTTTTGGTTGCGTTTGAAACAGGTTGGGAAGTTAGTTTTTTAATGAGTTGTTGCCCAGATTTTTGCATGTTCAATCGAGCAGCCCTTCTTGCGCTTGAGCGGTCTTTTGTAGGTCTGAACTTCTTGAAGGGGGTCATTGTGCGCTCGAGCGGTGGTTTTGGTCACTCGAGCAGTGTCACTTATTATGTCTGTCGCTCGAGTGGTGTTTTGGTTGTTCGAACGATCTGCATGTATATCAGTCCGAGAGCAAGCCTTTTTGAGTCACTTTTTCATCTCCTTCTCTCTCTAAACATTTCAAAACCCTAAAAGCCTCACACTCTCTCTCTAGCTCTTACCTTCTAGCCCTAAATACTCTCAATCCATTGGTTTCCTCACCCATACCATTTGGAGTAAAAGATTGAGCACGTTGAGGGCTTCATTCTAATCGGAGGAGTTATTGTTTCAAGTTCTACCTTTTGCTCTCCCTTGTCTTCTACTTTGAGGTAGGGATTTCTTTGACCTTTAATATGAGTTTTAACTTAGTTATTTGCTCTTTGAAATACGCTAGTGATTTGGGAATTTTTTAGAAAACCTAGGGTTTGATTTTGAAATCAAAAGAGGGGTTTTCCATATTGGTTCTTGAAAATGATTGTGGGGATGTATTTATGGTTGAAATATGTTAACATGGTGGATATACTTTCTTAAAATTGATTTTGTAAGTAAAGGGGGTGTTGTTCTAAAATTTGAAATATTTGGATGTGTGAAAGGAAATGGAAAATGATGGTGGGTTTTCTAAAATTGGAACAATGCTGATGTTGATGATGGTGGTGGAGTAAGATATGTAATATCACTCCCATCATAAAATGATGAAAGTATATCTTTTGATTGGAAACTATCTATTGTATAAAAATATCTGTTTTAAGCTATCGGTGGAAGAAAGTCTTGATTGTTGTAGACATTGCATGAGAATTAGGTTAAATTGAAACTAATTTCCCATACACTGTGCATTGAGTATCATTTCTTATTAAACATTGTAAATATATTGATTTTGAGAAAAATGGGTATATACCTTGGTAAATCTAGTTCAGGGGTGTGGTTGTGGTTATAATGTTGACATGTGTGTCCTTAGTGAAAGGCCAGAAACCTGCGCGAGTAGGTGCCAATCTTTCCGATTATTACTAGTAAAATGGCTTTCGTAGTGCTTGTGTAGCCTAGTGGCGGACACATACCTAGAGATTCTCAGTGTTTTATATCCACTGCACTGTTTTCTGCTATAAAAGGATTATTTTCATGAGTTGATTTATAATCTGGCATTGCATTGTTTTGAGATGGAAAACGATGAATGTTTGAAAAATGGCATGCATGTGCATTCATCTTATAATTTTGCTAAGAATCATATACCGTGTTAGAGTATCTCTATTAGGTTTTGGCTCACCCTATATGGAAAAACAACTTTTAAGTGCTGATAATATCCCTTCACCAATGATGTAGCTTGGGAGGACTTGGAGCTAAAGGCTTCATTTTTGTTTATTGATGTAATTATTGTTGTTTAAACCTTGGGCTTTACCTGTATTGAGTTATACTCATTTTGTTGTACCCAAGCATCGACTTGGAAAGTTGTAGCCGTTAGGGTATGTAATTATTTGATTTTACTTTTATTTTTAATCATGTATCCATCCCATATGCTATATATTCAGGATCTAAGATTTGTGAATGTATATCGCATATGTCATATTTTGTAATTGATCAAAGTTATAAATGGAATAAAAGATATGGTGTTGTTGATCATTTGTAAGTAATGTTATGAGTTGGGTAATTGTTATTTATTTTGGGGCGTTACAATACTTTTAGGGAGTTCCTAGCCATGAAGGCTATGACATTAATTGCCATTAACCAAGGCCATAAAATGTCATTAACTCTAGCTATTAGGTCTAGCCATTAAGACTAGAGTTACAAAGGATCAAAACTCTAAGAGTATTGTATAAATCATAATGTGCAAATTTGAGAATTAAACTAGATGGGTTGCAAAATAGATATAGATGTAGGTCACAACCTGACCGAAGCCTAATCTCAAATACATATACAAGTTAAGTCCAATACTGCCCAGCCTAGCGCAACCTTAAGACTAAGTCCAAGTTCAAGTCTATAAGACCAAACCCAGCAAATGCATAAGCACAAGCCTAGGCCCTATTTAAACTAAGACTAAGTCCAAATCTTGGCCCAACTTTCATTGATGTACACTTTATGAGACAATTTTCATTCACAACTCAATGGTTTGGCCCATTATTTTTATATTGTAATCTTCTCATTTAAAAAAATACAAATCCACTCGGACCCACCTCAACTGACGACTGAGTCCCATTTTAATCTTGAATTAAAATTGTCAAAAAATCATTATCTTCTAACAGAGTCTCAATAGACTCGTAGTCTACTTTGTTCTTATGCAACCAAATTCCTCAAAGTACTTTAACAGATTTGAGGATTAGATCTTCTTTAGGTGCTTCATTGAACCATTGGATGAACCACTTACGTACCGTCATTTTTGCCCCTACCTCAAAATTAAGGCCCAACCTCGATCCTCTCCATATATGCTTTGCAAAAGGAAGTTTAAAACAAAGATGCTCAAGAGTCTCCTCTGTTTCAGAACACCGTGGACAAAGAGTATAGACGTTAATGCCTCGACTTAATAAAATTTTTCTTACAGGCAAGATTCTATGTAACAACTTTCAAAGGAACAATGCCTATTTTAGAGATAATTGCAACTTCTAGAGTCTTTTCCAAAGCCAAATTTCCTCATTAGAGCCTGTTTTATCAAATCCGACTGAATTCCAAAGGTTGAAAAATATCCTGATTTAATAAAGTAACATCCAATTAAAAATAAATTGATAATATAAGTATATATATATATATATATATATTTGTAATTTTATTGGTTTTATTTTATTTATGCACAATTATTAATACATTTATATGATATAATTATGACATCACAATTTAATTTTGATTGACCCAACAGTTGAATCACTGAGCTTTAACCTAGTCCCTTTTTCGGTTCACTCAACAGTCCAAGTTTTAAAACATTATTTGACACCCTATGATATCAATAAAAGAATTTGGATACCTTTTAATAAGAGTTTGGATGCTCTCAAGTTGGCCATCCAACTTAAGAGAGAGAAGTGGGTTCATTTTGACAAATAGATGAATAATTTGTTTTGACACATTTTACAACATAAATCGGATATTTTGAAAATGGTAAAGGAAATGATTTTTATTAATTAATTTTTATTTTTAATTAACTAGTTAAAAATCATTGCGTAACATATAAAACTAAAATAAAATAAAAAAACAAAAAAAGTTAACAAGTCCCCATTTTGAAAGTCTTTAGCCTTTTTGACTTATGATTGCATCAACTCAGGTAAAAGGGGTGTGCATAAAGTCTAGAAGTAATATGTTAGGTTTTTGTAACAAAACTACTTTCAGTTATAATTTTATTTGCTCCTTTGTTGAAATAAAGAAGTGAGTGTTTAGATAGGAATCCAACCTAAATTGTGCCCATGCAGATGAGCTTGTAATCTTGAACCTTTCATGTTTGTCACTTCACTGACTATGTACGGGGATCGAGCTGCCTAGTCATCTTGCGAGGGTCGAGGGGGCAGTGCCCCATGGCAGGGTCAAGGGGTAGTGCCCCCGAAGCCAAAGTTGTTTGACTACTTGAGTGGTCATTTGTGCGTTCAAGCGGTGAATAAGAGCATCCAATGTCTCTGCCTACAAATTAAACTTCTAGGAAAAATGTTTCACTACTCGAGCGGTCAACCTATATGTTTTGCACAGCCTTTACTCACACCACTCGAGCGGTGAAGTGTGCACTTGAGGGATCTTCACCGCTTGTTTTCTATAAAATGCGTCATTCACTATTTTTAGGGTTTATCCCGTCCAGACTTTTAGAGAGAAATAAAAACCAAAGTGTGGTATATTAGAGAGTGTTTTATAAGTATTTCCTTAATGATTTGAGAGTGATAAATGAATCTACGAGCTTCATATTAACTTCCTCAAGGGGTTGATTTTACTGTTATGTTCACAAAAAAGAGAGGTGTTCTTTGTTGGATTCTGGAGAACATGGATATGAAACATTGGTGGATTTTGAAGTGGCTCATCGTCGAGTCGTGGTGAAGATGGTGGTAGAAGATGTACATCGGGGTCGGTTCAATTCGAGTATGGATTCGCTAAATAATTGAGGATACACATGTATAATTCTTTTTTATCTTCCTAGTGGATTGTTTTATGGCTTTAGCTTGTATTTTTTTTTTATTATCACAATTGGACACTACTAAAATTTTAGTTTTTTGCGACGGTAAAATGCCGTCGCTAATACTCCGAATGTCGTCGCAAAAAGTTTTTTGCGACGGCAAATGACTTTTTGCGACGGTAAGAGGGGGGTCGCAACTGGGGGCGTTGCAAATAGTTTTTGCGACGGTAAAGTGCCGTCGCTAATGTTTTGCGACGGCATTTTTTGCCTTTTGCGACGGCACTTTACAGTCGCTAATAATGTTCGAAATTTCTTGACTTTTTGCGACGGCACTATTTTACCGTCGCTAAAAATGTGTTTTGAGACAGCAAAAAATACCGTCGCTAATAGTCTTTTTTTTGCAACGGCAAGAACATTGTTTTTGCGACGGTGTGGTGCCGTCGCAAAAAGTATTAAAAATATGAAAATTTCTATTTTTTGCGACAGTGTACTGCCGTCGCAAAAAGTAATAAAAAATAATAAAATTTCTATTTTAAATAATAAAATTTCTATTTTTTGCAACAATTTAGTGTTGTCGCAAAAACTAAAACCTGTAACAAAATCAATAAAAATATTAAAATTTTCCATTTTTTGCGACGATGTGATGCCGTCACAAAAAATAAAAAAAACATCATGCGATAAAATTATTAAAAATATTAAAATTTCTCCATAATAATTGCATAATAATATAAAAATTTCTATATAAAAATAGCAATTTCTCCATAATAAAATATTTTTCCATTCATAATTACACATCAACAAAATTATTCCACTACATAATGTTCCATAATACATATATAATGTTTAAATACATGATTTTGTTCATAATTCAAAATAACATAAACCAAAATTAATTGTTTTTCTCATCATTCTTCGTAGATAACAAAAACAAAAATTATCCACATTCTCCACAGGTATGCATTCCACAAGAAGCACACTCCTACATGGGAAATATCTGAAAAATAAAAATAAAAATAATTAATGACAATATAATTATGTGTTAACGTTAATTACAAAAAAACATAAAAATTTAACTACTATAGCATCAAATACAACATTTTTTTTGTTAGTCATCAAATCTCACATAGATAATTAAACATCTCAATCAAATACAAAAATAAAAATTTAACTACTATAACATCAAATACAAAAAAACATAAAAATTATATCTGAAATCTGGCTCTAACTCCCAACAACATCAAATACGACATTTTTTTTGTTAGTCATCAAATCCCACATAGATAATTAAACATCTCAATCAAATACAAAAATAAAAATTTAACTACTATAACATCAAATACAAAAAAACATAAAAATTATATCTGAAATCTGGCTCTAACTCCCAACAACATCAAATACGACATTTTTTTTGTTAGTCATCAAATCCCACATAGATAATTAAACATCTCAATCAAATACAAAAATAAAAATTTAACTACTATAACATCAAATACAAAAAAACATAAAAATTATATCTGAAATCTGGCTCTAACTCCCAACAACATCAAATACGACATTTTTTTTGTTAGTCATCAAATCCCACATAGATAATTAAACATCTCAATCAAATACAAAAATAAAAATTTAACTACTATAACATCAAATACAAAAAAACATAAAAATTATATCTGAAATCTGGCTCTAACTCCCAACAACATCAAATACGACATTTTTTTTGTTAGTCATCAAATCCCACATAGATAATTAAACATCTCAATCAAATACAAAAATAAAAATTTAACTACTATAACATCAAATACAAAAAAACATAAAAATTATATCTGAAATCTGGCTCTAACTCCCAACAACATCAAATACGACATTTTTTTTGTTAGTCATCAAATCCCACATAGATAATTAAACATCTCAATCAAATACAAAAATAAAAATTTAACTACTATAACATCAAATACAAAAAAACATAAAAATTATATCTGAAATCTGGCTCTAACTCCCAACAACATCAAATACGACATTTTTTTTGTTAGTCATCAAATCCCACATAGATAATTAAACATCTCAATCAAATACAAAAACAAAAATTTAACTACTATAGCATCAAATACAACAAAACATAAAAATTATATCTGAAATCTGGCTCTAACTCCCAACAACATCAAATACAACATTTTTTTTGTTAGTTATCAAATCCCGCATGGATAATTAAACATCTCAATCAACAATGAGAACAGATGAATTTTTGAAAAAATTAAGCAATGGAAATAAGTTATGACACCAAATAAGACCCTACTGAAAATAATAGCACCAAACCATTTATTTGAGACAAATTTGGCAAAACCATCTTTAATTTTAGGCTTTAAAAAATGCTATTTAAGTTGCAATGTCAGTTGGATGTTGTATCCCATTAAATTTTTTTAACTTATTTATTTGTACAAATTTTACCTTAAAACTATAGAAGATTTTAAAATGTTTGAGTAATCACAAAATTCAAAGTAAAACACTAATGTTACTTTTATTTCGGAAACTTCTTGTGTTTTTTGTGGTAAAGTGTTTACTATTCTGGAAAATGAAACTTTATGTAAATCTTGGTTGGCCGTCTCTCAATATCTCATTGTTGGTAATAGTTAGATCATGGCAATATTATGGGAACTAGCTTTCTTCCATTAAAATTCACAATTGAATGGTGAATCAAATCGAAATCGTATTTCTTTGTCTCACCGTTGGTCTGTCATGCAAAAGGCAATTAATAAACTCTATAATTTTCTTAAGCAAATCTAATTGAGGCAACAAAGTGAAACAACTAAGACAGACATGGTAATTTTTATTTTTGTTATA
>NW_021024949.1:3257609-3274778 GCF_004153795.1 Camellia sinensis
AGAATAGGGCACCATCATCGATCTCGCATCTTTATTGAGCACACGTGTGATCCCTTAGCCTTGCACGACTCATTTCCGGATGAGCAACTTCTTGCAGTATCACACGTGACCCTCCCATGGTTTGTTCAAATAGTGAATTACTTGGCGGTTGGTCAAATTCTGAAAACTTGGTCTAAGCAAGACAAAGACCAATTTTTCTCACAAGTACTCTTTCTGGGAAGTCCCAGAATTGTTCAAGTATTGCCTGGATCAAGTGTTCGGCGTTGTGTGCTTGAGAGTGAAACCCATAGTATTTTCACCTTTTGTCACTCTCATGCACGTGGCGGCCATTTCAGTGGGCAGAAAACGGCCGCTAAGGTTTTACAATTTGGGTTCTACTGGCCCTCTATTTTCAAAGATACCCATAACTTCTGTAGAGCTTGTGAGTGTTGTCAACGAATGGGCTCTATGTCACGGCGAGATATGATGCCGATGACCCCTATTTTGATTGTTGAGATTTTTTATGTTTGGGGCATCGACTTCATGGGTCCCTTTCTACCATCTTTTGAATTTGAATACATTTTGGTGGCTGTGGACTATGTCTCCAAGTGGGTTGAGGCAGTGGCCACTAGAACGAATGACCACAAAGTTGTGGTTAAATTCCTCCATGAGACCATTTTTTGTCATTTTGGGTTCCCACGTGCCATAATTAGTGATGGTGGCAAACACTTTTGCAAACGATTCTTCGAGGCATTAGTGCGCAAATACATTATCACTCACAAAGTTGGCACTCCCTACCATCCCCAAACTAGTGGTCAGGTAGAGGTTTCTAATAAGGAGGTCAAACACATCCTCGAGAAAACTGTGAGGCTCGATAGGAAAGATTGGTCCACTA
This sequence comes from Camellia sinensis, assembly GCF_004153795.1. NCBI lineage: Eukaryota > Viridiplantae > Streptophyta > Magnoliopsida > Ericales > Theaceae > Camellia > Camellia sinensis. Next base: position 3,258,484 of record NW_021024949.1, read on the forward strand.
GGTTAGTTGATGCACTTTGGGCCTATCGCACTACATATAAGACACCCATTGGGATGTCTCCATATAGGATTGTGTTTGGAAAACTGTAACATCTCCCTGTTGAGTTAGAACATCGGGCTTTGTGGGCCATTAGGAAGTTTAATTTTGATATGGCCAAAGCTGGTGACCACCGGAAACTCCAACTTAATGACTTAGAGGAGCTCCGCAACGATGCATATGAGAGCTCCAAAATTTACAAGGCTAGGACTAAGGCATTTCATGATAAACACATTTCTGGTAAGTCCTTTGAGCCTTGCCAAAAAGTGTGGTTGTTCAATGCCAAATTGCGTTTGTTTCCACGTAAACTCCGATCTCGGTGGGATAGCCCATATGAGGTCATTGAAGTCTTTCTGCATGGGGCGGTTGAGATTAAAAATCCACAAAATGGTACGACCTTCAAGGTCAATGGCCAACGATTGAAACATTATGTGGATAGGATTGAGAAAGGGGAGATGATTGAGGTTGTCTACTTGACGGACCCAATATATCTTCCATAGTGATTACTTTGAGTCTAGGAGACTTTAATTCCTCTAAAGTTGTAATTCCTTTGGTGTTAGCCATGCCTGAACGGCATTTGATGGTCTGGTATAGCCATCTAACCGTGTTTGTAGTGAGTTCCTAGGAGACCAACTGAGACGGTGAAAACTAGAGTTCTAATGGTAAAGCTTAGATTGCAAAGGTTTGGAATTTCCGAGACTAGAGTCTGGTTTAAATACCCAGGGGTGTGGAGATTGCTTCAAAACCACCTCGCCTTGAACTTTGTATGGCAGCCCCATAGGTCGGGTTAGCTCTATGCGCCTTGATTCTAGATACTGAATCAACCTAGTCTATCACCCTGTTGGAGAATAGGGACAGTTACAAATATTGTTAGGGAGAAAACTAGTACCCGTTGTTTTCGCGTGAACATTATACCTTTGTTAAGCATTTAGTTGCTTTCGAAGTGCTATACTTATTTCAGATGCGACATGAAGGTAGAAATAGTTTGAAGTTTTTGGGTTGTAATTGGATTTAAAAAAAAAAAAGAAAAGTTAAAAAAAGAAGCAAACCGCACTTGCGGCCCAAATGGGCGCATGAGTGAACAGTCCAAAAATTGGGCGCCCGAGCGAAGGTCTAAAGCACACGAACAGCCCAACTTGAAACCATTCTACTTGAGCGACGCTGGAGCGGTCCAATTCTATAACGATTCTGGTTTAGACCCGACCAATTTTGTATATCACACTTGAGTTTCATGGTTTCCTATTGTTGTGCATGCCTTGCTTTCCTTGTACATCCTTAAATTTGGCTATTGGGTTGTTGTAATTGTGTTTGGGACCGGTTGGTTGCATAGTTTCCAAACTTTTGTTGCCTAGAATTTTGCTTTTCCGCTCGAGCAGCACTTCTTGCGCTCGAGCGGGCTTTGCAAACTCTTAATACTTTTGCAGGTCTGCAAAAACTACTAGGAGAGTGTATTCTACGCTCGAGTGGTTCTTTCTGCGCTCGAGCGGGCTCAGCTCGAGCGGTCTTTCTTGCGTTCGAGCGATGGTCTATTCTCTGCAAAACTACTGGAAGTGTGTATTTTGCGCTCGAGCGTCACTTCTTGCGCTCGAGCGAAATGACTTATTATGTCTGACGCTCGAGCGTCACTTCTTGTGCTTGAGTGAACTGTGCATATATTAGTTCACAGCAGCGCCCTTTTTCTTCACTTTTTCATAACTTTCTCCCTCAAAACCCTAGATCTAGAGCTTCTCTTTCTAAAACTCACACTCTCTCTACTTTTTCACCTAGATCTAGTGGTTTCTACACCCTACTCTCTTTGATAAAAAGATAGAGCATCTCGAGGGCTATATTCTCATCCGAATAGAGTTGGACTTTGCCGTGTTTGAAGTGTCTCCATTTTCTCTCTCGACTTCTAAACTTGAGGTAGGGACTTTCTACATTCTTCTACGAGTTTTAACTTAGTTATTTATTGTTGTATAAGAATATTGAAACTTGGAATGATGTTGAGCAAACCTAGGGTTTGAGATGTAAAGTCAAATGAGGGGTTTTGTAATGTAAATGCAAAAAGGATGATTATGGGAATAGAGATGGGAGTGTTGTGACTATTTTATTGATTTTGTACTTGGGAGGAATTTTGGATAAAATGGGGTTGTGCTCTAAAACTTCTTAAATAATTATTTTGCATAAATAATGAAATTGGTATTGGAAACATGAAATTGGATGAATGCTTATATAAATGGCAGAGTTGGATATGTATTACCTCGCACCTATGGAAATTTAGATAATTTCTCTATCTTGAAGATTGAATATCTGTTTAGAAATATCTATTTTGGGCTATCATTGGAGGATATCTATGATTGTTCTAGAAATTTCATGAGAACTAGGAGAATTGAAACTATTTTCCCATCCATTCACATTGGACATTATTGCATATTTAACAAATCGAAAATGTCTATTGTTTTGAGAAAAATAGTTGAATACTTTAGTGAATCTGGGTAGGGGGTGTTGTTACGGTATTATGTTGGCCTGTGTGTCCTTGGTGAAAGTCCAAAAACCGGCACAGTTAGGTGTCGAGCCTTGCGGTTAATATTGGTAAAAATGACAAATTTGTGGTGCATGTGTAGCCTGTTTGTAGACACGTACATAGGGATTCCCAGAGTTGTATTCATAGTCCTATTTTCTATTATAAAGGAAATGATTTCTTGAATTGTGATATAGACTTGGCATTGCATGGTTTTGAAAGGAGATATAATTTTTTTTTTGGGCACGAGCATTGCATATGCATCCACCTTGTATCTTTGTTAGGATTCATAAACTGTGTTAGAGTATTTCTATTGGGCTTTGGCTCACCCTATATGGAAAAACCATTTTCAGGTACTGATGATATGCTTTCGCCAAGGACATAACTTGGGAGGAACTTGGAGCTGAAGGTTTATTTTTGTGTTAGTTGTTGTATTTAATTTGTACAAGCCTAGGGCTTTAACTGTATTAGATTTAAATTCATTTTGTTGTAACCAAGCATTGCCTTGGAAAATTGTAGCCATTAGGGGTGTTATCTTATTCGTTTACTTTTCAATCCATTGCCCTATTAAGTGACATATGCTATAGATTTAGGGCTAGGCTTGTGAATGTATATTTGTATATCCTACTAATTTGGACAAGTAATTGAAATTAATGGAAGAATTACATATATGCATTGTTGTTATTTATTACTATTGTGGATGGTTTGTTGTAATTATTTGGGGACATCACAACTTGGTGTCAAAGCCACCGGGTTTGAATACTTTGGGGTTGTAGAATGTGGTTCTTACCATAATGGGTTACCTCGTTAGTTGAATTAGGAATAACCTGGCATGCTATGTGATAACATGTTTATGTGACTAAATGGGTATGGAATTTAATTTTTAAGATGTTGAGTGGGTCTACGAGTTTCTAGAAGTCCTGTTAGAAGAGCACTTTATCATTATTATTTCTAACTGGAACTTTGGTAACGTCACGGGATGATCATTATCTAGAAAGGAAGTTCGTATGTGTTTATGTGATTATGTGCTTATGCGGAGTGAATTATCTGTTGTCCACCACATTAGGACACGAGTGAGTTAGCTTCGGCACATTTATACATGTGCTAATCTCTTATGTTACCTTCATTAGGATGTCAAGATGTGGACGAGGTGGTGGTAGGAATGACAGGCTTAGACGGCAGGAAGTGCCATTATCGGATAAAATTTCGACGTAGGAGGAACGGGTTGGTCAAACCAATGTGGCCGAATCAGTTGGTCAACAAGCCATGGGCGATTTGGCCTGAGAAATGGCCGAAGCTTTATGGGAATCCATGGACATTCGCAAGGCTGAGAATCAAGTATAGGCCCATGTTGCTGAAACAGGGCCGTCTTTCTTGAAGAGGAAGTTCCTCCGGTCTAATCCAGACGAGTTTTTAGGGGATTCGAAAGAGCCTTTGAAAGTGGATGAATGGCTTAAGAAGATGGTGAAGACATTCGAGATGCTAGACATTGAGGGCGATGGGCTGAGAGTGACCTTGGCATCCTTCTAGCTGAAGGGAGATGCAGGTCAATGGTGAAAGTATGCGCGTGGACTCATGGAGTGACTTAGGAGGCCTTTATCAATGCCTTCCATGACAAGTTTTTACCTCCCACAACTAAGGAGATGTTAAGGGAGTAGTTTCTAAAGCTCAAGCAGCTTAACACACCAGTAGCTAATTTTAAGGCAACTTTTACTAGCCTTTGTAGATTTGCATCGAAACTTGCGGCGATGGAGGAACGCCGCTGCATTGAGTTTGAGAAGTGGTTGCGGATCGGGCTTTTTTTCAAAGTGGCTAGGTATGTTATTATGGATTACAGACGCCTTTTGAAAGCGGCGACTCATCTTGAGATCGTGGTTCAAATGGAAGAGGAGCGGATGAGGGGCTCCAAGTAGAAGAGTTAGAGGGTTCAGGAGGAGACTCGGAAAGGTAAGAGGCACAGGGGTTCCACCCGACAGCAGTCCTGGGGAGCACAGTATAGATCTACTTTTCCTGTACAGAGTTCTGGGGCAGGGAAAGGTGGTCAGGGAGGGATCACTTGTTTCAAGTGTGGCCAGTTGGATCACAAATCTTTAGTTTGCCCATAGAAGGAAGGAGGGCAACAGTCTGCACCGTTTGCGGCTCATTCTTAGAGCCAGAGTCAGAGGAGACCTGTTATCAGTATGGGCAGTTAGGGCACGTGAGAAGGTTTTTCCCTCAGTCAGGTGGCACGTCTGGTGCATCAGGTCTGAAACAGACACAGAGCCATCAGCCTACACTGTCAGCACAGGCCTTGAGGGCCAATCAGAGAACCTCTTTAGCTCAATCAGTGTATCAGACTTATGCTCCGAGAGGTAAGAAGGTGGAGAAAAAACCTATAAGGCGCGTGTATGCTGTTACCATACCGGATTTGTTGCCAGCACTTTCGATAGTGAGAGGTAACTTCTTGTTGTGTAATTCTATTGCCAATATATTGACTAATATGGGTGCTTCCCATTCTTTTGTCTCGTCTGCATCTACATCGGCATTGGGGTTAGAAGTGGCTCAGTTAGGATCTCCACTCGGGGTAGAATCACCTGTTAGTGGTGAAGTTGCATTAGACCAGGGATGTTAAGGTTGTGAGATAGAGGTCGTCGGTCATCGACTTTCTTTTACATTTGTATTGATTGATATGTTGAGTTTTGATGTTATATTGGGTATGGATTAGTTGTCATCCTATTGGGTTATTATAGACTATTACCGTTAGAGGGTTACTATATCTACCTCGAGTGGTGATTGTTTTTATTTCTTGGCGGACTAGGTTGATAGGGCCTTGTTGATAGTGAATGATCCGCGTGGTCGGGGTGAACTTAGTCTCCTTCTTACTACATTTTTGGGTGTTGAGAGTGATGAGGTCTGAGTAGAGTTACTGTGGGTAGTTTGTGAATACCTGGAGGTCTTTCCCGAAGATCTCACTAGTTTGCCACCACATCATGAGATTGAGTTCTCTACTGATTTAGTGCCTGGCACGACACTGATTTCCATGGCACCTTTAGATTTTCACCTGCCGAGTTGAGTGAGTTGAAGATTCAACTCTAGGAATTGTTAGATAAAGGTTTTATCTGCCCTAGTGCTTCTTCTTGTGGAGCACCGGCTCTCTTTGCCAAGAAGAAGAATGGCGCATTGCAGCTTTGTATTGATTATCGGAAGTTGAATTGGGTAATTGTTAAGAACAAGTACCTATTGCCTCGTATAGATGATTTGTTTGACCAGTTGAAGCGGTCTTGTTGCTTTTCTATGATCGACCTAAGATAGGGTTATCACCAGTTGAGAGTGAGGGAGGAGGATATCTAGAAAATGACATTTTGTACATGGTATGGCCATTATGAGTTCCTAGTGATGCCTTTTGGGTTAACCAATGCACCTGGATTTGATGAATCAAAGCTTTCATGAATTCTTAGACCGTTTTGTGGTTGTCTTCATTGACGACATCTTGACTTGCTCACCCTCTGAGGAGGAACATGAGGAACACTTGTGAGTTGTGCTCGAGTTGCTTAGAGCCCACAAATTGTATGCTAAGTTCGGGATGCGTGAATTCTGGTTGAAAGAAGTTAAGTTCTTAGGCCATGTGGTATCCAAGGAAGGAGTGATTGTTGATTCTTCTAAGATAGAAGCAGTGCAAGATTGGGAACAATCTAAGAATGCCTTTGAGATTCGTACTTTCTTGGGGTTGGCCCGGTATTACCGTCGATTTGTGAAGGATTTCTCTAGATTAGCCTCACCCTTGACTAGACTGATGAGGAAGGGAATTAAGTTTGTGTCGAGTGAGACTTGTGAAAAGTCGTTCCAAAAACTTGAGGTTATACTTACCACTGCTCCAGTGTTAATTATTCCGGAGAGGGGTTTAGGCTATTCTGTGTATTGTGATACTTCACGGGAAGGTTTGGGATGTGTCTTGATGCAAGAAAGAAACGTAATAGCCTATGGCTCACGTCAGTTGAAAATGCACGAGAGGAACTATCCTACTCACGACCTAGAGTTAGTGGCAGTGATCTTTGCCTTGAAGATTTTGAGGCATTACTTGTATGGTGAGAGGTTTGAGGTATTCTCGATCACAAGAGTTTGAAGTATATGTTTCATAGAAGGATTTAAATCTGAGGCGGAGGAGATGGATGGAGTTTATGGAGGATTACGACTTCAAGTTGCATTATCATCCGGGGAAAGCCAATGTAGTGGTCGATTCCTTGACTAGAAAGTCGATTAGCAGTGTAGCAAGTATTGTCATCCGAGAATGGAAGATGCAGGGTGCTTTTGGTGAGTTCGACTTGCATCTTGGCGAGTCCGTTGAGTCGGATACCTTGTTTACTATAGTTGCACAACCTACACTTGTGAGCCGAGTTATAGAAGCACAAAGGGGTGCTCATGAGGTAGAGACCCTCCAGGTGAAGATCTCTAGTGGGAAGGTAAAAAAGGGTTTGAACGTGTATTCTGACTTGAGTGTTAGATACCTTGACCATCTTTGTATCGAGATGAAGAAGGACGTAGCCGTGTTTGTATCGAGGTGCCTTACTTGTGAACAAGTGAAGGCTGAATATCAGAGGCTAGCAGGTTTGTTACAACCCTTGCCTATAGCTGAGTGAAAGTGGGAGCATGTCACGATGGATTTTGTTGTGGGTCTTCAGAGAACTCAACGGGGTAATGATGCCATATAGGTGATAGTTGATCAGTTAACCAAGTTAGTGCACTTTGTACCTATGTGCTCGTGTGACTCGATAGATTTTCTTGCCAACCTTTATGTGTTAGGGACGTAGTTTGACTTCACGGGGTCCTTGTGACTATTGTTTAAGATAGATATCCAAGTTTTACGGTTCGGTTGTGGCAGAGCCTACAGAATGCTTTGGGCACTAGATTGACTTTTAATACTGCCTATCATCCTCAGACTGATGGGCAGCCAGAGCGTACTATTCAGATTCTAGAGGATATGCTTCGGGGTTATGTTATTAACTTTAAGGGGTTGTGGGAGAGGCGTTTTCCTTTAGCGGAGTTTTCCTACAACAATACTTTCTAGTCGAGTATTAGCATGGCACCATTTAAGGCCTTGTGTCGCCGACTATGTAGATCTCCAGTGTGTTAGGCCGAGGTGGGTGATGCACCTATAATAGGTCCTGAGTTAGTCTAGGAAACGACGGAGAAGGTTGCACTTATCCGTAAGAGGTTAGTTACGGCTCAGAGTCCCCAGAAGAGCTATGCCGACTGTAGGAGGAGACCATTGTCATTTGAGATAGGAGATCACGTCTTCTTGAAAATATCACCTACATGGGGTTTAATGAGGTTTGGGAAGAGCAAGAAGTTGTCTCCTAAATTTATTGAACCTTTTGAAATCCTAGAGCGTATTGATGAGGCAACTTATTGTTTGGCCTTGTCGCCATAACTTTCTGGGTTCATGACGTGTTTTATATCTATATGCTTCGAAAGTATGAGCTGGATCCATCACACGTATTGGATTGGACCGAGTTAGAGGTGCATGAGGATGCCTCATATGAGGAGAGATCGGTTAGAGTTTTAGATACTCGAGACCAAGTTTTGCGTGGCAAGACAATTCCTTTGGTAAAGGTGTTGTGGAGACATCACGGGAATGAAGAAGTAACTTAAGAGTGTGAGTTGGAAGTCCGTGAGAAGTATCCGGACCTATTTGTTGATGTTTGAACATGTATTGAAAATTTCGTTATGTTAACGTGATATAAACATCGTATATGTTTTGGGAATGTGAATTGTATATTCAGTATCGAGAACTTGTTTATCATTGTTATGAGAATGAATGACTGGTGGATGGGTCATGGTGATGAACTTGATTTACTATCATTGTTGTAATTGGTTTAAACATGGTTTTGTTGTCGGATTTAAAATTTCGGGGATGAAATTCCTTAAGGGGGAGGTTATAGTGATTTTTGTTTAGACCTAATCCATTTAATGTTCTAGATCCGGGTTTCATTGTCTTATATGGTTGTCCATGTCTTGTTTCTCCCATTCCTCATTGAGTTTGGTTATTGGAGTGTCTTGGTTGCATTTAGAACAAGTTGGTAGTTTGTTTTTCAAAATTGTTGTTGCCTAGAATTCTGCCTATTCACTCTAGCGGTGATTCATGCACTCAAGCGGTCTTTGTGAACTTCCAGTACTTTTGCAAGTCTATGGAGATACTGGGAGATGGCATTCTTAGCTCGAGCAGTCTTTCTTGCACTCGAGCAATGGTTCTCTATCTGCAAAACTTCTAAGAGCTGGTATTCTTCGCTCAAGCAGTCACTTTGTGCGCTTGAGCGGTCTCAGTTATTATGTTTGGTCGCTCGAGCGACACTTCTTGCACTCAAGCGGTCTGCGTATATCAGTCCGTAAAGTCACCTTTTTGGCTTACTTTTTCATCTCTATCTCTCTCTCTAAACGTTTCAAAACCCTACGTTGAGACTCTCTCTCTTTAGAACTCACTTTCTCTCTACAAATACACCTAGATCCATTTGTTTTTCCACTCTAATCCTTTTGATAAAAAGATAGAGAACACCGAGAGCTTTCTCTTAATCAGAACAAAGTTAATTTTCGGCATCTTTGAGGTTCCTCCACTTTCACTCTCTTGTCTTCTAAGCTTGAGGTAGGGATATCTTTGCACGTTCGTATGACTTTTAACTTAGTTATTTGTGTTTTGAAACAACATTGTGATTTGGGGATTTTGGACAAACCTAGGGTTTTGGGTTGAAATAAAAAAGAGGGGTTTACAAATGAATTATTGGAAATGATTGAGGAAATGTATTTATTATTGAGTTATGATGAAATGATGGATTTTTATCTTTGAAATTGATTTATAAAGGAAATGAGATTTTTCCCTAAGAATATCAAATGTTGATTTTGTAATGATAAATGGAATTGATGTTGGAAATGTAGAATTGGATTAATGTTGAAGAGGATGGCAGAGTTGGATATGTATTATCACTCTCATTTTGAGATTTTTGGAAAGTTTATCTTTATGGAAATTATTTTTCTGTTTAGAGATATTTGTTTTGGGCTATCGATGGAGGATAGCTATGATTGTTGTAGAAATTGCATGAGAACTAGGAGAATTGAAACTATTTTCTCATCCATTCGCATTGGACATTGTTGCATATTTAACACATTGAAAATGTTTATTATTTTGAGAAAAATGGGTAAATACTTTGGTGAATCTAGGTATGGGGTATGGTTACAGTATTTTGTTAGCCTGTGTGTCCTTGGTGAAAGTCCAGAAACCCGTGCGATTAGGTATCAAGCCTTCCTGTTAATACCGATAAAAATGACAAATTGGTGATGCTTGTATTGTAGACACGTACCTAGGGATTGCCATAGTTATATTCACAGTCCTGTTTTCTATTATAAAAGAAATGATTTCTTGAATTGTGATATAGACTTGGCATTGCATAGTTTTGAAAGGAGATATAAAATGTTTTCAACATGAGCATTGCATATGCATTCACCTTCTATCTTTGGTAAGATTCATAAACTGTGTTAGAGTATTTCTACTAGGCTTTGGCTTACCCTATATGGGAAAACCATTTTCAGGTGCTAATAATATGCCTCCACCAAGGACATAGCTTGGGAGGATCTTGAAGTTGAAGGCTTCTTTTTGTGTTAATTGTTGTATTTAATTTGTATAAGCCTAGGGCTTTAACTGTATTGGATTTAAATCCATTTTGTTGTTACCAAGGATTGCCTTGGAAAATTGTAGCCATTGGGGCGTTATCTTATTTGTTTGCTTTTCAATCCATTTCTCTATTAAGTGACATATGCTATAGATGAAGGGTTTGGCTTGTGAATGTATATCTACATATACTACTCCTTTGGACAAGTAATTGGAATTAATGAAAGAATTGCATATATGCATTGTTGTTATTTATTACTACTGCGGATGGTTTGTCGTAATTATTTCAGGGCGTTACAAACTTGAAATTCAGGTACGTAATGGATGCTCTATTCTATCTCTGACACGTCGGATGGGACACGATGTGGAATGTGCGAAGTTTCCCACTTCTTCGAAATCTTCATTCATTTAATGTGATTTGATAACTGTCTTCTCTGCCCTTTCACTTTCGAAAGGACTTCATCTTTGCAACTCTTCACCTTCAAGACTTCATCTTCGTTTGCTTTGCTCTCTCTGCCATTTGTGCATTTTTCATTTCAACATGTAAGTACTCTAAGTTTCACTCATTATTATTTACCATTTCTCCATCTCATGTTGTATTTCAGTCTTCCTATGGCTAATCATCTGAAAGCCCTTCTCTCTAATAATAGAGTTCTCATTTTTCGTCATCACTTTGCAATCCCTGACGACGTTCAACTGACTCTTGTTGGTGATGCGGAGGTAAACATGGATAGGGCTAACCTCAATACCTTCATCTTTTCTCTGTTGGCAATTACAGAGGGTGAGGTTCGCATCCCTCTCCACCTTTTGCTCAGATCTGTTCTTTATTTTTTTGGGACTGCTTCTTTTCCAGCCTAACTTAAATTTCTACCTAATAATCATGAGCATAATAGAATTAAGTCGTCGACTCTAACTTAACTTAGGGATTCCTACCATTCGGTATTACTACACCCTTGCCAAATCTTCTGGTCGGCTAGGACAGTTCTTCTTAAAAGCCAGGGATATTGACCACCACTTAGTAACAATGCTTGATAGTTCTAGCAAAAGGGTAGATGGCATAATGGTTGCTGTCTAGGGTAATTGGAAATTCGGCGAAGGAGAAGATCACCTGAATTATGGACCTAGGCAGAAGAGTGAACCAAGTGGCTGAGTAGTTTTTTTGTTAGTTTACACGTTGATCGGCTTCTCTTCTGTAGGCTAACCATGTTTCTTCTCCTTACAGGCAACAATCTTAAGAAGTCCCTCACTTCAATAGAAAAAAACCGTTCTTGCTCAAGGCTAGACCATACTTGATTTTACTTGTCGCTAGAATCTCCAAGGACAAGGATGTACCACCCACATTCTGCTAAGATACAAGCCTCTTACTCATCCTTTATAACTGCCGACCCCATACCGATTCCCAGAGGTGAATAGCAACTCATAGCTCTTGTATTCCCTAGCTTCATTAATTAAAAAGATATTAGGGTTGATAAATCATTAGTTAATGAGCAAAGTGGTGAAAATAATGATCGAGAACCAAATGTGGAGCAAGACGCTGAGTAGAAAGTTGAGCAGGATGGTCAAAACATTGAGCAAGACATCGATTAAGAATTCTACTTAAACGTCGTTGTTAAATAAGACGTTCATCTGGATGAATAGCAAGAATTGAATAGGGAACTTGGCATAGCTTTTGACCAAGTTGGCTCCAGGGAAAGAATAGAGGAGGTTATCGACTCAGAGCTTGCGACGCTCCCTATCAAAATAGATATCGAGGGTGCTCAAAAGGAAGATATCTTCATTGATTTGGACGATGTGCCTGGTTCTAGATCAGAAGAAATGGTGGGTGAATCTTTTTTCCTCGCTCAATTTGCCAAGAAAAGGAACACCGAGAGAGTTGCGACTAAAGAGGCATTTGCTGAAACCTTCAACGGAGTAGACGGTACTCCAACAACAATCCAGACGAAGAGGGTCACCGAGCATGCTGCCATCATAAAATCGGCACAATCACCACCTCCGTTGGCGTTGGTATCAGTTGAAGCCACTGACAGATCTGGTTCTAGCGTTCTGCTAAATCTTCTCAATCTATTGAATAGCTTCTTGAAAAAAGAGCTAAAGTTGCACCCAATCTTGACTTGGTGGCGTTGTACCCAATTCTACCTAGAATCAAGGGAGCTCTTATTCGAGCAGGTGCTTCAGCCATCAAGGAGCATAGAGTTAGACTAAACATGGCCACCTCCATTACACTGCCATTGGACCAGGCAATCTTTCGCGCCAAACACGATGTTTTGTCTATTGCAATGGTCGCGCAATCGACAATTTTGGTAGGTTCTATTGCTTCGAAGTCTATTGGCTATGTCTAATGTCTTAAAAAGTTTGTTTTGCAGGCTACCAAACGAGTTGTCGAGATTGGCCGCTGTCTCCATGATGTAGTGGAGTTAAACAATCGGCTTTAGGCTGAAGTGAAAGCTGAGCAACATAAACCTAAGTCGACAATGGTTAAGCTGGCAATTGCAATGCAAAAAGCAAAGATGGAATAGAAAAAGACTATAGCAGAATAGCAAAAAGCTTCTACCGAAGAGGAGAAAGCAAAGCACACCGACTTGCTTCGCCGCTCTGTTGAAGAAAGGGAAAATTATTTTGAGGAGGCCTTACAAACTACCAGTGAAGAACTAGGAAAGCTGAAAGCCAAGTTGCTTGAGGCACAGAGATTATTGGCGGAGGCTCAATTGACAATGACGAAGGCCTTTGAGCAAAAAGAGAAAGCAACCACTGAAAAATATGTCGATTAGGCTTTTGCCTTAAAAAATAGAGGCTTCAAACATGGCTGGCTCAAGGCCCATGTTGTTGCTCAAGTTACACTCGACGTACCGATTCCTTTCAAGGTAGAGGCTATTGAGCCATTGGATTCTAACCCAGAATGAGTCCAGGCCGAAATAACATTTTTGTTGCTCTTTGGCTGTTGAGGACAGCTACTTTTAATATTATCACATTTTTTGTTTTTTTTTATTAGAATGTAATAGGGCCATTTTCATATATAAAGTAATCAATTGTAATGCCAGTTTATGAATGAAAAAACTCCATTTATGCAAAGACTTGGGTAGGGTTATCAATTTTAAATGCATAATTTAAAATGCTATTCGCACTCCGAACATAAATTAGATAATTTGGCTCATCTAGTCTCCTTTTCAGGTCCTTCTTGTGTCTAAATTGAAGCCCCGGAAGTAAGCTTTCCAATGTTGGCAGCCTCACATCAAAATTCCAAGGATGAAAAAGTTATGCTACTTTTAGTGAAGACTGCTCATTTCCAGCTCAATCGGATTGAAGCCCAACTTCAACCAACCATATCTCCCCCATCCAGACTCGGCTTTAGGAGATTCTTGAGTGCAAAATGAAGCCCCAAAAGTATTATTTGGAATGGTGGTGGCCTCATAGATGAAATCCAAATGTACAAATGGATAGGGCCGATTTAGCGAGGGCTGCTTGACTCTCTCTTAGCGATTCATGCCCATCTTCTTCCCCAACTGGGTTTCTTCCCTCTCCTCTTCTTTTCTTCAACTCCAAACCTCTAAACAAGATGTTTTAAAGATTTTTTCAATGAGCTCACCTCTCTTTCATTCATTTCCACTTTGTCCTTGCTCGATTTACCGAAAAGCGCAACATTTAACAAAATGCGAGCCTCAGAACATCGTAGAAACTTTTTTTCAAAAATATTTTGAAAGAGAGGGTTTTAAGGTCTAAAATCTTTTGGTCCAAATAATTTTAGTTCAAAAATGGGGTGTAAGGTTGGGATTTGACTCTCTCATTGCTGAAGAAATCGAACCTTTGCATAGCATAGCCTGCACCATCTACTGATCCAATAAGTGGTGCCCAAGTCTTAAGGACGGTAAAAAATGGGGTGTCTACAATCTGCTTGGTGACCTCTTCCTTGATTTTCAATGCCCAATCCGGACGGATTCTATGCAACTTGTACTTGACGGGTTGGGCCTTGGGGTCAAGAGGGATCCGATGCTGTACAATCTCAGGATTGATTACAGGCATGTCTTCGTAAGACCATGCGAAAACATCTTTAAAATCTTTTAATAAAGAGACTAAGCACTCACGCTCCTCCGAAGACAACGTGGACCCGATCTGGACCAGACGCGGATCCTTCTCAGTACCCACATTAATAGAAATGATTTCATCAGCACAGGGTTTAGCAACCTCTCTTCTTCTCAATTAATCAAGTTTTTCAAAACCGGAGGAATTCATTCCTCATCGTTTTCATTAAATTTTTGAAAATCTTGGTCAATACAATAAATAAGCGGTATAGAGAAATACTCATAATCGGTAGCGTTCTCATTCATGAGTTGCAGCTCCTCGGTTGCAGCCGACTTAAAAGGAAAAGAAAAAGAGGACATGAACAAGACCTTAGCATCCGGGTTACCACCCTCGGGAATACCAGACTTAGACTCAGAAGAATCAGAATCTAATTCCAACCCCACAGACTCAGTGGAATCAGATTCTAGCGCATCACCTGACTCAGAACTAGACAGATAGCCTTTCTCCAACTACTAGATAAGTGATGGTGCCTCTGATACATCCAAAATGCTGTTGGTTGTGTTCACACCTGGTTCTTCCCCGATCATGGAGATGGCAAGGTTATCTCCCAAGTTCTCTGAGTTAGTCGCAGGATCTATAAGGAGACAAGCCAGTGTAGCCCCTACTTTAAGTTCACTATTATCTGAGTCACTTTCCATGCTCTATTCAGCTTGAATACTTGGTTTAGCCTTTTCCTCGATATCACTATCTTGTAGCTGTAGGTCAAAGAAGATTTCGAACCCAGGGACACGTTGCTTTGTGGAATTCATTTGGGGCTCGAGAAAGCTGTAAAAGGGGAAATCTTCTCCCTTTCGAACAAAGCGGCCATTCAACGTTCCTTGGGTTGACCTGTGGATGAGCTCATAGTGTTTTCTGGCTTGCTTGGCCCTGGCTCTGCCTTTGATTTCTTCTCATTTCCAGATCTAGTCCACTTTGGTGGGTATATAGCCCAGACCAAAGTGTAGACACCCCATTTTTGACCGTCCTCAAGACTTGGACGTCACCGTTTGAATACTCGGTGATTATCCTTGTTTGTGTTCGTTTGGAGTTCCCGGAGGTCTCGGCTCGCGTGCCCTACCTCAGGATCTCCGAACTCAACCGTTTAGTGTCTGGTTTTGCACCAAACACTTGCATCTTGCCTTTGAGAGGCAGGGTAGGGCTTGTGGACCATCCCCACACCCCACCGGCAGTGGCTAGAGGCCACCGGCTGGTTTTTTGCTGCTATCGGCACTTTTGTTTGCCAGTCGGCACATTTTATTGCCGGTCGGCATAGTTTGTTGCCGGTCGGCACTGTTTTTTGCCGAAATGGCATTTTTGGGCAGCCGACCACTGTTCATCCACTTTATGGAGATATTTTGTGCCAGCTGTGATAGCTGGCACCAACTCTTCCCCCCTCCATACACGTGTATGGAGGGATCTCCCTCTAAGCAAGCTTGTTGAATAAGCTTTGCAAGAGGGAGTCTTATAAGAGGAGGGCCTTCCTCTTTGATCTAGGTTAGATTCTTGCAACCAAAAACCAGACCTTGGAGATATAGATACATATTATCTCTATACCTCCCTCTCTCTCCTCCTTTGTGTGTGTTTCTTAGCTCAAAAGGTGGTTTTTACCTTACTTTTGCACCATTACACACACCATCACACCTTACTCCGAGATTGAGGGACTTGGGGGGTTGTTTCTTGAGTTTTTGAACTGGTTTTGATCAAAAGAAGGAGGCTAGACCATTTGTTCTTCAAAGGTTCTTCAAGGGTGAGCATCTTGATTTATATTCCCCAAACTTGCAATAGTTTTTTACCTATCTTGCTTGGGTCTGTCGGCTATCAGTGTAACATAAAAAAAGCTTACATTTTCATGCTTTAGAACTTTCATTAAGGTCATTTTGTGATTTGAGTGCAAACTCACCCTCATAGGCCTTGTTTGGTCTATTTTGGTGCCTCTTTGATAAGGTTTTGTTCACTTCAGCATTTTGATCTTTTCATCACTAAAAACCAGTTCATTTTTGGTGTTTAAAAAGTTGGTTTGAAGTCTTGCATAGGGGAGGGACACCCCTCTCCCTTCATGGTTTGTTT
>NW_021024949.1:3276833-3288539 GCF_004153795.1 Camellia sinensis
TTCCAAATTAGGCGATTTGGTCTATACTTGTTTGCTGTATGCATAACATAGTAAATCTAGGCTAATAACCGGAATAAGAACACATATGTTGTTCAAAAACGGATATCACGGTTAGTAGAGGCCGATCTTCGGATCGGGCGAGAGGGGGTGCTCATAGCTGACCTTCCCTAATCGTACCAAAGCTCCTGAGCCGAGGCAACTTTGGTGATGACGGACACGTGGCCTTTGGCACTGAGTCAGGGTTTCCTAAATTATCCCATAAAAAATATTTAGGTGGCGACTCTGTATCTGGCAAAGCAGTCCATGTTTGGCCCTACTTTTTCAAAAATCTGTTTCTCAAAACGATTTGCCAGATTTGGACTCTTTGGTTCAGATTAAGAACCGTGACACAAAATCGAGTCCGAACCGTAGCGACGTCCCCCTCGCGGACCTGTTACACAAAGGCATGTGGGTTATGCGACACGTTTGTCAATGCTATGACACCTTTCCGGCCACTTTTTCCAAGTCCCATTCTTGGCACATGTTGCAGTTTGTTCATGAAATAGATTGACTGGGCGCTGACATACATGCTCTCGTCTGCGGCCAAAATGGTCTGAACTACCCGGGCTTCAGCCAGAGTGAACCCTGAGAGAAATACATCCTCCTCGCCATGAGTGATTTCCAGCATTGGTGTAGTTACCTCTGGCGGGGTATGGATGGATGAATTCCCAAAAATGATCGCCACTCCTTTCCCATGAGGATACTTCAACATTTGATGGAGAGTGGAGGAGACAACTTTCACATGATGCAACTAGAGCCTCCCTAACAATAAATTGAATGGCCGACATATTGGTAGACACCCCATTTTTGACCATCCTCAAGACTTGGACGTCATCGCTTGTACACTTGATGATTATGACTACATGTGCTCGTTTTAGTGCTCGAAGTCCTTGGCGGAATGCCCTATCTTTGAGCCTTTAAACTTTGTCCATTTTATGCCTTGTTTTGGACCAAAACCTTAGTGCTTCAAACCTCAAGACCTTGGGAGCTGCAGGCCTCCTCTGGTGGGTTGCTGACCACCTTTAGTGGGCTGCCAGTCACCCTTGTGCCTTGCCAGCCAATGGCGTGGCCTGCCGGCCATTATTGGTGGTCTGCCGGCCATTAGTGTCTTTTTTCAGATATTTTGTTGACAGGTGTGCTAGTTGTTAGCACAATTAGCTGTATCCCCCTACACATGTATGGAGGGATATATCTTAGCCAATTGCATGTTTTTCTATATATAGGGGGTCTCCTCCCCCATTTTTGAGGGTTGGAATTTTTGGAGCAAAAATTATCTCTTTCTCTCTCTTGCAAGTTTGTGCACATTAGCCTACATACACTACACTTTTGCCTACACCTCCTTAATCAAAGTTGATCACCTTTGGATTGAGGTTCCTTGAAGCCTTCTTGGAGCTCTTGACGTTGGTTTTGGCTTGAATTGTTGCCTAGAATTGATCTTTGCTTCAAAAGGTATAACACTTGCCTTTTTACCTTGCTTTGCATACTTGTTTTTTTCCATCTTTTCCCACTGATTTTGGGCTATAAAAAACTCTATTTTGGTGGGCTGAAATTGGTAGTTTTAGGCCATTTAAGGTTAGGGGGTGGCTCACCTTTCTTTATTCCTTGTTTGTAAGGCCTTTCCACCTTTGTTTCCCACTTTCAAACCATCTTTTTTTGGGCTTTTGAACACTGAATTTCAAAGTATTTTTAGTGGTGAAAATCATCTTTTGAAGTCCAAATTTGGAGGGGTTAGCCTCCCCTCCTTGTGCCTTGTTTGCTAGCCTAGTTAGCTCTATGTGTTAGCTTAATTTTCTAGCCTTTTATAGCTTAATTACAACATGTTTTAGGCTTTATTTTAGACTATTTTGCCTCTGTTTTTGGCTTGTTGTTGCATTTGAGTCTTGTTTTGCATACTTCTAGTGTAAGTGTCCTCACAAGCTTGGTGTTTCAGGCCTTTAGACACCACTTGTTTGAGTTGATTGCATTGTTTTAGTGCTTTTCTCACTTAATTTCAGCAAGCATAATCTTTGCAACCTTCTTCATTTCTTGACTCTTTGTTTTCTTTGAGGGTTGTTCCAACCTTAGGATAGTTTAAGCTTGAGATTGAGGTCCATACTTAATGGTTTAATCCTCTTTTGGGGGTTCATTATCAGCGGCATGACACCTCTCTGTTGCCTTAAACTACCCCTTGTTTGACATTTCCTTCTCTTTAGAGGACTTAACTCACCAATGGACTTAATTGGTTAAAGAATGGTTGGTAAGTTAAAATGAGTAACTAAAATTGTGCAAAGATAAGAATTTGATTGTGTTTCGGTGTGTTCAATCGGACGTTAATTGAACACAAGGAAAATTAGGGCATTTCATACTCAAAGTGATGAAATTTACTAAGTTTCCTAGGTCGTCATTGCCCTTGATCATACATCATAGGGTGAAGGTTTTTGGTCTTGTTTGTGAATTTATTAAACTTGTACACCTTGGTTCTTTAGCCATCATGCAATGAAATTGCTTGATTGATGGTTTAGGAACCAAGTGTATCACTCAGTTGCTTCATTTGCTGTGAGAATACCATCTCTTTGCTTCATTTTCTCTCTGTTGCAGCAAGAAATGGTGCACCACCATTGGCCGGCCGACCACTGTTCCTAGCTAGCAGGCCATCATTGTTGGACGACAACCCCCCATTGGCCACCACTTTTGTCCTGCCGGCCACCAGTGAATTTTGAGTAGAATGTTAATGAAGTAGAGAAAAGTTGATCTGGAAGAGGAAAATCAGTGCAAGGGTTGTGCAATTGAGGCTTTCAAAGGCAGACAGTGGACTTTCTTCGGGTGAAAACCGAGCATGCATGGGCCCCCTCACTTCTCGGGATTAGTTAATTTGTTTAATTAGCAATTAGTCATTTAATTGATGTAACTAATTAATTAGCTTAGAGGTAGTTAATTATTTATTCAAGTTTTGTAATAATTAGTTAAGTCATTTAGCTTAGCTAGTTTATTCATTCGGACCCTCCTGTGTGAGGGCATCAATGTTGTAATAACGTGCATGTCTTCCAATCCCACGTCTTTCTCCCTTTTATCTACTAGCTTACGATGGTCAGTTTAGGGGCATCACGTTTCGTTTAGCATATCACATGTTTGCATTCATTCATTTGTCTTACATGCATCGAGGCTCGGTTCATCATTCAAACTTGCATTGTCGTTTATTACCTAGTTTAATACGTGTTTAAATACATGCTATGAAATTGTTGCAAATAACATGTTAAGTAGCTGAGCCTATTTTAGTTGCATCATTGCATGCGTTGCATTAGCCATCTTGTATAGTTAGGTATCACACATATTTTTCTAACTCTTTTGTTTTATTTTAGCATGGACTACTAGGTGAGTTTTTAGTGCTTTAGCATACTTGCATGAGTGTGAGTGATTGCCATGACTAGCATGCTTGCCATGGGGCTAAGTCTTTACTTGTTAAACTGTTTGAGTGCCTGTGGATGAAGGCTTGTTGTTTGAATTGGAATGATTCAATAAATGTACGTTTACGCCCACTTTGTCAAGTAGCAAATTCACAAACTTTAAGCCCACTTTGTTAAGTGGAAAAATCAAACCCTTTTCGAAAAACAAACATGAAATTGAATTGTTCCAATTCAGGGAAACTAGTCTATACCATCTGTGCGCGTATCACATAGTAATGCTAGCCTAATAAACCGGAACATGAGCATATAATGTTGATAAAAATCATATCATGATTAGTAGAGGCTGATCTTTGATCGAGCAAGCGGGGGTGCTTAATTCATGACCTTCCCCTCTCGTACCTAAGTTCCGAGCCGAGATAATCTTGGTGATGACGGATACGTGGCACTTGGCACGAGTCATGTGTTTCCTAAATTTTTCCTAAATAAAATATTTAGGTGGCGACTCTATATCTGGCAAAGCAGTCCATTTTTGGCAATTTGATTCAAAATTGATTTTCCAAAAGATTTGCCAGATTTGGACTCTTTGGTGTTTATCAATTTCACATTGCACTTGTGAGATTAGATTCAGAACCGCGGGAGTCCGAACTGTAGGGCTTCTTTTGAACTTTCAAAAGGGGGCGCGACAAAAACAAACTATAATATCCAGGATATGGAACTCGACATCTTGCTGAGTTGGGCCCACCTGGACTTTGATTTGCACCGTGCCCATGACCTCCCTACTCGTATTACCATATGCCCGAATTACTTGGGCTGTGGGCACAAAGTCTACTGGTTTTAGACCAATTGCATAGGCTGTGCGAGAAGGACAGACATTGATGGCCGAACCGGTGTCTATCAACACCACCGGCACCTATGTTTGCCTGCACTCAACAGATATGTACAAGGGTTTGTTGAGAGCTGAGCCTTCCGGCTACAGTTCTTTGTCAGAAAAGATTAGGGTTGGCCCGATGCCACCTGGGAAGACCAATCCCACAAGTTGTTCAGGGGTAGTGTCAATGGACAATTTAGCTTTGTCCATTGCTGACAATACTGCCTGTCAATGTACACGGGAGGTCATGAGAAGACCCTAGATTGAGATGTCAGCTTGGATTTTCTTAAGCTGTTTCAACATCGCCTCTTCTTCTAGCTGCTTCTTTTTCTGTCTCTCAACTTCTCTGTCCTTTCCAGATGCCTCAGCTTGATCTAAGTGCGGTGGTTTAAAATACCACCCACTTCTTGTCATGTGATCTATTTTTTCCATGTACCATGTGTTATCTAGAAGGCACTCACCCCAGTCTTTGTCAGTGTGAGCCAGATGTAGATCGTCATCATCCCACCATACACCTTCAGCAGCCGACAAGTAGTTGTCTGGCTCTGTTTGTATTACCTTCACATCACAGGTATCCCCCACAGGATGTTAGGTCATTACTACTTTCTGGTGGTCTTCAACCTTCTCTTGTTCAAACTGCTTCAGTGCAGCTTCCTGTTCTGTGTCCACAGTGCTCACAGTGCTCGGTTCCTGAGCTGAATTTTCCAGGCCAGTGTTCTCCAGCAGTTTTCCATCTTCATTGGCCCTTCCGATCACTACAGCAATTCCTGCTTCCTTTTGCCCCGGTTTCATTTCAGTTCCTTCATCCTTGTCCGCTCATCACTTAGCCATCCAGAGTTGTCTGTTGATCCGTTCAAGTCGAACTAACCAATCTGCACATCTTCTTGATCCTGTTCGTCAAAGAACTGCAGGTTGTCAAAATCCTCCTCGACTTCCGCCAAATCATCCAACCCCTGGCTCAGGCCATCTTTCCTAACCACATTAACTCCTACCAGAGTTGGCAACACCAATTTAGGCTTAATTTGACCAATCGGCACAATGTAGCAACTTGGATTGTACACCTCCTTAGGCAAGTCCTCAGAGCTCTCCGGCAACGAACTCGTACTTTCCTCTAAGGCCATCCTCCCTTCTATTGCAACTGTCACCACCACAGGCTTAGGTTGAAGTGTGGACATGTCCATCATGCACAAATCTGTGCTTTCAAAAATGAACAACGTCGGTCATGGTAGGTGGGAAAGGGTAATATATACGCTAGGGTCGTAGGGAGATGGCCAGTGTATGGATTAGGTTTAGATTTTGAGGTGGGGGAACTTGATTGTGGGCTGGGAGAAGGTTTGTAGTTACATTTGGTTTCTAGGGTGGTGCGATCACCTTGTTGTCGATGAGGTCTTGAATCTCATGACGTAGTTGGAAGCATTGGTTGGTATCATGACCATGCTATTGCTGAAACGCATAGTATTTTGCTGGGTTGTGTTTGGGTAAAAGAAGATCAGACAGTGGGCGAGGCTCTAATGGTTTGAGGTGTCCTTTTTTGATCAGCACCTTCATAGCTTGAGATAAGGTCATGTAGAGTTGGGTAAAGGTCCTTTGGGATCGGGCTGAGTTGGCTGAAGTTTGTGGAGCTATGTTGGTAAAGGGATTGGCGGTCTTGGTTGTGGTGGTGACAACACTCGCATCTGACGGCCTCGCAACTATGCTACCACTGGTCGTAGTATTGGAACTACGCACAAAAGGCCTTTTTGCCTGCTCTTTCTCATTTGTAATCCACCCCTGTTTCATGGTGTGTTCGATCTGAACCCCCATCTCATGGAGCTCGATGAATATAAACAGAGGTAGGATGATCATTTTCTGCAACCACTTCCCATGCAAATGGCGGACTACCATCCTTGTTTGATCTTTCTCGGAAGGGCTTGTGGTCATCATTGAAGCTTCAGCCCTCTACCTCATCATAAATTCTGAGAAGCCCTGCTTCGGCTCCTCGCGCGTTGCCTCGAGATCACAAGTTGTGACCTCGATTTGTGTGTTATACAAGTACTGAGCAATAAAGGCCTCAGTCATTTCCTCCCAATTCTATTTAACAGAGTCCTCTAACTTCGCATACCAAATGGCCACTATACCAGACATGGTACGACCAAAAAGAGACGGCTTCTGTAATCTAGTCAAGCCCATCGGCCGCAAGATATCTGAAAGCAACCGTAGATGAACCATGGGATCTCCGGAGTGGTCGAATCGATCAATGTGTGTCATTTTGAATCGATCTGGCAATGTCACTGCAGAGTCAGTATACTCGTCCTCTACGTCTGGGATGGAGTTAACACCTTGTGCTCTCTTGAATAGCTTTTCCAGCTTGTTGACCTTAAGCACAGTTGGGTCAACCTCAAACACAAATGGAGCTTCAGTTTGATACACATGTGTTTTAGAGGGTTGTGCTGGGATCGGGTCAGCCGGATTGCCTGGATTTTCTTGGACATTAGCAGTATAGGCAATCACTCTGGATGTTGGGATACCTGTGGGAGGTGCATGGGATGCAGAAACCGTTGTCGACTGTGGTTGTTGTAGTTGTAACCTGTTTATTACCTCAACCTAACGGGCTGTGACCTCGGCCTAATGAGTAGCATCTTGTTGTAGGGTTTTAACTGTCTGCTGAAGATGATGCATTAATTCCTCCATACTGACTAGGGGATACTGTGCCATCGGAATAGGCAAAAAATCTCATGTTGGACTAGAAGTAAAAGACTGTCCCTGAACCTGACTGGATACAGGTGAATTAAGGGGTGACTGTTGTAAAAACTGAACCGGTGAACTCTGCCTGACTCTCCTCCGTCTTGTAACCGATGGGGGTGAAGTAAACATGGCCTATCCCCTAACAAAATCTCCGGCTTTACAAAGGCTTCTGACTCGGGTCCAGAGCACTTGGGGGATATCTGAACTTTCTGAAGCTCTGGTGTCAAACTACCTAGCAAAAAGAAATAAAGCAAAAAGAAAGCAGTAATCAAAAACCGCATAGCACCTCAGCTAATGATATTGCTAACATAGATGTAATCAAACTTGTAGGACTGCACTCAACACTGAATTCTGCCCCCAAATCAGATACCAAACTTGCAACTGATACGCACATTCCTGTACAGTTTCACTGTAAAGCACATACTAGTTAAGTGAGAGCCAAAACACCCCTATGAGCGGGTAAGGTTACCCTGTCCTTGTTTCGTCAAGAACTGGGGTTCACTATTGAAATAAACTGGTTTCACTTAATCCTGTATTTGGGTGAGCATCCTGTCCTAGTTTGGAACAGGCTCTCTGGCTTTTCGATATGCAACTAGGTCGAATGGTCAGAATCGAATGGTCAGAAGGGTACCTCAGTAAGACTACCTAATATACCTCTCACACCTAACATTGAGAAGTGAAATGGGGATCAAACGGGATAGCGGTAGTCTAGATCCAAGGGTTATGTTCCCATCATGGCAGAGCCCATGATCGGTCAGCCTTTTGGCAAGCTTTTAGGCAAGCCTCCGACAAACCGTCCAGGAATAGCTGATGGCAAACACAGTGACTTAGGTGCACCAATGCGAATGCAATGCAAAGAAACATATAAGCGTAGATAAACTTTCACATCATGAAGTTCGAGTCAAGTTCTCTAATAAGCTACCCAGCAGAGTTGCCAAAAACTGTAGCTCGACTTTTTCGTGCCCCTTTTCGGAAGACGAATAGCCCTACTGTATCGAACTCCCGTGGTTCTAAATTTGATCCCACAAGTGCAATGTGAAATAGATAATCACCAAAGAGTCCAAATCCGACAAATCTTTTGAAAAATTGATTTTGAATCAAATTGCCAAAAATGGACTACTTTGTCAGATATAGAGTCGCTACCTAAATATTTTTTGAGAAAATTTAGGAAACCCATGACTCGTGCCACAGGCCACATGTCCGTTATCACCAAGATTGTCTCGGCTCGGGAACTTAGGTACGAGAGGGGAGGGTCATGAATTGAGCACCTCCACTCGCCCGACCAATGATCGGCCTCTACTAATCATGATATGAATCTTATCTACATTATATCTCTTATTTCGATTTATTAGGCTAGCATTAAGACACACAAGTATAGATTAACTTGCAAGAATTGGAACACTTGATTCATGTTTTTTTTTGAAAATTGCTTCGAATATGTACCACTTGAAAAAGTGATCGTATATGAACATTACTCAAATTATTCCAATTCAGGCATTTAGCCTTCATCCGCAGGCATTCAAACAATTATAGCACTTAAGCAATTAGCCTCATGGTAAACATGTTAAACATGGCAACGTCAACATGCGATATGCTAAAGCGAGGAAAGGCTCACCTAGTACACCAAGCTAATAAGAGAAAC
This sequence comes from Camellia sinensis, assembly GCF_004153795.1. Classification (NCBI taxonomy): domain Eukaryota; kingdom Viridiplantae; phylum Streptophyta; class Magnoliopsida; order Ericales; family Theaceae; genus Camellia; species Camellia sinensis. The sequence continues at coordinate 3,285,490 of NW_021024949.1, forward strand.
GAGTTAGAAAAAAAAATGCATGATTCCTAACTATGCAATATGGCTAATGCAATGCATGCGATATGCAATTACTAGGCTCGGCTACTTAACATAACATATGAATCAATTTGATAGCATGCGGTCTAAGCACGTATTCAAAGGAGCGTTAAACTAACAATGCAAGTTAGAATGATGCGTTGAGCCCCAGTGCATGCAATACAAGTGGATGCAAACGTGGAGAATGCTAAAAGAAACATGATCTTCTAAAACTAACCATCATAACCAAGTAAATAAAAGGGAGAAAGACGTGGGGTTGAAAGACATACACATTATTACAACATTGCGCCCTCACACAAGAGAGTCCAAATGAACTAATTAGCTAACTAAGCTAATTAAGCAACTATTACAAACCCAAATGAAGAATTTAGCTAAACTACTTAACTAATTATTACAAACCGAATTAATTAACTATTATAGCTAACTAATTAATTACAAAACGAAGTAACCAAATTAATTATTCTAATTACTCCTCTTCGGGAAACGAGGAATGCTCATGCATGCATCTCTCTCTCTCTCTCTTCTCTCTCTCTCTCTTCTCTCTCTCTCTCTCTCTAAAAATTTCCAAGCCCTAGTTCTTCACTCTTTCTTCTAGTCTTACATTCTAGCTCCAAATACTCCCAATCTATTGATTTCTTCACCCTGGCCTTTGGAGAAAAAGTAGAGCACGTCGAGAGCTTTGGTTTAATTAGAGGAGTTTATAGTTTCGGCGTCCACCAAATTTCAACCCTTGCGCTCTCTTATTTCTAATTTTTGTAGGGATTTTCTTAAACTTGGTATGATTTTGCCTTAGTAATTTTGTCTATTGAAGAATCTAGTGATTTGGAGATTTTTGGGTTAAACCTAGGTTTTTGGTTTGATTTAAAAGAGGGGTTATTCCAAATGAGTCCTTGGAAGAAAGGTATGGAGATTGTTTATGGTTGAGATGTGTTAATATGGTGGATTTCTTTACGTTAGATTGACTTTTGAAAAGGTAAATGGGGGGTTGTTGTTATAATATTATGGCTATTTGGTCTGTGAAAGAAATGGGAATCATGTTGGGTTTGTGAGAATGGAACAATGTATATGTTGATTGATGATGGTAGAGTTGGATATGTTGTAGAACCCCATTTTTGATCGCCCTTACGACTTGGACGTCATCGCTTATACACCAATGACGAGTGGTATATGCTCGTTAAGTATCTCGAAGTCCTTAGCGAATGCCATAGCTTTTGAGCCCTCTAACCTGCACGCCTGTTGCCTGTTTTTGGACCAAAACTGGATTTCAAGCCTACAACCTCTGGTGGCCAGAAGGCCACTCTATGCGTTGTCGGCCATTGCTTCTAGTTGCCGGCCAACAATGTGCTTTGCAGACATTTTCTACTAGCTGTGCCAGCTGATTGCCACAATGTATGCACCTTCCACATGTGTATGTATAGATATTTCTAAGGAGTTGTATGGTTTCTTATATATAAGAGGCCTCCCTTTCCATTAGGTTGGAGTTTTTCGAGCAAAAAATCCCTTCTCTACATTTCTCTCTCTTGAATTCTTAGCATTTTGCAAGTTTTGCCTATATACTCTTAACCAAACCTCTCCATCTTGAGTTGAGGTACCTTTGAGCCTTATTTGGTTTCTGAGGGTTGTGTTTGTCTTGATTTGTTGCCTAGAATTAGTTCTTCTCTCTTCAAGAGGTATAAAGCTTTGTTCTCTACTTGTCTATTTACTCTTTTTCCTACCTTTTTTTCTTTGTATTTTTTGGCTGAATATTGGGTTCTAGGACCAATAAAGGTTGAGGGGTGGTTCACCCTTCGTTACACCTTGCTCTCAAGGCCTTTACCCTTTGTTTCCCACCCTTGCACTATCTTTTTTGAGCTTTTAACACTGATTTCGAGTTATTTTCAGTGTGCTAAAATCATTGGTTTGAGTTCAAAATTGAGGGGTTAGCCTTCCTCCTTGTGTGTTGCTTACTAGGCTAGCATGATCCATGTTTTAACTTATTGTCCAGCCATTTTTGTCTTAATTATAGTTGTTTTAGGCTTATTTAACACTATTTAGACTGTTTTTAGTTTCATTTGCATTTGAGCCTTTTTGCATGCTTGTAGTGTAATTTCCTCATGAGTTTGGTGTTTTAGGCCTTAGACACCACCTCATTTGAGTTGTTGCATTATGTAGTTGCTTTCTAACGACTTTTCTCACCTTAATCCCTTTGCAACTCCCTCCTTTCTTGGCTTTTTTCGTTTGCTTTGAAAGTGGTTTCAAATTATTTGTTGGTTTAAGCTTGAGATTGAGGTGCATGCTTAATGGTTTAATCCCTGTGGGGGTTCATTACCACGGTTATGATGCCTCTTTTTCATGCCCAAAGCAAACTTGGTTTGAGCCCTCTTTCCATTGGAGGACTTAAATCACCTTTGGACTTAATTGATTAAAGAATTAAGAGGCAACTAAAATGAGTAATAAATTGGTGAATAAAAAGAGCAAGTATTAATTTAGTTTGGTTCAATCAGACATTAATTGAACCTTGGTCTAGTCGTTTCATACTCATTAGTGATTGAAAACGATTCAAGAATAATTGTCAACTACTTCCTTGATCTTTCATGATAGGGAGGTGGTTTGAGAGACTTATTTGTTGCATTTCATTGAACTTGCACACTTGATTCATAAGCCATCATGCAATGAAATTGCATCCATTGGTGTTTGAGATCAAACTTACTACTCCTTTGAGTTGTTCAAATAAAAGGGGTAAAATTGGTTGCAACAAACCCTTGAGATACCCTGTCCCTGCTCTGTTTGCTATCTTGTAACAGACAATCAGCATCAGTGGCCGCAGGCACTATTGGTGTTCGACAAGCACCTTTGTAGTCGGCAGGCCATCATCAATGGACGACAGGCCCTCTGCCCGCCACCAGTGTAAAATCCAACAGTGTACTTTAAAGCAGAACAAAGTTGGTTTGGAGGTGGAAATTCAGTGCAAGGGTTCTACTGTGCACAAAGGCATTTAGTAGCAGAACAGTGGCTTTTTCGAGTGGAAAGGTCTA
>NW_021024949.1:3288564-3337990 GCF_004153795.1 Camellia sinensis
AAAAAAAAAATATATATATATATATATATGTGTGTGTGTGTGTGTGTGTGCGCGCATGTATATATCAATGTTGATAACCTTGTTGAAATTCACCTAAGTTTTTTTAATGATGAGAGAAGGTCAATTATTCTTGATATAAGACATGTAACATGTTTATTGCAGGTGAGCCCTTGCACTACACACATCCTCTTTTTAAGATGTGTAAGGATCAGCTCAAGACAAATTGAGACTTAAAGTAATAAGTTAAAATGAGATCTTTTATAACTATTTAATGTTATTATAAAAATATTATTTAAAAATTATTTTTCTAAGATTTTGATTGTAACAGTTGGTTTTGGCGGACTGCTCAAGTGGTCATTCGGTCGCTTGAGCGTAGATGCGTAACTCCCAGTATCTTGTCTGTTTGTAGGCAAGACCGTTCGAGCAATGAAGTGGTCACTCAAGCGTAGAATCCAGGTGTAGACATCCTATTTTGACCGCCCTTAAGAGTTGGGCACCCCACGTTAAACACTTGATGATGATTGTTATGCTGTACAAATCGTTCAATTTCTTCAACAAAAAGCTTCGATTTTCATGCTTTAAAACCTAAACCTTATACCCCTATTGAACTCAAAACCTATTTTTTTCTAGCCTGACCACTCAAAGACTTGCTAGCCAACAAGTGGCCTGAAGGCCATTTTTGGTTGGCCGACTATCCACCTTTACGGCCTGCAGCCCATGTTCAGCGACAAACAGATATTTTCTGCTGCCAATTGTCCCTATGTGCATGCCTCGCACCAGCTGGCTTATTACAGATATTTTTTACGTGAGAACGATTTTTTCTATAAATACATGACCACTCCTCGTGGTTTGGGGTTAGAAAATTTCTCCAAGAACCAAAACTTGTCCAACACACTATCTCTCTTGCAATATACACACACTATACATATACTTCCTAAGCCTAAAATTGAGACTTTTTGCTGAGATTCTTGAACCCAAATTTTTGCTCCTAAGACTGTTCAACTTGTGGTTTGTGAACCAAATAGCATCCTCTGTTTGCAAGAGGCATACTTTCAGCTTTTATACCATCTTTTCTATCTCTTTTCTTTGCTTTTTCATACTATTTTTCATATTTAATTTTAACTCAAAAATGTGAATTTAAGTTACAAAAAAGAGGAGGGGTTAACCACCCTTCCTTAGACTTGTTGATTGTTTGAAATCTCTTGGCTTTTAGCCTATTGTTTCCTCACTTTTTCCACATCAAAAATCTGATTTTCAGCACTGTTTTATTGTTGTTTCAGTGTTGTTTTGTGTATAAAATTGTGCTTTGGATATTGTAGATGTGTTGTTGTAAGTCCTCATAGATATAGCTTTCAATCCATTTGAGTTGGTAGTCTTCTTTTTATACATTTTTTATAGTTGTCATACATGTTCATACTGTTGTAATCACCTTTTCTTAATCATGTCTGCAACCTCCCTCCATTCTTTGCTTACTTTGATTAAGAGTTATCCAATACTAGATTGTTGCTCAAGGCATAAGAAATAAACTTTTCATGCTTAATGGTTTAATCTCTTCGGAGGTTCATTACCAAGGCATTACATTTCTCTCATGCTAAGCACAATCTCTTGTTTGACACTTCTCTTTATCGCTGGTGCATTGCTTCTAAGGGACTAGCTTTCTAGTTTAGACCCTTGCAAATCATAAAGGAAGGTTTCATTATAGCTTGTTATCGGGTTTTGATTTAGGGTCAGTATCGCCCTTTTCAGGTTTGACTCCAAATTCATCATTGCTCGTAAATGAGTTTGATCTATCCTTTGTCATTTCCTCTATAGAAAATGGATTGAAAAGCTCATTTCTTAGGTTAAGTCAATGCTTGATACTCTGGACTTAGTGGACGTAATTATCACATTTGGACAAAAAAGGAAGATATATATACAAATTGGAAAGGTAATGTAAAAAGTGGCTAATAAAATTGGAGTAAAAAGAGGTTAAAAAAAAAAAAGGTAATAAAATTGAGTTGGGTTCAATCGGATGTTATATTGAACCTATTGCATCTTGACTCATTGCATACTATTTAGTGATGTTCAATGATTCAAGAAGCAATGTTCACCCCTTCCCTTGAGGTAACTCCATGAGAGGAAGGAGGTGTTGTTAGTCTTTCATTTCCTTTTATTAAGCTTTTGTCTTATCAGTTCTAAGATCATCACGCAACAAACATGCGAAAATTGATGATTTGTGAACCGAATCTACCCCTCCCATGATCATCATCATTATATGGAAGGGAAAAAAAGATAAATATCTCCTGGAAACATTCTGTGTTTGCTTTATTTCAGCTCTATTGCAGCGAGGTAATTTATAGAAAACAGTGGCCTGCCGGCTACCTTTCTGTACGGCCGACCACTTCTCAAGGCCGATCGGCCACCCATTTTTGTACAGGCAGCGGCATTTTTTGGTAGAACAGAGCAGAACCTGAGACCAAAACAGAATAATTTTCTGACTGCAAATATAATTGATTCTGGCAGCAATAAAGAGGTTTCTAGGAGGATGTTCTCGGTTGTGTGCATGTGGCTCCTCACCTCCCGTTCAGTTAAATTAGTGCTTTCATATTAATATGTTGTACTTAATTAGTTGGGTTCATTCGAATTTGTAATAAGTAGTTAATAAATTCATTCATTTTGTGTTGTAAGAATTAGTTAATCAAGACATTCATTCGAACCCTCTTGTGCAAAGGAAAATATGTAAACACTTGTAATATTGTGTATATCTTCCAACCCCCATTTCTTTCTCCCTTTTATTTATGTGCTTATCGTGGTAGCATCATATTTTTCGTTTCATATCACTGCCATGCTTAAATATCCATTTTTGCATGCATTGGGTTTGGTTCATCTTTTTAACATCGTTGTCATTTCCTATTTACTTGAATACGTGCACTACTGCATGCTTTGGGTTGATTCATATGTCATGTTAAGAAATTGAATCGGATAGTTGCATTTTATATCTGTTGCATTAGTCACTTGCATTATAGAGCATACTTTTTTCTAATTATTTTCTTCTCTTTGGCTTGCCTCGGTTGAGTACTAGGTGAGCATTTTTTTGCTTTAGCGTATTGCATGTGTGTTTGTGTTGCAATATCAAACATGTTACCATGAGGCTAAGTGCTTGTTTGATATACATCTTGAATGCCTATGGATGAAGGTTATTTCGCCTAAGTTGGGATTATTTGATTAATGTACACATGAGCTTGCTTTTTCAAATAGCACATATTCAAAACTCCTTTCAAACAAACATAAAATCAAAGCATTCCAAAATGGGTGACATAGTCTATACTTGTGTGCCTCACATAGTAATGTCAGCATAATAATTGGAATAAGAACATATAATGTACATAAAAAATCACATCATGATTAGTAGAGGCCAATCTTTAGTTGGGTAAGTGGGGTGCTCAATTCATGACCTTTCTCTCTCATACATAAGTTCCGGAGCCGAGACACTTTGGTTATAACGGACAAGTGGCCTTTGGCACGAGTCACAAGTTTTCTAAATTTTCTAAAAATATATAGGTGGCGACTCTAAAATCTGGCAATGCAGTCCATTTCCTACATCTCTGATGATTAATGGATTTTCTAAGATTTGTCGGATTTGGACTCTCATTTGTTTAATCTATTTCACATTGCACTTGTGAAACCAGATTCAAAACACGGGAGCCCGAACTGTAGGGCTATCGTATCTGAGGAGACTAAACCCCTCCAAGGAGCATGAAAAGCAAGCCACTGTTTTTGGCGACTCTACTGGGGATTTAGAGAACTTGACTTGAACTTCATGATGTGAAATTTTATTTACACATATATGTTCTTTGCATTACATTTGCATTGGTGCTTTTAAGTCACTGTGTTTTCCATCTACTATTCCTGGAAGGCTTGCCAGAGGCTTGCCTAAAAAGCATTCCGAAAGGCTGGCGGGTCATGGGCTTTGCCATTTTGGAAACACAACCATTGGATCTAGATTGCCGCCATACCGCTTGATCCTCTTTTCACTTCTCGGTGTTAGGTATGGGAGGTATATTAGGTAATGTTGCCGATGTACCCGTTTTTGACCAATCGGCCTAGCTGCATATAGTAAAACCATAGTGACTGTTCCAACATAGGACAAGATGTTCACCCATATACAGGATTTTGTGAAACTGCTTTCTTGAAGTACTAAAACCCTAGATCATGTCAAATCTAGGACAGGGTAACCCTACCCCGTCAAAGGGGTGTTTTCTCTCTCTTTTCCTGGTATTTTCTTCACAGTGAAACTGTACAGGAATGCTTCCTATCAGTGGTACAGTTGATATCAGTTTGTGGGGGCAGAATTCAATTAGAAATACAGTCCCTCAATTGTGATCATATCTGTTGCAAATTGGGCTCAGGTGCTATCCGATTTTTTATTATTGTTTTCCTTTTCTTTATTTCTTTTGCTAGGTAGTCTTGCAATCATAGCTTTAGAAACACCTGATATCCCCCAAGTTTTGTGGACTCGCTCTGGTAGCCTTTGCAAAATCCGAGATCTAGTTGACGGTTAGCCAGCTTTAGTCTCTCTCCCATAGTTGTTCGGAGGAGAAGAACCAGTCAGTTTTCGCCAGCACAGAGCACTTAGTAGTCGTCTGTCCGTTTTTACTCCCTCAGTTCACCAATAACTAATTCTTCTAGACCTGCAGTGGCACACAGTAGTCCATAAGAGGATGCTGCTATGATGACAACTTTTCAATGAACCATGGATATACTGAATCAAAGAATGCTACTCAGGATGAGGCTATTGCTGAAATGCAATGCCCATCTGGGGCATTGGCATCTACTGTACACCCAGTCTCAACTACTCAGCCAAACCCCGATCCATTTCCACCCACTGAAAACTTTTAAGCCCCGGATCCCCAAGATATGTTAGCACCAGTTCAACCTTTCAGGCCTTTGGCACGACCCCACGGCAGACTTCTTCCTTTTGACATCAATGACATCAATCATTCTATGATAAAAATTTCCAAGCTAGAGAAGGCGCTCAAGAAATCTCAAGGCTTCAATTCCATTCCGGACATTGAACACGGTTATATCAAGACCTCTGTAAGATTGCCAGAAGAGTTCAAAATGCGTCACATCGACAAATTTGATGGAAGTGGAGATCCTATCGTTCACGTCTATCTCTTCTTGGATGTCTTGAAACCAATGGGCTTGACGCGAGCTCAGAAACTATCATTATTCGGAAAAACCTTATCAGACGTGGCAGCCATCTGGCTTGCCAAATTGGAGGACTTGACCAAACAAAACTGGGAAGAGCTATCTGAGGGATTCCTTGATCAATATTCCTACAATACTTAAATAGAGGTAATGATCAGCGAATTAGAGGTAACCACTCAAAATCCAAAGGAACCCTTCATTGACTTTGTTGCAAGATGGAGGGCAAAGGCAGCTAGAATGACAAATAGGCCTTTAGAGAGGGAACAAGTCCAGTTGGTAGTTCAGAATCTCAAACTAGACATGTTATAGAGGATAATAGTCGTGCCACTAACAACCTTTGCTGTTTTACATGAGTTGGGGGTGCAAATTGAGAGTGCTTTCAAGAAAGGCATTATCTAGAGAACAAATAAACCAACAAAGAGGCCATTTACTAGGAGTACCAATGCTAGCAATAGCACTATTCCTAGCCCTACCGAGATTAGTACCGTCGCCACAATGGCCAAGATAGCCGATCCCTTTGTCGGTGCAACCTCACAACCTACCGACCCAGTTCGAAACCAATATAGAACCTTTACCCCTCTCCACATGAGTCCAGCCCGTGCTCTCAAACTTTTAATAGAAAATGGGCACCTTAAGCCCCTTGACCCTCGATCTCTCCTTGAGCCACTCCTAGCCAAGCCCAACCCCACTCAATATTGTGTTTTCCACCAACAACATGGTCACCCCACTGATCATTACTATCGCCTTCATCATGAGATCCAGGATCTCATTGACAAATAAAATCATAGCTCCACCCTCAAATCCAAATGTGACCACCAACCCACACCCCGTTCACAACCGAGTTCCCCTGCCCAGAAATATCAACCTTGTCCATACACTATCGCCCACCTTCATTCCTAACATATTTATCACCCTGTCCCATTTTCCTAAACCTGAGGTGGTTATACCTGAAAGCACTAATTTGTGCATGGTGGATATAACACCTGAAACCCAATCAATGCTTATGGTCGCGGTAGGTGAAGAGAGGAGAAATTCACCAAAAGAAAGGTTGTCTGATACCCAAGTTGTGAAGAAGGGGCCCTCACCCATGAAAGAGTATGACCTCAATCGGTATATTGTGGCTTCTGACCAACCAAAGCCTGCAATCATACTACCAGATTCGCTCAGCGTCAACGCCATTAGAGAAAATAGGCCTAGGCAAAATTTGGATGACTGGCCTAAACAAGGTCTAAATGACTTGACAGAAATAGAGGAAGGCTTAGAGAACCTCTATTTCTTTGAAAAAGAAGATGTGGGCAGTGTTCAGATCGGGTGGTGGGATTCGAGCTAGCCTAAATCTAGCCTTGGGTGGTTGAGTAGCGAAGGGGAATCCAATACAGAAGAGTAGACGAAGAAGAATCCGAAAGGAGAAGAAATTGACGAGAATAGCAAGGCTGAGGGCATGTCTATCACTGAGAAGGAGAGAGTGTTGGAACAGTTCCAACGAGAGAGAATAGAGGAAAGATAAAGGAAAATGGCCCGACAGTAGGAGAAAGAGAAAAGAAAAGAAGATGTCGAGTCAAGGGCGGATGATGTCTAAACTACAGAAAAGCCTAGATCGGAATCCGGTGACAAGGAAAAGATGCCAAGGAAACTCAGACGGTATTGGGAGGCACAGATTGAATCAGACGCAGAGGAGAAACGGCGTGCCAATGAAAGGCATAACGTGAACATGATCCGGGTGGAGCCTAATAATGGCCCTATAATGACTGTAGGAGAATGGTAAGAGGACAGTGATCTGAACCTTGCATACACTTATGAGGGATGAAAAATCGGTACCCCTGACAATACAGTACATAGATGAGATTAACCACATGACCAGAAGTGGTCGTTATTCAAACCTCCATCCCTAGATCAAGCAGAGCCCTTTTGGAAAAAGGCTGAGATGTTAAAGGAGAATGGCGTAGAAGAAGACCTAGTATTAAGGCAACTTAAGAAGATCTAGGCAGATATTTCGATTTGGGGGTTGCTGATGGCTTCTCGAGAACACAGGTAAGCATTACTGGAGACGCTAAACAAGACGAAGCTACCTATAAACACCACGGCCAATCAACTGGTGTCTTTGCTCACATCTAGGGATATTACTCCATTGTTGTCTTTCACAAACAAAGAGCTACCATCCGAGGGGGCCAACCATAACAAACCCCTGTATGTAAACTTGGAAAGTCAAAAGAAGTGAATCCCAGTAGTGTTGGTGGACACCGACTCTGCAATCAACGTATGTCCGGCGAGGACCGCCTATGCCATAGACTTAAAGGCAGTTGACTTCACACCTACGACGCAAGCCGTTCGAGCTTACGACAATACTAGCCGTGATGTCATGGGGACCTTTAGAAGCCAAATACTGATTGGCCCATCCAAACATGAGGTTGACTTCCATGTAATGTATGTGTCAGTAGCCTTTAATTTACTCTTAGGCAGACCTTGGCTGCATCAAATGAAGGCAGTTTCTTCAACGGTGCACCAACTGGTGGAATATCCTTTCAAAAGGGGGATTATGGTTGTTTATGGCAATTCTTCGATCCATCATCCCCGGGAATCACTACACCCTTGTTAGAAATACTGCATGGAGAAGAGGATGTGTTCCTCTCTGGATTCATCTTGACAGAGGCCCAGTTGGTGCAGTCGATCATGGCAGAGGCTAAGGGGAACTATGTGAGTGCCCAATCTATCTATATAATAAATAAGCAAGGACATGTAATAACCTGACTCTCACATATGCTCCATATTTAAATGTGTGAAATTCCATGTTTAAATGTGTGATTATGTGCTTGATGTGAAATTCCATTTTTAAATGTGTGATTTACATGCTTATGGAATTATATCTATCAATTTTGAGAAAATCTATTGAAATTACAACCTTTAGGCTAAAAATTGAAAGCCTTAAAGGCGCGATAAACCGAAATCAACTTTATAGTTGTGATTAGCATGATTTTTAGAACATAATATGAAGCTTTGTAAAAATTTGATTCGTAATGAATTAATTAGATTTATTTAAGCTAAACTCTTAATTAAGCTTAAACTTAGACTTAATAGTTAAGTCTTGTTAGATATAAAATATATAAATAAGCCTTAGGAGACTTAGACTCAACAAACACCAAAAATATCTCCTGGAGAAAATAAAAGAGAGAGAGAGAGAGAGAGAGAGAGAGAGAGAGAGAGAGAGAGAAGAAGAAGAAGAAGAAGAAGAAGAAGAAGAAGAAGAAGAAGAAGAAGAGAATTCAACCTAAGCTTGGAGATTGGAGGAAATTGAAAGAGTAACTTAAAGATTGGCTCAATGTAAGTGTTAATCAACTCAAATACTTGAAATATCTCTTCAATATCTTGGAATTAAGACCTAAGATGAAGCTTTTGCACTTATAAAATTTAGGGTATTGAGTTATGATCTTGGTTAAACAAATCTCATGAAAATGAACATGCAGTCCTTACATTTGTTGGATTTAAGAGTGGATTCCTTTATTTTTAGTTTGATTTGAGTTGGATTGCGAGGAATTGTTCCCTAATCTTGCCTCTTTGCAAGATTTGAGCTCATGTATATGTGTACGTATATAAAAAGATGAAGAAAAAGAAGGAATCATGGAAATTAGAGTTCTATATGTCAACTTAAAGGAAGTTTGATCTAATTGAGCTTGTGTTTTATGCTTACTATGTTCATATATCATGTTTTTGAAGTGAAATTGCTTGAATTGAACCTTAGAAATGAGTTTGGAAAGCTTGGATTTGTTGGATTTTCGGACTGCACAAACAGAGCCCAGAACCGCACGTATGGGGCTCACTGCCGCACGTGCAAGATGCACATCCGTCCGTGCGGGACTCACAGCCACACATGTAGAAAATAGGGGTGGCAAGTCTAACATTTTGAAATAAAAGCACGTGCGATGCCGCACGTGCTGCACACCTCTCCGCACATGTAATGGGGTTCTTCCTCACGTGCGAGAAATATGGAGAAAAACTATATCTTTTTTTACATCTTTTCGACCCTCTGAATATGTTAATGTGTATGCATAAGCCCTCCACAATGCTTAAAGATAAATTGAAATTGAACAAAACAGGAGAATAATTAAAGAGAAGAAGCTAAAAAAAAGATGAATTGTTTATCAAGTTATGTGTATGCCATGTGTAGGTCACTTGCCGAAAGGACCATTGTGCGGCCAAATCACTATGAGTAATAGTAGTGTAACGATATGTTATACTTATGTATTGTGACATGTTTTATACAAGTTATGTTTTATTTGAGATGATTGAACATTGGATTATAATGGCATATGAAATGGACCCGAGGTCGTTCTGTTTCTATTCTGTATGATGGGCCCGAGGCCGTTATGTCTAATATGGATTGTTTATGACAAATGGCCCTAAGGCCGAGGGAGATGGAGGCATGCTGATGTTCCATCTACCCTATAATGTTTAGAATAGCTGTTAATATATTGGGCCCAAGGTCGTTCCGTCTTATGCGGGCCCGAGGCCGTTCTGAAATATGATTATTGATAAGACATGTATTTGTTGTATGTTTATTCTTCAAGACAAATGCTCATCCCTATGAACCTTCTCACATTATTATTACTCACTGAGCCTTGATCACTCCCTATTTATATATATTTATGTAGGTGACCAGCTCAAAGGCCGGCCCTAGGTCAGCTTCAGGAAACTTTTGATGGACCTATTTTGTTAAGCCTCCAAAATGGGAGCCTTTTTGTCTTTTTGAGGAGTTCCTTGACGCTATATTTTTGTCAATTCTTTAGTGGCCTTGATTGGATACTTGGCTAACATATACATTTTGGGTTGTTAACTCTTTGTATATACTTACATGACTTGGACTTGTATTTTATGAACTGTGTCTATGAACTCTCTATTTATGACATGATGTTTTAAAATCCTGGCATTTAATCACTGCTCAATGGACGTTCTGTTATTTTATTTGCTTCCGCTCAGGCTCCGTTATGATAAATTTTTTACAATCTGTTTCAGGTCGTAAGTAATCAAGAGGTTACTAGCCGGTCATTGTCCAAACTTTTAGAGGCGGGTTTGGGTCGTAACGGACACCTTCCCAAATTAGGACTAGACAGAAGTGGGAGGCAAGGAAATACTGTTGCCAGAGAAGTAAGCCACGTCCCCCATGCTTTTGGGTTGGGGTACAAGCCAAATGCAGAGGATTGAAAGAGAAAGGGAAATGAATTGAAGAAGAGAATTAAAGCAAAGAAAGTCGGGAGGCAATATGAATTAATCCACAAGCCGATCATGGGAGCCCTAAACGGACGCTTTGTCCACCAAGAAGAAGACTTCCCTTTCTGTGGATTCCCGGAGCCGTGGGTCGACTGACGAACAAAGAAGAGATACCCTGGGTTTGAGATCTTCAATCACCAATTGTCAAATAGCGAAAAAGAGAGAATCAACCGAAGCATCGATATAAGGCAAGGTAGAAACACAAGCCCAGATAACGATGAAGATGAACTGTTAGAGATGGCACTGGTTGACCTACTGACGTGCTCCAATGTCGGGGCTGAGCTTGTTAAATTAGGGGATAGTGTTACTATCTCTGTGATTTGGGATGAACCTGTAGCAGATTACTCCAATCATATTGTGGACGCAGCCGAGGCTCTACGCCTAGTTTGCCAACTCGAGAGGGGCTCTGTTGATAATTCTGAATCGGATGATGAGCCTGAATCTAATTCCATGAGAATGCTACAGATTCCGTTTACTTCTCTGTGCCTTTAATTTATTGCATTGACCAAGATTTTCAAAATTTTAATGAAAACAAAAAGGAAGAAATTCCCGGGGCTTTGAAAAACTTGATTGACCAAGAGGAGAAGAGGCGTGCTAAGCCCTACGTAGATGAGATCATTGTAATTAATGTGGGTGGTGAGAAGGATCCCCGCTTAGTCCAGATCAGGTCCACGTTGTCTTCAGAGGAATGCGACGTTTAATCGCTTTATTAAAAGATTTCAAAGATGTTTTCGTGTGGTCCTACAAAGACATGCCTGGAATCGATCTTGAGATTGTACAACACCAGGTCTCTCTTGAACCTGAGGCCCGACCTGCCAAGCAGAAACTCCGCAAGATTCATCCCGATTGGACGCTGAAAATTAAAGAGGAAATCACCAAGCAGATTGACGCCGAATTTTTGATGGTATCTGAATATCTAACTTGGTTGGCCAATATTGTTCTGATTCTGAAGAAGGATAGAAGAATCAGAGTTTATGTCAACTTCAAAGATCTGAATAAGGCTAGTTTAAAGGACGACTTTCCACTCCCGCACATTGACGAATTGGTAGACTTCACTGCCAGCCATGTGTTGCTATTGTTCATGGATGGGTTTTCCGGGTATAACAAGATTTTGATGGCGCCTGAGGATAGAGAGGAGACTGCATTCACCATGCCTTGGGGTACCAACTGCTACAGGGTTATGCTTTTTAGGTTGAAGAACGCTAGGGCTACATATTAGAGGATTGTGACCATAATCTTGCATGACTTGATCCATAAGGAAGCGGAGGTGTATGTGGATGAAATGATTGTAAAATCCAAATAGTGAGAAAGCCACTACACACGCTGGAAAAACTCTTCAATTGAATCAGGGAGTACCAACTAGGGTTAAACCCACATAAATGCACTTTTGGGGTGATTGCAGAGAAGATGTTGGGATTTCTGATCACACAAAGAGGAATTGAAGTAGATTCATCCAAGATCAAGGCTATCTTAGAAATGCCACCACCAAGGACTGAAAAGGAGGTGCGCGGCTTTCTAGGCAAAGTGCAATTCATAAGACGGTTTATCTCCAAACTAACATTGACTTGTGAACCACTATTTGGTCTCTTGAAAAAGGGGAAGAAGTTTCGATGCGATGATTGATGTCAGTTCGCTTTCAAACAAATTAAGCAGTACCTTCAGAACCCTCTTGTGTTGTCACCACCAGAACCGGGAAAACCACTGATCATGTATCTATCCATAACAAAGTCAACCATGGGGTGCATGCTAGCGTAAGAATCAGAAGCTAAGGTGGAGAAGTCCATCTACTATTTGAGCAAGAAGATGCTGGATTACAAGACCCGCTACACTCCTCTAGAGAAGGCTTGCTTAGCTTTGGTTTGGGCTACTAGGAAGTTTAGACACTACCTGTTAGCTCACACCGTAATTTTGGTTTCGATATTAGATCCCATCAAATATCTCTTTGAGAAACCGGCACTTAGGGGTAGGCTAGCTCATTGGTTCCTTTTTCTCTCTGAGTTTGACCTCAAGTATGTCACTCGCAAGTCAGTCAAAGGGAAAGTAGTAGCAGAATTTCTAGCAGACCACCAGTGGAAATAGATGAAGCAGTAGAGTATCTATTCCCAGATGAGGAGATTCTGCAAGTAGAGGAAGAGACATGGATAATGTACTTTGACAGAGCCGCTAATCAATACAGTTATGGGATAGGCATGTTGCTAATAGCACCAAATGATTCCCATATACCCTTAGCTTTCAAACTCCGGTTCAAAGTGTCTAACAATGAAGTAGAGTACGAGGCGTGTATCGTTGGATTAGAAGTTGCCCTAGAACTAGGGGCAACAAGGTTAGACATCTTCGGAGACTCAAATCAGGTTGTTTCTCAAGCCAAAGAAGACTGGAAGGTCAAAGAAGAGAAAATGAAAGTTTATCATCATGCCCTGGACATTCTGATCCCAAGGTTTGAAAAACTGACATTTAAACATATGCTAAGAGAGAACAACCGGTTTGCTGACGTGTTGGCAACTCTATCCTCTATTGTAGACATACTGCTCGGGGCTTAGATGTATCCGATCATCATTGAATAGAAGTATACGCCTAATTACCAGACAATAGCCATAATAGATGAAGTTCAAGACAAAAACCCCTGGTATTACGACATTTGGGACTTCCTGGAGAAGAACGCATATCTACCAAGGGCAAATGCCAAGGATAAATGAGGAATATGACATCTGGCCATTCAGTTTATCATATGCGAGAATAAGTTGTACAATAGAGGACATGTGGGATACACAACCGCTGCGTTGAAGAAGAAGAGTCGAAACGTCTCATGGAGGCCATCCATGGAGGAGAGTGTGAAGCACACATAAATGGTGTGATGCTGGCTAGGAAAATCCTCAGGAAGGGCTATTGTTGGTCAACCATAGAAAAGGATTGTATCAACTTTGTTCGGCGATGCCACAAATGTCAAATGTATGCCAATCGCATGAATATCCTACCATCAAAAGCCCTACAACATGACTTTGCTATGGCCTTTCTTTGTCTGGGGAATTGATGTCATTGGGGCAGTCTCGCCAAAGAGCTCAAATGGACATGAATTCACCTTGGTAGTGATCGACTATTTTACCAAGCGGGTGGAAGCGCAATCGTACTCAGTATTGAAAGTGTCACATATGGGAACAACATTATCTACAAGTATTGGGTGCCAAAGGAGATTATATCGGACAACGGTTCACCCTTTAAGAAGGAGGTGGTAGATTTTCTCAACAAGTACAATATGGCTTTTCACAAGTCATCAACATACAGACCACAGACCAACAAAGACATTGAGGTCGCAAACAAGAATGTCAAGAACATCCTGTGAAAGATGGTGGAAACCTACAAAGACTGGCTAGATAAATTACCTTTTGCACTCTGAGGTTATAAAACGTCAATTCGAACATCTACGAGGGCGACCCCTTATTCCTTGGTATAAGGGATAGAAGTTGTTTTGCCAATTGAGATCCAAATACCATCACTAAGAATTATGGCCGAGTGTCAGATAACAGAGGCAACAGCAGAATAGATTCGAAGAGTTGATGTTGTTTGATGAGAGAAGGTTGAAGGCGTTGTATCATGCCCAAGAAAGTCAAATCCAAAGACCTCAAAGAATGAGACATGGTGTTCAAAGACAACCGAGCCCCCATCCATGACCCTAGGGGTATGTTCAGACCCAATTGGATTGGTCCTTACATCATCAAATCTATCTGGTCGGGGGGAGCAATCATACTTATGGAATTGGATGGTTTGGAGTTCTCGCAACCAATCAACATAGAGAAGTTGAAGAAATACTATTCATGAGAGGCTCATTAGGCCGAAAACCCAAAAGGGCGACCTAGGCGGAAGTTAGAGCATAAAAAATTAGAAATGAAGAAAAACAGAGCTCGCAAGGTCGAAAACCCGAAAGGGCATCTTTGGCAAAAGTTAGAACGCAAAAAGAGAGAGTAAATACTAGAGTGAACCTTAACTGAACCATGTAAGGACTGATTCCCATCTTTTGGGATATGTAAGCAACTTCATCCCGAAGTTCGGCCATAACCATTTTCGACTCAACTGTCTTATCCATTTGTTTGATTGGTCCATCTTTTTTCGTCATCTGTTAGCTTGGTTGTGTTGCCTCCATTTGGCAGAAGGGCTAGTTACAAGACAGAGGAGTGGTGGTTGTGGGGGCCGAATATTGGGAGTCGTAATGAGGCTGAATAATTGGACCCGAAGAGTCGAAATATATACATCGCATTCGGCCCCGTCTTGCACATTTAAATCTTGCCCTATTCGGCCAAATAGCCAATTGAGTAAGGGGCCGAGTGAAAAGCGGTTTGCAACAAAAGGAGCTGAGTAAATAGTTATACGGAGAATTGAAAGTGGGCCCAGCCCTGAGGCCCAAGAAAGAAAAGACATAAATAGAAGAACATCAGCCAGAAAGAGGCATGTGAGAATCATTGTGCTTAACTTAAAATACAAATAACTAAGAGAGTATACACTGACTTAATCGTCGGAGTGCTAATTCCAGCACCCCCGACCGGAGTGTTTGTTTCTTTTCAGGTCGTCCAGGTCATCAGCTGAGGATCTCGAGCGTCCCAATGGATTAAAGGAGTATCTGCAAACCACTTCCCTATAGTGGTGAATGAAGTTGTGGGCAGTTATGATCTTTTTTATTTGGGATTGTACATCTTAAGGATTGATTCTATGTATGTCAGGTAATGACCATTTGCAAAAATTGTTTTGAAAAGCTTTAATGAAGCTTATTTTCTCAAAATTACAATTTTTTACAACACAGACCTTTCTTTGGGCTAAAAAGGAAAAATTTCAGTACTTACAACTTTAATTCCATGATTTCAACATAAGTACATTCTCCAACTCTTAGGTTAAATCAAAATTGCTTTTACATCATAAAAAACTTGAAAATAAAAAGTCAAAGCAATAAACTAGGGGCATAGATAAGTCAGGTGATCGTCCTCTACCTCCTGCTCGCACTCTCAAAAGTCTCTGTAGCCAAGGATGGCCCAACTTGTGCCTCATCCTCAAGCCAAGCCAAACACTTGCCAGAAAAGGGCATAACTAAAACTAGTGGCAGGGGCTAGAAACTCTCTCGTCTCCAAGCAGCGAGGTATTGAGCCAAGTATGAAGCATGAACTGAGAATGGAGCAAGGTATTCCACCCCCTCATCTGGACAGGACTGATCACGTCCAAACTGGCATCTGAACCGGAAAGGGAAGTAAAAGACATAATGTGTGAGGCCGATCAACTGAATACCTGGCTAGCGAGACATGCTGCAGCTCATCTCACTCAGGTTCAACCAGGGGCAACACCAAGCATTGTCTGCTGCATATCTGCTGCACATCCAATCACACCATAATCTCTCTGTGGGAAAGTCCATTAGCCGCGAGCGAAAGAATTAGGATCTAGCCGAATACTTGGGGCAAAGGTCCACCACCTTCAGTTTATCTATCAACCACACCTGGGAAGGGATGAAAAAGAAGAGAGATTAAAGAATAGAGAATGTATGCTGAGAAAAAAGGAAAGGGCTTTGAGAGAAAATAGAGAGTGAATGCCAGAGTGATGTGATAAATCATACAGGAGAGAAGGGTGGGAAACAATACCTGGAGAAGCAATGGACTCCCAACAAAATGAGAAGTCTTCCATCGATGGAAGGAATCTAAACCTATCAAAGTCTCGGCCAATGCCAAACCGATGCAACTCTGACCCTCCTTGAGGCATTGGGCCACTTCGATCAACCTAATGCTAGCCCCGCTGCAACTAGGAGCAAGTAGGAAATGTGCAAGCAAACATAAGCAAAGGGCATGTTGACGATAACCTCTCCAAAGAAGGTCACCTCTGTCTCTAATGCTGGAAAACAGATGAATCAAGCCAGTTATATTCAACTCCTTATCATGAGCCAAGGAACGAGCCTCGTGTAAAGTAAGCCCACACATCCGTTCAAGAACCCGTGCATGGCCAAAACGGGGTTGAGGCATAATCTTCTCATCGCGCCAAGACTCCATTAATTCTTGAAACTCTTCAAGAGTCTGACACATCTCTTGTGCTCCGAAGCGAAACACATGAGTAACCGGGTCTCAACATCGGACAGTGATATGAAGGAACAGAAAACAAAACGGCATACGACTCAATGGAAAAAGAGCGTTTATGCCAAAATCGCTGAAATTTACCTTTTTCGTGCCATCCAAAGTGGCCGTCCAATCCTTGAGCGTCTTAACAAAAAATATCTCCATTTTCAAAGAAAACTACAGAAAAGATGGTATCCTATCAAAGAATAAGCAAAATAAGACCTTTATAGAGGATAAGGTTGTATGAGTGGCTGATAGCTGTTGCCAGCTATCCAGCCACAAATTTTGGCCAGCCGACCACCTTTCCCAGCCGGCCCGTCCATTCAATTGGTCGGCCGACCAAGTGTGCTGGCCAGGCATCTGGGCAGTAGTGTTATAATTGGCCCTTTTTGTTTTTGAGTCTTGTTTAGAGTCTTTTGTTTCTACCAAGTGTGAATAGCTGTGTTTAGGTTGCTTTTACTTTGTTTTTCATTTATTGAGCTATATTTTGTGTTTTGGTCGGTTGAAGGCTTAATATCCGATTACGAACATTATTCAAATACAAGCAGTTTCAGTTTTAAATTCAGCTCCAATTTCATGCAAGTGTGGTGCCATTCACGAGATGCTGTACAAAAATAAAGCCCTCTTTATAAAACTGCAAGGTTTTACCCCAATCATAGTTTTTACAAAAGAAAAAACAGAGGGCTTGTTTGGTTTGTTTTTTAGAAAAATTTTTGGGAAAAATTATGTACAAACAAATTTTCAAGAGTAATCAAACCAAACAAATTTTTCCAAAAAAAAATCTCAAAATTTTGTTTGGTTACCTACTTTCCAAAATCACTCTCTCTCTCATACACATCAAATCAATCACTTTTTTTAAAACTCTCTCCCCAAAACAATTTTCCAAAACCATTTTTGAAAAAAGGCAAACCAAACAAGTTTTCATACTTTTTATCTCAAAAACTACTCTACAAACACAAACCAAACATACCTAGAAGGTTTCAAAGAAAAAAGTAACAGTCCTATCTGAAGCTATACAAAGTGCTGAACTACAAAGCAAAAGAAAAGAGCAAAAAGAATACAAAAATCGGTATCAATCACATTAGGCTCGAGAGGCCCTCTTTGTCCTCTTCTGAGGAGGGGACTCAGGAGCATTGTCCCCATCGGCATCACTATCATCAAAGAAGTGGGACTCATAGCCGGTATCATCCTCTTCAATCCCTGACCCAGAACCAGCCTCATCCTCCTCGCCCCTAGACTCGAATCGCCTACACACTGTCTCATCAATGCCGCTGGTCTCGGTATCAACTCTGCTCAAAATTGGCTCCAAGGATGAGGAAGTCTCCTGCGCATGGGACTCTCCGCTCTGATTCCGGCCACCCTTACCTCTACCCTGACCTCTACCCTCGCCCCTGGCACATATAGGAACATGTCTACCTCTCCTCCCCACAACCAGAGGAGGTGCCGCAGGTGCCGTACGTACAAGTGGAGGCTGAAAGCAAGAAACAGAGTATCCGAATAGTATTAGTGCAAATTTAATATGAGTATGGCAAATTAGAACAATATCAATACTGAACAATATGAGTATGGCAAAAGGAGAATCAGAGTAGTCAGATGAATGAGAAAAATAAGAGTACCTGATGACCATTAAGAGTAGGTAATGCCTCCCTCCTCCATACCATGTGGATCAAAGAGCCGACCAACTAAAGGAGGTCATCCACGTAACCCACTAGCACCTGCAAATGAGTTTGAACATCAGTATACAGAAAACGGAATGTGAAATGTAAGCTGCAAGACAAAGTTCATACCTACTGCACATTAGGGTCCCTAACATACTCATGCTCTTTTTCTGGGTACTTAATCGAAATCTGGTAGGCTATCCCGCTCGGCCACCAATGTGCGATCGCAGTCGGGATCACAGGCAGACCTGCAACATGAACAGCGGGGTTAGCCCCTCCAACATCAGGCTCGGCCGCATGAGCAGCTCCTCTGGCAGTGGGTGCATCTGTAGCACCTCCCGTGCGAGCTCCGGTTAGGGGTGGCATCAGATAGGTCCGAATGAACTCAGCGTGGTCCCCAACCCCGCAGAAAAGATCAGCATCCTGCCCCACCATAAATTGCACGATAGCCTCGACTGGTAGACCATCGACTGTCCTCATCGATGCAAGGAGAGGAGTAGGAACAACAGGGCCAGGTAGGCCCAGGGTCTGGCATACGAACCTCTCCCCAAGATACCAAGTCCTGCAGAAAGGACCCTTTAGCAAGATCCGTAGCCTAGAGGTATCTGAAGACCCGACATACTCATCCCTCATCCCTGCTAGCATCATCACCCACGGCTACCAGGTCACCTGCAAATAGAGAATTCACAATTATCAGTTATTGTCAGTTGTCAGAGTATAGGCCAAAGTAATAGAATGGAAGATAGCGATAGAGCAGAAGTGAGTATGAGTTTTAGACTACCTCTTGCGCTGTCACGGTACTGAAGAAACAACGATAATAGGTGAAAACAGTAACACCATGGCGCCGAGGGTGGCACCTGCTGTCATACCACCTGGAGTAGGGCACAAAAGCCTTTACTTAATCTCTCGGAAGAGGGGCAATGGTGGGGAAATATGCATAGACCCAGAGCTACAACAAAAGATCAGTTTGTGAGTCAACAGGCAAAAACAGAAATAAAGACAGAAAGTGCAAAGCAGAAAGCATAATGTATAAATAGAAGTGAACATAAAGTGCAGTGAGTACCTTCTAGACCCTCTAGTTGCCTTTAACCTTGTTCTCCTTTTTGCAAGAACTGGAGCTCATATATCTATACAAGATGGTGAGGCCAGCACCACCCTAACCATAGAACTGCACACGTGGCAAGACCACTAAGGCACTCAATAGATACAAACCCACGGTATTGCACTCGTTTGCGAACAAGGTGGTACGGAGGAGGTAGATCAAAAATCCGCAAGTGTACTGCTCGATCTCCTCTTGAGTCTTTGGCTGGCTCCCATGGAAATGGTCATAGAACCAGCTGTAATGCACTATGGCTCGCCAATCTAAGGGGGACGTGCTCTGAGCAGATGTATCCAGACTGCCTCTCACTGGCCCATGTCAATTTCAAAGGGGATCGGATCACCCCTACTCAGAATCCCGTGATCATGGAGAAGTTATACGGGGCCATCGTCATCTCCCCGGTGGAGGAGAAATAGAAGCAGTTGGTGGTGTCCCATCACCTCTCCACCAAAGCACCAAGTAAGGCTCAACTGGTGTCACGACCCAAACCCGTCTCTATACGTTTAGCATCGTAACCGGCCAGTAATCCTTGGATTACAAAAGGCCTTTGAACAGAATAACTTATAATTAAGGGCTGCAGAAGAAATCATAAGAACATACATAGTCCAATGAGTTGTGGAGATATATATGGGACAGAGATTTTAAACCTTAAACACATATACGTGACGTCATAATGCAATAATCTTACATCACATTCAATACAGATATAGCCAAAAAGGGACTTAGCCAAATATACAGTTAATAGAATACTTATTCTATACCCAAAGGAAGACAAGGTCTTAAATATAAGCCATATAAACTTGACTCGCTCACAAAAGGGAACCTCCTCGGAGGTACAACGACTGGCTGACAAAACTGGTATGCCAGGTCCTCAATTCTGAGCCTGGTCACCACCTGATCACCTACTTACATAATATAAATAGTAAGCGGAGTTTTGGGCGGTCTACAACACTCGACGATCGCTCGAGAATGAGACTCACATCCTCGTTTGAGCGCAACTCTTGTCGCTCAAGCGGTTTGCAAAAATTTGAAACTTCTGGAAGCTTGCATTTCACGCTCGAGCGGACTTCTGGTTGCTCAAGCGAAGATGCAGAAACAAAAGTGGCCGCTCAAGCGTAGGATCTGTTGCTCGAGTGAAGAGGTCGAATTATGGAATCTCCAGATTCACCTCCAAGCTTCCAAACTCAACTTCAAAGAATAGATAGAAACTCACAGAACACATGTAATGAATGCAAATTTCACTTATTAGGCAGAGTTAATCATGGATTAACATTAATCAAAGGTCGGGGTTGTTACAACTAGCCTATAGTTGTGCGAGCCATGAGTAGAATAGGCTGAAGCCTGTCTCATCCACTAGCTCTCTGATTCAAGCAGGAAGCTCTTGGTACTAATTTCGAGCAGTCACTGCTCCATAGCCTCTCCAAGATAGAACATCACCCTGTGTTGAAAGAGGAATTTGTCAAGTACATGGAAAATGAAAAGACTGTAATGAAATATCAAAGCAAGAAAAGTGCATAAAAAGGAGCAAAGTTTCTTACCTCAGTAGCATCGTGGGAGAGATGAGAGGCACACTTCCTAAAAAGAAAGTCCTCAGCCATGCCCCCGGCAAAATCCTCAAAACGCAACATGCCTCTGAGAGCCATCGCATACGTGGTAAGTGGTCTAGTGAAAAGGCCTCACCCTCAATGGTAGTACCTCAGGCTCAAGCTTAGGAGGATAGATCTCCTCCTCCACAATGTCGGCAGCAATGTCCTCTACCGCTCTGCCAGCCTCATCTATGATAGGCTCCTCAACACTTGCAGTGGGTGGAAGCATAAGTACCTTGGGAGGGGCACAATCACATGGAATATCATCTGCCATGGAGAAAATAGTGGATGGTGAGAGAAAATGAGACAAAATGAAGGAAATAGGCGAAAAATCTAGAAGTCAAACCCTAGAAGAGAGAAAAAGTCCAAATCCGAAAAAAAGTACCAAATATCCAAAAATAACCCGTGAGAATGAGCCCAAAACAATGAAAAACCCAAAAACTCAACCAAAACAAAATCCAATCAGTTCAAAGTGTAGAAGGCCATGAAGGTTTTACGAATAAAGTTTGCGTGGATCGTTGGGTAACGCGAGTAAAGTGAAAATCTAGAGAGAGAAGGAGAGTGTTTTCGGATGGTGTGTGTAAGTTAGAATGAGCCAAGATGTGTTTTAAGTAAGCCATAGGTGTGAAAACCCTAATCTACGCCCGAAACAGATCAGGTGGCCAGCCATCCAAACAATTGGCCGGCTGGCCTATTGTTTTGGCCGGCCAACTCCTCAAGTGGTCCAAAGTTGATTTTTGCAGAGATCTTGCTTGTTATGTGCACATTTGATCCTTTATTCATCTGTAAAGTGAAGAATTGAATAAAGTGGGTTCATTCATGCTTCAGAAAATTTTGAAATGTGTTTCCAAATACGTCATTTCAAGTCCTATCGCTTCTCCGAAGTGGGAAATACCCCGACCTCAAGCTCGAGCAAGTTGTATCCTTCTTGAACATTTAAGGACCTCTGAACGGTAAGTTGGAAATCTTTGTGAGGTGGTATCAAAACCACCGCTTTTTGTTTAATCTTGAATTTTGTTGCTTATTATGTTGCATGGAACATACATTGTATCATATTTCCTATTAATTACAGTAATTATTGCAATTACGTTGCATCCATGTGCATCATACCTTTTGCATTCACCCTTATCACGTGAGTGTGATTTGGCTTGCACCCTTCACCCTTTTTGCTCGAAATGTAGTTTGGCATGGAGCTTTTACCCTTTTTGCGCAAAGCGTAGTTTGGCTTGCACCTCCTCCCCTTATCACGTGAGTGTGGTTTGGCTTGCACTCCTTCCCCTTATCACATGAGTGTGATTTGGCTTGCACCATCTACCTTTTCTGCGCAAAGTGTAGTTTGGCATGGAGCTTTTACCCTTTTTACGCAAAGCATAGTTTGGCTTGTACCACTCTCCTTATCACATGAGTGTGATTTCGCTTGTACCCTTTCCTTTATCATGTGAGTGTGATTTGGCTTGCACCCCCTCCCCTTATCACATGAGTGTGGTTTGGCTTGTACCCTCTCCCCTTATCACATGAGTGTGATTTGTCTTGCACCCTCCACCCTTTCTACACGAAGCATAGTTTGGCATGGAGCTTTTACCCTTTCTACGCGAAGCATAGTTTGGCTTGTACCCCTTCCGCTTATCACGTGAGTGTGATTTGGCTTGCACCCTCCACCCTTTATGTGCAAAGCGTAGTTTGGCATGGAGCATTTACCCTTTTTGTACGAAGCGTAGTTTAGTTTGCATCCATCCCCTTATCACGTAAGTGTGATTTGGCTTGTACCTTTTGTCCCCTTTACGTGAAACGTAGTTTGGCTCGCATCTTTCACCTGGTTACAACCTTCCCTCTCTCCGTATGAAATACAGTGAGATACGCTTGTGGGTTATGCCATTTTTCCCCATTTTCACGTGAAACATGTTTGGAATTGTTTTTGCTTAGATTTGTTTTGATTTAAGTTGGAGGCGTGTTTGGAATTGTTGTTTTCTTAGATTTGTTTTTATTTAAGCTGTAGGCTTGTTTCAGTCATATGTTGTCATTCATTTATTGCTCATTGCATTGTCTTGCATGATCATGGATTTTCAAAATAACCAGCTTCGTGAAGCATGTAAGTCCAGCTTTCAAGTGTATTCTTGTGCATACCATTTGCATCTTGCCCTTGAACTACGTTAGTTTGATTCCTTACAAAGGGATATGTAGGCAACTTTCGAGTTTAACCAATTGCATTTTACATTTTGATATCCTGCCCAAGTCTTACGACCTTGTCAAATGGGTCGTCTTCGGGTTTTGACATTTACTCACGTCATTTCATGACTTCAAGCTCTGTCAAAGAGAGGCAACTATAGACACCTCATTTTAACCGCCCTTAAAACTTGGGCACCTCACGTTAAACACTCGATGATGATTGTTATGCTGTACAAATCATTCAATATCTTCAACAAAAGGCTTCGGTTTTCAAGCTTTAAAACCTAAACCTTACACCCCTTTTGAACCCAAGATCTATTTTTTTCTAGCCTGACCACTCAGAGACTTGTTGGCCAACAAGTGGCGGGTAGGCCATTTTTGGTTAGCCGGTCGTCCACCTTCATGGCCGGCTAGCCATGTTCAGCAACAAACAGATATTTTCTGCTGCCAGTTGTCCCTATGTGCATGCCTTGCACCAGCTGGCTCATTACAGATATTTCCGATGTGAGAAGGATTTTTTTTTATAAATACATGATCACCCCTCATGGTTTGGGGTTAGAAAATTTCTCCAACAATCAAAACTTGTCTAACACTCTATCTCTCCTTCTTGCAATATAAATACACTATACATACACTTCCTAAGCCTAAACGTGAGGCTTTTTGCTAAGATTCTCGAACCCAAATTTTAGCTCTTGAGAGTGTTCAACTTGTGGTTTGTAAACCAAAGAGCATCCTCTCTTTGAAAGAGGTATACTTTGACCTTTTATACCATCTTTTTTATCTCTTTTCTTTGCTTTTTCATACTATTTTTCAGAGTTTATTTTAGCTCGAAAATGTGATTTTAAGTTACAAAAAAGAGGAGGGGTTAACCACCCTTCATTATGCTTGTGGATTGTTTGAAACCTCTTGGCTTTAGCCTATTTTTTCCTCACTTTTTCCACCTCAGAAATCTGATTTTTAGCACTGTTTTAGTTTTTTTTCAGAGTTGTTTTGTGTATTAAATTATGCTTTGAATATTGTAGATGTGTTGTTGTAAGTCCTCAATGATATAGCTTTTAATCTATTTGAGTTTATAGTCTTTTTTTTTGTACTTTTTTTATAGCTTTCATACATGTTCATACTATTGTAATCACCTTTGCATAATCATCTCTGCAACCTCCCTCCATTCTTTGTTTACTTTGATTAAGAGTTATATCTAACATTAGATTGTTGCTCAAGGCATAAGAAAGAGACTTTCCATGCTTAATGGTTTAATCTCTTCGGAGGTTCATTACCAAGGCATTACATCTCTCTCATGCTAAGCACAATCTCTTGTCTGACACTTCTCTTTATTGCCGATGCATTGCTTCTAAGGGACTAGCTTTCTAGTTTAGACCCTTGTAAATCATAAAGAAAGGTTTCATTATAGCTTGTTATCGAGTTTGGATTTAGGGTCACTATCGCCTTTTTTGGGTTTGACTCTAAATTCATTATCGTTCGTAAATGAGTTTGATCCCTCCTTTATCATTTTCTCTGTAGAAAAGGGCTTGAAAAGCTCATTTCTCGGGTTAAGTCAATGCTTGATACTCTTTATCGCCTTTTGGACTTAGTGGACATAGTTATCATGTTTGGACAAAAAGAGGAAGAAAAGATAAGAATTGGAAAGGAAATGTAAAAAGAGGCTAATAAAATTAGCATAAAAAAGGTACTAAAATTAAGTTGGGTTCAATCGGACGTTATATTAAACCTATTGCATCTTGACTCATTACGTACTCTTTCGTGATGTTCAATGATTCAAGAAGCAATGTCTACCCCTTCCCTTGAGGTAACACCATGATAGGGAGGAGGTGTTATTGGTTTTTCATTTCCTTTTATTGAGCTTTTGTCCAATCAGTTCTAAGATCATCAGGAAAAAAAGGTGCAAAACTTGCTGATTTGTGAACCAAATCTATTCCTCCCTTGATCATTATCATGATAGGGAAGGGTAGAGAGGATAATATTCTGTGTTTGCTTTTTTTTAGCTCTATTGCAGTGGGTAATTTTGAAAAAACAGTGGCCGGCCAGCCACCCTTCTATGCGGCCGACCACTTCTCAAGACCGGCCGACCACCCATTTTTGTACAAGCAGTGGCATTTTTGTGGCAAAACAGAGAAAAACCTAAGACCAAAACAAAATAATTTTCTGACTACAAACAGAACTGATTCTGGTAGCAAACAGAGAGGTTTCCGAGAGGATGTTCTCGGTTGTGTGCATGTGGCTCCTCGCCTCCTGTTTAGTTAAATTAGGGCTTTCATATTAATATGTTGTACTTAATTTGTTGGCTTCATTCGAATTTGTAATAGCTAGTTAATTAATTAATTCATTTTGTGTTGTAATAATTAGTTAATTAGGACATTCATTCGGACCCTCTTGTGTGAGAGCAAATGTACACACTTGTAATATTGTGTATGTCTTCCAACCTCCATTTATTTCTCCCTTTTATTTACGTGCTTATTTTAGTAGCATCACATTTTCCGTTTCATATCATTGCGATGCTTAAATATCTATTTTTTCATGCATTGGGTTTTGTTCATCATTCTAACATCGTTGTCATTTCCTATTTACTTGAATACGTGCACTACCTCACCCTTTGGGTTGATTCATATGTCATGTAAAGAAGGCAAATTCGATAGTTGCATTTTGTATGTGCTACATTAGCCACTTGCATAGTAGAGCATGCATTTTTCTAATTATTTTCTTCTCTTTGGCTTGCCTCAGTTGAGTACTATGTGAGTATTTTTTGCTTTAGCATATTGCATGTGTGTTTGTGTTGCCATATCAAGCATATTACCGTAAGGTTGAGTGTTTATTTTATATACCTCTTGAATGCCTGTTGATGAAGGCTATTTCTCCTAAGTTGGGATGATTTTATTAATGTACATATGAGTTTGCTTTTTCAAATAGCACATATTCAAAACTCTTTTCAAACAAACATAAAATCAAGGCATTCTAAAATGGGTGACATAGTCTATACTTGTGTGCCTCACATAGTAATGTTAGCATAATAATCGAAACAATAGCGTATAATATACATCAAAATCACATCATGATTAGTAGAGGCCAATCTTTGATCGGGTGAGTGGCGTACTCAATTCATGACCTTTCCCTCTCATACCTAAGTTCCCAAGCTGAGACACTTTGGTTATGACGGACAAGTGGCATTTGGCACGAGTCATGGTTTTCCTAAATTTCTAAAAAATATTTAGGTGGCGACTTTGAAATCTGACAATGCAGTCTATTTCTAGCATCTCTGAAGATTAATCTATTTCACAGTGCACTTGTGAAACTAGATTCAGAACCACGGGAGTCCGAACTGTAGGGCTATCGTATCTGAGGAGACTAAACTCCTCCAAAGAGCACGAAAAGCAAGCTACACCAGGCTCCTAGAATTTTTACTATAACTCTGCAAAACTTCTGGACCTTGCGTTCATAGCTCGGGTGGTAAAAAGTTCACTCAAGCGGTCTGATTAGGTCAACTTACTTAAAAGTCAATCAAACACTCTTTTTTCTCACTTTCTCCAGCTCTTCTCTCTCTCTCTCTCTCTCTCTCTCTCTCTCTCTCTCTCTTTTTCTCTCTCTCACTAACACCCATTTCCAAACCTTAACCCTCAAAACACTTCATTTCCTCACGTTTTGCAAAAGATTCACCTCAAATCCTTTCAAGAAAAGTGAAGAGCAAGTTTGATTCGAGATTCTCACCGATTGGATCATGTTTTGGTCAAATTCTGGTTGGGTCTTCATGTCTTAAGAAAAAAAACAAAATTGAAAAAAGAAAGGGTAAATTATAATAAACCTCCTTAGATTATGATCCATGTATATTTTGCCTCCTCAAAAAATTATAATAAACCTCCTTAGATTATGATCCATGTATATTTTGCCTCCTCAAATTTCAAAATTCAACAATTAACTCCCTCAAAATATTATTTTACTACAGTTAACAATTTTTGTTAGGATTTTGTTAGGAATGTGCAAAAAATCAGATCGTATATAACGCACATAACATTTGTGAAATTTTTAGAAAAGTAATGTCTTTATGTGGCGATCCCGTTGCACTTTGTCTCTAAGACAAGGCAGATAAAGTATAACTAAAATCAACAAATAAGAGTATTATTATCCTAAAATAATCAATAACGAGTATTATTGTCTTAATAATTCGATAATTGTGTTAAGTGCTTTACAAATAATTTCATCTTCTGTAAATTTCTAACAAAATCCTAACAAAAATGATTAATTGTAATAAGATAATACTTTGAACGAGTTAACTTTGAGTTTTGAAGTTTAGGAGGACAAAGTGCAAATGAGTCATAATTTAACGGGATTTACTATAATTTACCCAAGAAAAACATAATCAGGCAATTGTAAAGTTCAACTTATAGCATGAAGTTGAGAGTCAACCACCATCAGAATGACAAATTTGTTTGATAGTGGTTTTTTGAACAAACACCATCAGTTTGATGGTTGATAATCGAACAAGCACCATCATTTTAATGTTGGTAGTTCGAATGTTGGCAAATGTTCAGCGCTAATAGTCTGAATGATGAGATAGAGTGTAAGTTGAGAACTCAAACAATGCTGGTTGTCTAACAAATCGAAAAGAGTCATCTAGGAGTGAGGGATTGGTTTTTAGGAGTGAAAGAGAAGTGGTTAAGTAGATGAGGTGTATTTGGTTGAAGAAATTGCAGTCGATTTGGTTTTTTCACATTGTGGTATGCAGGACGGTGGGATAGTTTGCTAGATAAAAGATGGTAGGTATAGGGTTGCTAGGGTTTTGCGGTTGAAAAACAGAGTATTTTGCAGATTAAAAGCTGTGCACTAGGAAAATATTGGAGTTTTAGATTCTTTAGTATGCATGTTAAGGGGTATGAACTAAAAGGTCATGTTTGTTTAGGGGTTTGGGTAGGGAAGAATAGACTGTTAATTCATGAGTCTCAAAAAACATTATATTTGGTTTCAAAAGATGTTAACACAATGAAGGACTTGGGATTGTTAATACAATCTCATGGTAATGGAAGTAAAAGGACTTTATTGCCTCCTCTTGTTAAAAATAACGAGGCAGTGGCTTTGGTCCAGTCCAAGATCGGACTGGACTGTGCTGTTGGGCCCGTGAGAGCTGACCACGGGTCCCGTTTTGATAATCCGAACCGTCAATGTGTAGAACTCGTTGAGTACTATATGCCTGTAAAAAATCACGTTGATCGGATATCGATAGCTATGTGAACAAAACAGTTTTTTATTAACCGTCAATTATTTCACCGTCTATTTTTTTTATATACAAAACTAATTTGATCACATAGCTATGATATCCGATCAATGTGATTTTTTACAGGCACATAGTACTCGACAAGTTTTACACATTGAACGGTTCGGATTATCAAAACAGGTCCAAAAAATGGGCTCCATGGGCCGAACTAGACGGGTCCAATCTTGATCTCAACTTGAGACAAGCTGGACCCAAATAACAAAGTTGCTTTCTATATATAAGGGTCTTACTAACAAATATATTTAAAATACAACAAAATAACACAACGCTAAAGTATGATTTTTGTATCCATCATACTAAATTTTAGCAATAATTACCTCATACTCTGTTGGAGTTAGTCTTAGGAAAACCAAAACAACAGCTTAGGACTTCGACTTTTGAGTTCCTTCCCATCACCTAAAAAAAATAATAAATAAATAATTTACAGGTTCCTTTACATTGAAAAAGAAAGGTAAACTAAAGTATGATTATTGTAAACTAAATTTTACAATAATCTCAATTTTATTCATTCAATCAATAAACAGTTGATTGTTCGAAGGGGATTTTGTTACTCCAAAATTCGAGATATTGGAGGACAGTGACATTATAGAGAAGAACAGGGGTGACTATGTGATTTGAAAGGTATTTAGGAGGTGCAAGTGTAATTCATTCAAAATAGAAACCACATTAACAGGAAGGATTCCAAACCTAAGCGCGTGTTCTTGCTTTACCAAATGCGAGTTGGTGTGCCATTTTCTCGAACACCCATTTTCTTAAACAACTATTTAGGTCTGTATCGCATCTTTACGACTACGAGCAATTGTGATTCTAATCCAACGGTCAACATGCAATCTATCTCATCACCCTAAACAATTAATTAAGCCTCCGTTTGAGAAGTGGGTTGGCTTTTTGATTTTTTGATTTTTTTGACTATTTTAGCCTGGGCTAAAAAGCTTGGTTTGGGAAGGGTTTTTTGACTTTTTGGCTTTTTGACTTTTTTGACTTTTTTTGTGAGAGAATAGTGTAATGATTATGGGTTGGATGTGATGTTTTGTTTGTTGTGGTTAAAATAACCTATTTTATTTTTTATGGCTAAAATAGCCAAAAAAGCCTAAAAACCTTCTTCCCAAACGGTGCCTAAGGTACTTCGTCCAGCACCAGGAGGAATTTTTGGGTGCAACAAGGATAAATGTCAAGTGGTATACATATATATTATTTTTGTTAATTGTGATTAAATTTGATACTAAAATTTAATAGATTTATATTAAATGTCTGAGAGATAGTAAGAAATATATATACATTTATAATTAGTTAAAGAAAAATATTAGATATTCTAAATATTTTATCGAGTGTTTTACTAAATGTATTATATAAATATGAAATTTATATGAGTCTACATTGATGTGAAATATTTAATAAAATATTTAAACTCCTAGTATTAGTCTTAGCTAGTTGAATAAACTACTTGACATGACATAATATTCTCCCAACGTACAAAAAAATTCTCACATCACTATACGTATAGTGCACGCTCATCATCATGCTGTATTGGGTGCTCGGTAGGCCAACCGCACGAGTAAGCATGATGAAGGTTACCATAACATAATTATTATGAACGTAATTTTAGATATTCAGAAAAATATTTACAATTATACTAAGAAAAAAAAATGATTGATCTCAATTTAGCTCTTGAAGCTTGAAATTTGAATTTTGAATAAATTTAAGCATTTTATTAAATACATTTACCAGGTTCATAGGCAGAGTTTTTTTTTTTAAATGCTGAAAAAAAAAGGGCTGGAAATTGAAATTACAAGTGACCATTCACATCTTTCACAAAAGAGTATTCACTTTGCTTGGTTGTGGTTTCCAAAAAGCACTTTTGAGGAAATTTTACTATTTTATTTTTTATATATTTTTTTTATTTTTACTAAATTTTGGTATACCGTTTAGTAAACTAACAGATAATGTGATATAATTTTAGATATTTTGGATCTTTGTAATTCGTATAATGAGTGAGTCTATAGTTTTAAAATGACAATGTGCAAGCATATGTTGGTACATTAATTGGTATACGTAGCACCACTGTTGCTATTTCGGTCCAAAAATTAGACCCATCTTCTAAACCCAGTGATGTGTCAAGAAGATAATTAGTTGATAATTAATCTTCTTGACACATTACTAGGTCTATAAAGTGGACTTTTATATCATTTTTTTTTTTATATAAAAATGGCATCATTTATGTTTCTAAATTTGTGAAGTTTTCTACAAAACGTGGCAAATAAAAATATAAAGGGTAAATTATAAATGAAAATCTTATTTATCGATAAGGGCATACCAAAAAAAGTTGCCAGTTCGAACGCCATGCCATTTTTTAGTATAAGGCCCGTTTCTACACTAATATTGTGTCAATTTGCTTTAACCAACATAGTCACTATTTAATTTTTAATGGGGAATTAGGAAAACTTTAACAATAAAAACTATGTTAAAGACCTAATCCATTATAACCAGAGATTATTGATTCGAGAGTTAAGGTACAAAAGGAAAAAGTCATTGAATCCATTTTGTCCAATCCGAAGATTGGCCTTTAGTAATTCTCTATTTTATAATTTTAGTTGTTAATTATTTAAACAAGTTATTTTAAGCCTAAATACCTTTAACTAACTTAAAACTAAGTGATTTAAATAAAAAAACATCATTTATTTTAGTTTCAATAAATAAGGCCATATTTTTTTAAAAAGAGGATTTTCCAAAACAAATGATTTTAGTATATCATGGCCTTAAACATAAACTAAAATAAACAATATTTACGAAGATCAGTCAAAACTACCAATTTTGCAAAAAGAGGCATATAACTTGCATGATTGAAAAGATAGTGCACAAATTATCTACATGCTATCAAGAATAGGGAAAACTTACTCGAATGCCCACTTCAAGCATTACATGCATTCATAAACTAAACACGAACCTTATTGTAGACGCGCCCGAATACCCTGGGAGGACGAGTCCCGTTCTGTTCATTTGGGCTCACTACAGTTCGGACTCTCAAATTGTCACGGTTCTTAATCTGAACCAAAGAGTCCAAATCCGGCAAATCGTTTTTGAGAAAAAAAAATAGATTTTTAGAAAAGAAGTGCCAAACATGGACTACTTTGCCAGATACAGAGTCGCCACCTAAATATCTTTTGATGGGGGAATTTAGGAAACCCTGACTCGATGCCAAAGGCCACGTGTCCGTTATCACCAAAGTTGCCTCGGCTCAGGAACTTGGGTACGATTGGGGAAGGTCAGCTATGAACACCCCCTCTCGCCCGATCCGAAGATCGGCCTCTACTAACCGTGATATCCTATTTTGAAAACGTTATGCGTTCTTATTCCGGTTATTAGCCTAGATTTACTACGTTATGCGCACAGCAAACAAGTATAGACTAGATCGCCTAATTTGGAACAAAACATTGCATATCCATTTGTTTGGAAAACACTTTGGAATTTGCTACTCACAAGTAGGCTAAAATACGGATTTCAACGAGTTATCCCAACTCAAACAATCCAACCTTCACCCACAGGCATTCAAGCAGTTCATCAAATAAGCATCTAGCCTCATGGTAATCATGCTATCATGTTAACGTTCACACTCATGTGAGATGCTAAAACATGAGAACTTACCGAGTACTCCGAGCCAAAACAGAAACTAATTAGTAATCATATGCATGATCCTAGTTCATGTTAAGATGGCTAATGCAACACATGCAAAATTCAACTAAGATGGGCTCGGCTAATCTACAATGACATGTGGAATGCTACAACTAACACATATTCAATTTGGAATTGGAATACAAATGCAGTTAGAATGATGCGCCGAGCCCAGTGCATGCAAAACGAATGAATGGATGCAAACGTGCTATCATACTGTATGCTAATTGAAACATGCCCTAGACTAACCATCGAAAGCTAGTAAATAAAAGGGAAGAAAGACGTGGGGTTGGGAGACATACACACACTCACGCACACTTATTACACAATTGCCCTCACTCGGAGGGTCCGAATAAATAATACTAAATTAATTATTACAGAATTTCTAATTAATTAACAAATTAAATGCAGAAAGAATGTGGCCACAGCCCCGCCTCGAGATGCGTGAAAGATGCATGCTTGACTCGTCTCGCCCGGAAACTCGCTGCCATAGCACTATTGCCTCTGTTTACACTGCTTTGCCACTTTGAAGATCACATAAATTTCCAAAACTGCTTTGAATCACTCCCTGAGTGCTCTGGAGTGTCACCGGCCAGAACAAAATGCCACCGGCCATGGGAATGGGATTATCGGCCAAATCTTATGCTCTCGGCCAAACATGTTTTGCCGGTCGGCACCCAACACTGCCGGCCTGCCAATTCTTCCTGCTAAAACCTGCAGTCGACAGCAGCAGAGGGCAAGCAGTGTATGGCATGGAATTTTCAAGCAAATGCATGCATGGCCACACTCCCTATCATGCAATGGACTCAAGGGAGCATGGCCCTCAACCCTCGGGCCATCAATCACGCATTTCAATGCATGATGGCCCAAAAGCCAATTGTGCAACTTCGACATCAAATGAAATGCAAGCAAAAAACACATCAAAGGGCTCCAACCCCTATCATGATTGATCAAGAGGCAAGGGATGCATGCTCTATGAAATGCAACCTAGGCATGGACGCTAAGTATGCAACATGAATATGCAAATGAGCAATGTATACTAGGCACGCAACCTAAACATGTAAGCAAACATGGCATGCAACAACATGCGATGATGGACTTAAACTAACATGGTGTAAATTCAAGCCAAGGGCTTAAGGTGTAAATGAGTTAGTACTCTTTTGTTGTAACCAAGTGTTAACTTGGAAAGCTGTAAGCCCGTAAGGCATTTTGCTTTTGTTGTTAACATGTAATACTTTTGTAATCAAACTCTGATGAATAGAAGAATGTGGTTATTTCATATGTTAATGAATGTCTTATTTGATGGGTTTAATGTTATTATTTTGAGGGCATTACACGAATTGTGTCATACAATGGCATATGTTCCAGTACTGAAGTATGATGCTCAATGGTCCCGAAACATGCAAATATGCCACCCAATGCATGAAATAGCCCCCGAAACTCAAAACTAGGCACATGTATTGAACTATAACTATGCAAAGCAAGCATTATTTGACCATGAAGCACAAAGACAGAGCCAAGGCAGTCCCAAAATATGCATAATACTAGTTTAAAGCATGGCCAAAAAGTGCTAACATGTAGGGCTAAAACAATATGCAAGATTGGCTAATAAGCATGGTTTATACCACACCTATATGAAGCATATGAAATCTCACCAAACCAGGCAAAAACAGTGAACAAAACATGACAAAAGATGCCCAAAAAAACACTAAAATGCAGCCAATACATGCAAAAATGATGAGCTCCTTTAGAGGGCGATACAAGGAGTTATTAAGCATATACAAGATAGACATGTAACATGGCAAAACCACCTTTGGAAATGAGTTATGACAGCCCTAAAACTCACCAAAAATGCCCTAAAATTAACCTAGGAAGCATGCAAATGAAAGACCCTTTGAAAGGCCTTGAGTGAGATTGTTCTACACATGCATCGTAGACATAAAATATGGCAAAATGGGCTCTGGATAGAGCTAATGCAGACCATAAAACTCAGAAAATGAGGCTTGAAACATGACTTCAATGCATGAAAAATAGAGTCCCTTTGGATGGCCAACAATGCTAGTAAAGAGAATGAGGGGTGAGAGGGTCACCCCTCTATGATTTTGGAGCTTAAAGATACATCAAGGCCACTAAAAATCCACTAGATTTCAGTGGCTAAGAGGCCAAAACAAGGCCAATGCAAATGCTCACATGCATGGCTCAAAACATGGGGAAACGAAGCATGCAAGGAAGAAAATGACTCCAAAAAGAAAAGTGTCCTCAATAAAACTTAAAGAGGAGGTAAAAAAAAAAAAAACTTTCTTCAATTTAGGTCGAGGTCCAAAAATGCTCACAAATAAGGCTAATATATCATGCAAAATAAGCCCTAAAAGAGAGATAAAGCATACAAGGGGGTAGGAAACCTCAAACAGAAAAGTACTCTTAAACAAATATGAAGAGGAGCTCAAAATAAGACTATCTTCAGTTTACACCAAGGCTCAAAAATGCTTGAAAATGGAGCTAAGGTATAGATCAAAATAATGCAAAAATGGAGGAAATGAGGACTTACCCTTGTAGCACAGCAATGCAGCCAACCTCGGACCAAGAAAGTGAGCTTTGAACCTCTGAAAATAAGTTCCAAGGTGCTGGAATGGATGGTGGAGGTGTTAGGCTTAGAGGTGTAGTGTAAATGGCCAAGAACAAGACCCTTTTGAACCCTCTAACACACCCAAATGTAGAGAGAGAGGGAGATATAGAGAGAGAGGGTGATATATATCATATATCAGATGTAAGGTCTGGTTTTTTGCTGACCCCAACAAAAGAGGAGGAGGGTCTCCTTATATAGACAAGGGAATGGCTCTAAGCTTCTTAAAGAAGCTAATAAAAGAAGGGTCAAAGAAGCCAAGCTTCCAAGAGAAGATAACCCAAAGGTTCAAGCTTCTTGAGGAAGCTAAGACAAAGGGTCAAGCTTCCTCAAGAAGCTTGA
This sequence comes from Camellia sinensis, assembly GCF_004153795.1. NCBI lineage: Eukaryota > Viridiplantae > Streptophyta > Magnoliopsida > Ericales > Theaceae > Camellia > Camellia sinensis. The sequence continues at coordinate 3,323,518 of NW_021024949.1, forward strand.
GCAAAGGGTGCAATCTTCTAGAGGAAGTTTGGATAAAAAAGGGTGCAAAGGGGCCAAAACAGCTACATACGCGTATGGGGGCAGGGTCTGTGCACCCCAACTGGCACAGCTGGCATGCACCATGCCTGCAAGAGTCAAAAAGGTGGCACCGGCCAGAAAAGGAGGCCATCGGCCAAATAAATGGTCGGTCGGCTACTTATTTGGTCGGTCGGCTATTTTTACTGGCCGGTCGGATAAATTGATGGCCGGTAGGTGGCTGTCGACGCCAAAAAGTGGCCGGTGGTTATCCTGATTAAAGCCCCCGAAGTTAGCTTTCCAATGGCACAAACCTTGCATTAAAATTCCTCCTGTGCAAAAAGTTATGCCCTTTTTGGTGAAGCCGCGCACATTCGGTCCAACCGGAGTGATGCCCTACTTCAATCAACCATATCTCCTCCACCCGGACTTGGCTTTAGGAGATTCTTGAGTGAAAAATGAAGCCCTGGAAGTAAGCTTTCCAACGGTGGTGGCCTCATAGCTAAAATCCAAGTATGAAAATGAATAAGCCCAATTCAGCGAGGGTTGCTTGACTCTCTCCTACCCGAATTCATGCCGAACTTCTCCCAAATTAGTTTTCTCCTCTCCTTTCCTCTTTTCTTCAACTCCAAACCCCTAAACAAAGTGTTTTGAAAGATTTTTCAAAGATTTCATCTCTCTTTCATTCATCTCCAACGTTTCCTTTCTCGGTTTATCGAAAAGCGCAACATTTACCGAAATGTGAGCATCGGAACATCGTAGGAATTTTATTTTCAAAATTTATTTTCAAAACATTTTGAAAGAGAGGATTTTAAGATTTAAAATCTTTTGATCAAGATTGTTTTGGTCCAAAAGGGGTATGAAGTTGGGATTTGACTCTCTCATTGCTGAAGAATTTGAACCTTTGCCCTGAACACCTTTTACCACCAAGTAAACCATCAGTAACGCCCAAGTCTTAAGGGCAGGCAAAAATGGGGTGTCTACACTTATATACATCTAAACATACAAATGATAATCCTAAGTCCGGTTTTGAGGCTACTACAATGGTGCTTATGCATAAAAAAAAATAAATAAATAAAGACTAAAAATAACCTAAAACTACATAATGATCAAACCGAGCTTAATTTATGATTTTTTATATGTTTAAATAGTCCTAAACATGTTGTTCTAACCAAAAAAAAAAAAAACCAAAAAGTGAGCACAATGGACAGACTACATAATAGAATGATAAACTAAGACCCTAGCAATAACTAACTACTGAAAATAGGCTAGAAAAGTTACAAAAATTGATTAAAGGATAGTGTTTTGCCTTCTAGTTTTCAAGAACCGAAGAACACGCAAAGAAAAGATAAAAAAAAACAAAGGTTTTCTTGCTTGCAAGCCTCCCTCAAACAAAGGTTCTGAATTTGGGTCTAAGTTCTTCAATCTCCAAATTATTTTTAAGCATTTTTAGTTTCTATTAAGGTGGGAATTTCAGAGCTAAGACAAGAAGAGTAAGAAGGGTGATATTTTGCCCTCAAAACTAACCAAAGTTGCTCCAATTTCTCACTCTTTGAAAGGGAGAGGGAGGGGCTCTTTATATAGGTAGAGGGGAAGCTTGGAGAGCACCATAGGACTTTTTATAGCTATTCTGGTTTGGACCCGACCCATTTGATGTTTTGGATTCGGATTTCATTGTTATATATAGTTGTTCTTGCCTTGTTTCCTACTATTCCTCCAAGAAGTTAAGTTCATAGGCCACGTGTTATCCGGGGAAGGAGTGACTGTAGATTCATCCAAGATAAAAGTTGTATAAGATTGAGAGCAACCCAAGAATGCCTTTGACATCCATAGTTTCTTGGGGTTGGCCAGGTATTACTATCGGTTTGTGAAGGATTTCTTTGGATTAGCTTCACTATTGACTAAACTGACGAGGAAATGAATTAAGTTTATGTGAAGTGAGACCTGCGAGAAGTTATTTCAAAAGCTTAAAGTTAAACTTACCACTACTCCAGTATTGATTATTTCGGAGAGGGGTTCGGGCTATTCGGTGTATTGTTGTGATGCATCCCGGGAAGGTTTGGGTTGTGTACTAATGTAAGAGGGGAAAGTAGTAGCTTATGACCCACGGCAGTTGAAAATACATAAGAGGAACTATCCTACTCATAACTTAGGGTCAGCAACAGTGATCTTTGCCTTGAAGATTTGGAGGCCTTATTTGTACGGTGAGAAGTTTGATGTATTTTCTGATCATAAGCATCTGAAATATTTCTTTACACATAAAGACTTGAATTTGAGGCAGAGGAGGTGGATGGAGTTTATAGAAGATTATGGCTTTGAGTTGCACTATCATCCCTGGAAAACCAATGTTATGGCTGATGTCTTAAGTAGGAAATCCATTGGCAGTGTAACTAGTATTGCCATTCAGGAATGGGAGATATTGGATGCTATTGGTGAATTTGACTTGCATCTTAGTGAGTCTGTTGAGTCTGCAGCCTTGTTCTTGGTAGTTGCACAACCTATACTTGTGAGCCGAGTGATAGAAGCGCAGAGGGGTGATCTTAAGCTAGAAACCCTCCGGGAGAAGATCTCTAGTGGAAAGGTAGAGAAAGGCTTGAACGTATATTCTGACTCAAGTGTTAGATATGTTGATCGTCTTTTCGTGCCGGAGTCTTGTCAAAAGAAAGTATCCTGAGAGTTTCACCATTCATGCTTTGTAGTGCACCTGGGAGGCACAAAAATATATCATGACCTTAGTCACCAGTTTTGATGGAAGGGGATAAAGAGAGATGTAGTCGTGTTTGTGTCCAGGTGCCTTACGTGTCAACAAGTGAAGGTCGAGCATCAGAGGCCAGTGGGTTTGCTGCAACCCTTGCTTGTAACTCAATGGAAGTAGGAGCACGTCACAATGGATTTTGTTGTGGGTCGTCCAAAGACTCAACGGGGTAATGATGCCATTTGGGTGGTAGTTAACCGATCAACCAAGTCAGCGCACTGTATACCTATGAGCACGAGTGACTTAGTAGATGTTGTTGCCAACCTTTATGTTAGGGACATAGTGAGGTTTCCTGGAGTCCTTGTAGTGATTGTTTCAGATAGAGATCCGCGTTTTACGGCTCGGTTATAGTAGAGCCGGCAAAATGCCTTGGGCACTAGGTTGACTTTTAGCACCGCCTATCTTCCTCAGACTGACAGGCAGTCCAAGTGTACTATTAAGATCCTTAAGTATATGCTTTGAGGTTGTGTCCTTGAATTTAAGGGGCCGTGGGAAAGACACTTGCCTTAGTGGAGTTTGCCTATAACAATAGCTTCCAGTCGAGTATTGGCATGGCACCGTTTGAGGGCTGGTATGGCCTACCGTATAGGTCTCCTGTGTGTTGGGTCGAGTTGGGCGATGCACCTATGTTGGGTCCAAAGTTAGTCCGGGAAACGACAAAGAAAATTGCACTTATCGGTAAGAGGTTGGTCACGATTCAAAGTCGTTAGAAAAGCTATGCCGACCGTAGGAGGAGATTGTTATCCTTCGAAGTGAGAGATCATGGCTTCCTAAAGATATCACCTAGATGGGGTTTGACGAGGTTTGGATGGGAAGAGTGGGAAGTTATCTTCTAGATTTATTGGGTCTTTTGAGATCCTAGAATGGATTGGAGAGGTAGGTTATCGTTTGGCCTTGCCGCCACAGCTCTCCGAGATTCATGACGTGTTTCATATCTGTATGCTCCGAAAGTTTGAGCCGGATCCATCGCATGTGTTAGATTCGATCGAGTTAGAGGTAGATAAGGATGCCTCGTATGAGAACAGACCGATGAGAGTCTTCGATACTCGAGACCAAGTCTTGCGAGGCAAGACAATTCCTTTCGTGAAAGTACTATGGCGACACCACGGGGGTTGAGGAGGCCACTTGGGAGCGTGAAGCGGAAGTCCGTGAGAAGTATTCGGACCTATTTGTTGATGTTTGAACATGTATTGAAAACTTTGTTATGTTAATGTAATGTAAACATTGTATATGTTTTGGAAATGTGAATTGTATATTCAATATTGAGAACTTTTTTATCATGTTGACATGAATGAACGACCGGTGGATGGGTCATGGTCATGAATTTGAGTTATTATCATTGTTGTAACTGGTTTAAACTTGCTTTTAATGTTTAGTTTAAATTTCAGGGACGAAATTCCTAAATGAGGGAAGTTTATAGCGATTCTGGTTTGGACTTGTAGCTTGCTTTCGTGCCTCTTTCGGATATGATTAGCCCTATAGTTCAAACTCCCGTGGTTCTGAATCTGATTCCACAAGTGCAATGTGAAATAGATAAACACAAATGAGTCCAAATCTGGCAATTCTTTTGGAAAATTGAGTTTGAATAAAAAATGCCAAAAATTGACTACTTTGCTAGATTACAGAGTTGCCACCTAAATGTTTTAGGAAAATTTAGGAAACCTATGACTCGTGCCAAAGGTCACTTGTCCGTCGTCAGCAAAGTGTCTCTGATCGGGAACTTAAGTATGAGGGGGGAATGTCATGAATTGAGCACCCCACTCACTTGGTCAAAGATCGGCCTCTGCTAATCATGATGCGATTTTTATTTACATAATATGCTATTGTTTCGATTATTAGGCTATTTCTACTGTGTTGCACACAAGTATAGACTAATTTGCACAAATTGGAACACTTTGATTTGATGTTTGTTTTAAAAAGGTATTTGACTATGCACTACTTGAAAAAGAAATCTCATATGTATATTAATCAAATTATCCCAATTCAAGCAATTAGTGTTCATCCACAAGCATCCAAATAGGTATATCACTTAAGCACTTAGCCTCATGGTATTTGTGTTTGACATGGCAATAATCACACGCATGCAATATGCTAAAGTCATAAATGCTCACCTAATACTCCAAGACAAGTCAAAATAAATAAAATAGTTAAAAAAAAATGCATAATCCTAATGATGCAAAATGACTAATGCAAAACATACCGAAATGCAACTATTAGGTTCGGTCATCTAAGATGTCATGTAAATCACTTTGATATCATGTGGTGGGGCACGTATTTAAGGAAGTAATAAATGACAATACCGTTAGAATGATGAACCGAACCTTACGCATGCAAGACAAATGGATGCAAATCAGGAAAAATGCTATTTAAAACATGATGCTTTACACTATCCATCATAAGCGAGTAAATAAAAGGGAGAAAGAAATGGGAGTTGGAAGATATACACATTATTACAATTTCACCCTCACGCAGGAGGGTCCGAATGAATGTCCTAGCTAATTACCGAATTAACTAATTATTACAATACCACAATAAATAAATCAACTATACTAGCTAATTATTTACAATTTAGAACGAACTAATTAATTACAACGCAAAATTAATTTAGCTATTCTACTTAATTAATAAACAACTAACTAATTAGTTACCATGCAAAATTAATTAATTATTACAAGCATAATACTGATAATACAAAACATAATTGGGCCCTGAGAAATGAGGAATGGCTTATGCATGGATGCGGATTTTTCACTTGAAAATGCCCTCTGTTTGGTTACCAAAATGTTTCTGCTTTGCAGTCAGAAAATTGAACTATTTTTGCCCCAGCCTCTGCTCTTTTTTGGAAGAAAAATAACACTGCCTGACTGAAAAGAGGTGGCCAACCGGCCAAAAACAGTGGTCGGCCATATAGTAAGGTAGCCGGTCGGCCACTATTTTTTGTTACTGCCCTACTGCAACAGACAAGAAACAGAGCACAAACAAAGTATTTTCAGGAGATGTTTGCCCACCATGCCTCTCTTTATCATCAAACAAATCAAAGGAGGGGTAGACTTGATTCGTAAGCCATCAATTGGCGCAAACTCATTGCTTGATGACTTATGAATATAGCGATACAATTTCAATAAATGATAATGAAAGACTCCCAAAACCTCTTCCCTATCATGGGATTGATCAAGGGAAGTGGTTGACCTTGACTCTTGAACAATTTTCATCACTAATAAGTTTGAAATGACTCAAGACTCTAGGGGTTCAATTAACGTTCAATTGAACCCAAGGTGATTTTATTATCTTGATCTATTTAGCCCCAATTTTATTGCCTCTTTTTAATTACCTTTCCATTCTTTAGTCATTTTACTTCAGAAATGAAAGTTAAGTCCACTAAATTGAGAGGAGTGTCAAACAAGAAGTTGTTTTGGACATGAGAGAGTGGTAATGCCCTAATAATGAACATCCAAAGAGATTAAGCCATTTAGTAATGAAAAGGGTCTCTTTCTCAAGTTTAAACAATACTTGGTTAAAACAACTCTCAAGGAAATAAAAAGTCAAGAAAGGAGGGAGGTTGCAGAGATGATTAGAGGTGAATACAAGTATGAAAAACATAAAATATATGCTATCAACTCAAATAGGTTGGTGGCTAAGGCCTAAACCACCAAACCTATGAGGACCATTACACTACAAGCCTACTATACAAAGCCCATATGAAATGAACACATAAAAGCAGTCCTAAATTAGGCTGAAACAGTGCTGGAATTGAAGTAAAGAAAGCTAAAAGGTTAAGATAAAATAATAGAGAATTTAAGTTAGTAAACAAGCCAAAGGAGGGGTAGCTAACCTCTCCATTTTTGGGACTTAAAAACCACTTTTTTTAGCCTCTGAAAACCTCTAAAAATCAGCGATAAAAAAAGCTCAAAAAAAGATGGAAAACACAAGGGTAAAAGCTTAGGAAATAAGGTTCAAAGAAGGGTAATTAACCCCTCTACCTTTAATAGCTTTTTACCACAAGTTTCAACCCATAAACATAGTTGAAAAATAGCCAAAAAATAGTAGGAAAAATAGTAGGAAAAGATAGGAAAGAAGTAGTGTAAAAGAGTTAGGAGTTGTACCTCTTGAAGAGGAGTGATCCTTTGAGTTATAAACCAACAATTTCCTACCCTCAGAAGCTGAAATTCAAGCTCAATAATGTCAGCAAAAAGACCTAAAAAAATCTTGTTTAAGAAGTCTAGGTAAGGTGTGTATAAGTTTCAAGGTAGAGAGAGAAATATTTTCCAAGAATTTTGCTTCACCAAAATTTTTCTCACCTAATTTTATGAGAGCGGCTCAATTATATATAGAAAAACATGTTACTCCCTAAAAACTATCAGTATAGAAACAGCTGGTGCAACGCATACACCTATGGAGACAGTTGGCACAGCTGGTAGCAAAATATTTGTTCTACCGGAACAGTTAGCCGACCAGCCACTAGGGGGACAGTCGTACACTTCTTTCAGCCAGCAGGCCACTAGTGGGTTTGTAGGTCTCTAGGTGGTCAGGCTTAGAAAAATACTACTTTGGTCCAAAAATGGTGCAAGATTTGCAGGCTTTTGAGACTCAAAACTAGGGCTTCCCGCTAAGGAAATCAAGCGTTTGGATAGCATATAACTTCATCATTGGGTGATCAATCGAAGGCACCCAAGTCTTAAGGGCGGTAAAAAATGCGGTGTCTAAAGGACCCGACCCATTTCATATTTTGGATTCAACTTTCGTTGTTATATATAGTTATTCTTGCCTTGTTTCCCAATATTCCTCTTTGAATTTGGCTATTAGGTTGTGTTGATTGTGTTTGGAACAGGTTGGTGGTTTGTTTTTCAAACTTATGTTGCTTAGATTTTTGTTCCTTCGCTCGAGCGACACTTCTTGTGTTTGAGTGGTCTTTGTGAAACTCAGGTCTGCAAAAATACTAGGAGTTTGCATTCTTCACCCGAGCAACGACCTCCGTCTGCAAAACTACTAGGAGTTTGTATTCTGCGCTCGACCGGTAAAACTTATTGTGTCTAGTCGCTCGAGCGACACATCTTGCGCTTGAGTGAACTATGCGTATATCAGTTCGTAAACAGCCCATTTTGAGTCACTTTTTCATTTGACTCTCACTCCAAACTTTCTAAAATTCCTAGATCTACACTCCTTCTCTCTAAAACTCACATTCTCTCTTCTAAAACACCTAGATCCGTTGATTTCTCTACCCTACTCCTTTTGAAAAAAAGGTAGAGCTCACTTAGAGCTTCACTTTCATCTGAGCAAAGTTGGGTTTCGGCATTGTTGAAGTTTCTTCTCTCTCTCCTTGGTCTCCTAGCTTCGAGGTAGGGATTCTTCACACTCTTGTATGAGTTTTACTTTAATTATTTGCTATTTCAAAAGATTATAGTGGTTTGGAGTTTTTGGTAAAACCTAGGGTTTAAAATCAAAATGAAAAAGAGGGGTTTTCAAATGGTTTCTTGGAAAAGCTTGTGGTTATGGAATTCAGGTTGATGTATGTTGAAATGAAGTATTTCCGACATTGAAATTGATTTTAAAAAGAAAGAGATTTTGCCCTAAAATGTGAATGTTTGAGATGGCTGAAAGGGAAAATGGAACTGCTGTTGAGAATTATGAAATTGAAGTAATGTTGATGAAGACAGCGAAGTTAGATATGTATTATCACTCCTATCTATATGTTTTGGAAAAGTGTACTTTTAATGAAATTTATTTGTCTGTTTAGAGATATTTGTTTGGGCTATCGGTAGAAGATAGGTATGAGTGTTGTAGAAATTACATGAAAATTAGGTGAATTAAAACTAATTAATTCTTATTCTTATACATTGAACATTGTTGCTCATTTAATATATTGAAAATGTATATCATTTTGAGAAAATGGGTGAATGTGGGAAACAGGTATGTATCACCAAATCAAGTTGGCCTGTGTGTCCAGGGTGAAAGTCCAAAAAAATGCGCGTATACATGGGGCTGATTCTCACGAACGAAATATCCGTAAAATTGCAATAGTAGTGCTTGTATAGGCTACGTTTATATGGGTGTTATGCAGAAGTGGTTCGCAAATACTCTTTAGATCCTATAGGACGCTCGTGATCCTCAGCTAGTCACCTGAAAAGGAATGAACACTCCAGTCATGGGTGCCGGAATTAGCACTCCGACGGATTAGTCAGTATATAATCTCTTGGTTGTTTATAACTCAAGTTAAGATATTTCTCACATACCTTCATCTGGCTGATGCTCCTCTATTTATATCTTTTCTTTTGGGCCTTAGGGTCGGACCCACCCTTAATCCATTGCACGTTTATTTATTCGGCTTTTGTTCGGCTGGATGGAATGTCGATTAATAATCTATTCGGCCCTGCCATCGTATAGGATGAAGCCGAATACAAATTCCGTCCTTGACTGTCCTCATATTGTTATTCGGCATTATTGCCCCCCCGAGATATTCGGCTCCCACAAGTGTCATTTGACGATTTTTCATGAACAAAATATCTGTGAAAGGTTGTACTGGTTTGAGATTTCTCCTTCTTTCTATTGTAAAGGAGATGGTTTTGAGAATTTAGATATAAACCTGACATAGGACGACTTTTGAAAAGGAAATAAATGTTTTGGTACTGGCATTGCATATGCATAAAACCTTATGGCTTTGTTAAGATTTATACATTGTGTTTTAGTATTTCTACTAGGTTTTGTCTCACCCTATGTGGAAAAACAATTTTAGGTACTAGTGATATGCCTCCACCAAGGACTTAACTTGGGAGGACTGCGGAAACTGAAGGTTTAGTGTTATTATTTTGTATTTAATTTTGTACAAGCTTAAGGCTTTATTTGTATTGAGCTTAAGACTCACTTTTGACATACCCAAGCATTGACTTAGAAAGATGTAAACATTTAGGGCATATGATTATTTATTTAGCTTTCATTTCTTTTCACTATGAATGTATATCACATGTGTCACCTTTTGTATATCAAATTTTGACTAATGAAAGTTTATCAATTCATTTATGTTGCTATTTATTAGTTGTTATGAGATGGATATATTGTGTTTATTTCAGGGCGTTACACTTTTCATCGCTTTCTCTTGCTGCTTTCCTGCAATATTGCACCAAGATTGTGTTTCCAAAACAGGTTCTTCCATATTTGGAAGTGCACATACACAATGCACGTGTGTGCGAACCACTTGTTTCGGTACATGTGCCATCTATGTATGCACAAGTGCGGGGTCATATGCCCTTGTCTTGTTTGTGGCTTAAGTAAGCCCGAATTACTTTTCTGATCAATGTTTTTAATAAAATTGACTATTACTTTTGGAAAATGTCTTGGTTCAAACCATAGCTGGGCTTTCTTTTCTCTCTAAGGATAAAATGGTCATTTTTGCAAAAAGTTAATTTTTGGCCAAAACATGTTCATATAGGAACTCCAAACAATCTCAAATATTCTAAAGATGAAATAATCATCATTTCATTATTGGGAGACTTGCAAGCACCTGAAATCTTAGGATCAATTAAAATGGGGTGTACATAGTCGACGCTAAAAAAGTCGCTAAAAATTGGCCAGAAAAGTTGCTAGTGACCGGCAACCAACCGCAGCAGGTGGTGGTGTTGAGGTAGAGAAATGTGTGATATTTAACATATATGGTATTGAATAAATTACATGTGTCACATTTCAACAAATAGGAAAATAGGTTTTGTGAATTTCAACAGATAGACAAATTAGGTGATTTCGAAAGACAGATAAGTTGATTTCAACAAACAGTGTCATTTTGAACAAATTGTGTCCTTTTGGCCCAAAGAAATTAAAGTTTGGGCTTAATGGCCCATAAGATTAAAAAATGGACCTATGATCTGAATACCCATTATAAATATATATCTTGAGATTTGCTTAAAATATGGATTGCCCCTTGTGATTTGAAAAATTACAAATACCCATTGTCAAGATTTTTTATTTAACAGAATTAACTAAAAAAATAAAATTTCCAACTGCTCTCTTATACAGTAATAAAATTAATTGAAATATATTTATGACATTATTAAATACTTTTAATTTTGATCATTTATTAATAAAAAAAAATTTGTTATGAAATTAAAAATTTTAAGGGATGTGATGTAATTTTTAAAATCACAAAGAGTAATTTGTATTTTAAATAAATCTCAGAAATATATTTATAATTTATTCAAATATAGATTACGGAGTATGTTAAGAAGTGTCAAGAATATTAATTTGAGGGCAAATCACATTAGTAATCGTTATATTTTCGTCTTGCATCATTTTCATCCTAATAATATCAATCCGCTCAATTTTGAACTGGAATTTGATAGTTAATTTTTTTTTTTTTTTTTTTTTTTTTAAAAATGCAAACATAGGAAAAACTATAAACTTGTTAAACTCTGGCGGTGTTTGGCAATTTAGTTTTTAGGTTTATTTTTTTATTTTTTTTTACTACAAGACAAATGTTTTACAAAATAAAAAAAAAAACAAATCCAAACAAAATATCACATCAAATTTCATAATGATTTCACTTTTTTTCTCACAAACATCACATCTAACCACATGTACGGGGAGGAAATAATTCTCCTCGTATAATCCTGTTGACCAAGTTCATGCTCCTCCGTACGACGTCGCTTTATCACCTGAAAACACAAACGTGAGCTAGCCGGCGGGTGTGTGCCGGAAACCTCTCCGATGCCTAAGTCAGAAAACTTGACAAAAAGCTCTAAGTTTTCAGGAAGATTGTGTTCAATTACCTCCTCCAAGGTGATGTTTGTGGGCTTTTATAAGTTTCCCGTGGCACAATCCTAGTAGGACTTGTATTCCTCCATGCAAAGTCCTCCTAGGATTCATACTCCTAAGGATAATGCTTATCCTTTTACACCCTCCCCCACTGCTTAAACCAAGTGGGATGGTTTTCTCCATGGCCGAACTACCATTTGACCGAAGTAAGGTAGGCCGAACTATCCTTAGTTCAGCCCTTCCCTTTACTCTCCCTTATATCGGTTTCTCATCTGTTCAACCTATGGTGTGTTTGGACCGAACCAACGACTCTCGACCGGTATAACTCCCAAACCGGTATACCTCTAAGGTCGATATAACTTCAAGGCCAGTCTAACTTCAAGTTGCTCCCAGACCGAAGTACATTTACAATCCTCTAACCGAAGTAACTTTATCATTTGTGAGTAATTAGTGCTCCCAATCATTTTTCAAATTTTTTAGACTAAATCACATCTAAATCATAATTATTTTATTTTTTTTATAAAAATTAAAAAAGTCAAAAAATTTATCTCAAACAAAACTTTTTAATCTTAAATTAAAATAATTAAAAAATCAAAAAATTAAAAAGTAAACCACAACGTAAACGAAGGCTAAGTCTATGATTATATCACTCCACAATAATATTTTAAGGTCCAAGGCATTGATCATTAACGGCAGCTCAACTGTCACAATATTAAATGATGATTTTATTTATTTTGTTTCTTGTCAGTTGTATTATAATTGTATAAATTTCAAGGTCCAATCACTCGTATATTATCATCTCAACCCAATCGAATTGATAATACATGAGATACGATGGTGTACATAAATAAATAGATAAAAATGTTTTATAATTGACATCATTAGCAGCACAAACCTCCATAGATTCCCTTTATATTGCCCACCGTCCCAACGCTATCATCACCTTGTCGGCCTCTTTGATCTTCCCTCCCTTCTTCTCTCTCTCCCACACACACAAATAACAATCAAAAACTCTCCTTCCGTCTTTTCTTCACAGCCAAACACACATTTCCAAACCCCTCTCTCTCTCTCTCTCTCTCTCTCCTCTTTGTTTGCAGCAAAAGAAACTAGTACTGTGACTGCTTGTTTAGATCAAACACAAGCCAAAGTGACCACCTGATTATTCGCATCACACTCCTCACTCTTTACATATACAATTGAATTTATCTCTGTTGTATTTAATCAATCTCTCTGATCTCCCTCCAGTCTCCTCCACTATCCAGTGTTCACCATGCAACATGAACAATTCAATAGCCTTCCAAGAAGCAGTAGCTGCAAAAGCACCAAAAGCATCATGCCTTCAAATTACATGAGATCATCATCATCTTTCATCTCCGAACCCGATGACAACAATCCCCTTATCCGAAAGGGCTCTCCGGTGGCCTTTCAACGCCTATCCAAACCCCGAAGCCGATTCTCCACTCTCCTCCGATCATTCCTGAACATCATTTCCTTCCCTTCAATCATCATCCCCAGCTGCCGCTGGTTCACCATACCAACCCACTTCTCCATAACACCATCACTCGGCCGAAAAATCACCGGCACCCTCTTCGGCCACCGCAGAGGCCACGTCAGCTTCGCCGTCCAAGACGATCCCCGATCACCACCAGTCTTGCTCATCGAATTGGCCGTCTCAACATCCACGTTGGTGAAGGACATGTCGTCTGGGTTGGTCAGAATTGCGCTCGAGTGCGAAAAGGGACCACCGCAGGCGACGGCGCGTGGGCGGCCGGCGAAGCTGCTTAGTGAGCCCATGTGGACCATGTATTGTAATGGAAGGAAGTGTGGGTACGCGCTTTCACGCGCGTGTAATGAGTCGGACTGTCACGTGCTTAGCACCGTGCAGAGCGTGTCGGTCGGAGCGGGTGTGATTCCGGTGGTGGATGATGGGAGGAAAGGGAGTGGGGCGGAGGGTGAGTTGATGTATATGAGAGCGAGGTTTGAACGAGTTGTGGGGAGTCGTGACTCGGAGGCGTTTTATATGATGAACCCGGACGGCAATGGTGGACCTGAACTCAGTATTTTTTTGCTTAGACTGTGAAAGACTCGCCTTTGTGAGTGTTTGGAAAGTGGATTTTTATGTAGGTTTTTTTAGTTGTACAATATTATTTGATAAATTTTTTTTGGTATTTGAAAAGATAGTTGAGTTTTTTTATAGTTAGATGTGATATTTGTGAGAGAAAAAATTAAATAATTATGAGATTATATGTGATATTTTGTTTAAATTTATTTTTTTTTAATTTTATAAAAAATTTGTCTTTTAATATAAAAAATCAAAAAAAAATCAACCCATAAACTTTCCAAACACCACCTTTATGTTTCATTTGTAGTTTGGCTATCAAATGTTAATTTAGATGTAATGATAAGTTCTTCTGTTTAGTTGGATGAGACAAGAATGGTTTAGTGAAGTGACTTTGTATTAATTATTTTCAAATTTTATGAGATTCTCTTGTGCTTTTTTGTGAGAATAATATTAAGTATTATAAAATAAAAATATCATAAAATATATCAGGAAGATTTTTCATATTTTAATTAAAGTGTAGTATTTTATTATATGTGTAATTCAAAAGTGAAGAATTTTTAAAGATCATTTTTATAATACTTTTTTCATAATCCTTAATATTATTACTCTTTTTGTGAACATAGACTCTCTTGTGCTTTATTTTCTCGTATTTGAACTAATAATGCTGTGTTTGGTTGGAGTTTTTGAGGTGGGATTTGGAAAAGGAATGAGAAATGTAATTCTATTTATGTTTGGTTATAATAAAAAATATATGGAAAAAGAAAGGGGGTGAGAAATAAATAAAGAAATAGGAGACCTTTTAGGACATCAATTCTATTTTATAACCAACACAACCAAACATAGTTGGGATTTGGAATTCTATTAATTCTTTCTCCTTTTCCTTTCATTTCCATTTCCCTTTC
>NW_021024949.1:3338040-3529261 GCF_004153795.1 Camellia sinensis
TCAATATTATATGATAATTTTTTTGGTATTAGAAAAGATAGTGAGTATTTTTTTAGGATGTGATATTTGTGAGAGAAAAAATAAATAATACGATTAATTGATATTTTGTGTTTAAAATTTCATTGTTTTTGTAATTAAAAAATTTGTCTTTTAATTAAAAAATCCAAAAAAAAATCAACCCCATAACTTTCCAGAACACCACCTTTATGTTCATTTGGTAGTTTGGGCTATCAAATTGTTAGAATTTAATTAATGATTAGTTCTTCTTGTAGTTGGATGGACAGTAAATGGTTTTTGTGAGTGACTTTGTGTATTAATTATTTTCAATCTTAGAGATTCTCTTGTTTTGTAGACATAATATTAAGTATTATAAAATAAATATATAAAATATATCAGAAAGATTTTTCATATTTTATTAAAGTTGAGTATTTTGATTATATGTGAATTCAAAGTGAAGATTTTTTAAGTCACTTTTTATAATACTTTTTCATAATCCGTATATTATACTTACTTATTTGTGAACATAGTACTCTCTTGTGCTTTTTTTCTCGATTTGAACTAATAAGAAGATTCTTTTAACAAAAACAAAAAATAAAAAAAAACAAAAAATTAAATTAAAAAAATAGTAAGAGATAAAGAAAGTTTATCCTTCAAATTTTGTTTACTTTAATTTAAATTCTTGAGTCATTTAGGTCATTTTACTTTCAATTGAATAACTTTGATATTTAGGCCTTATTGGCTAGACTCTGTTTTAATTTAAAAGTAAAAAGGTTATTAAAAAATCAAAAATCTATTAACTACACAAAAAAGTTTTAAAAACTTTTTATTTTATTTTTTTACATGTTTTCGTAAAAACCAAAAAGTCATTTCAAGCATACAGTTATTTTGTCTCATATTTTTACTAAAAAAAAATCAAAAAATTAAATAAAATATCATGTTTCCAAACAAGGCCTTAATTTTAGTTGTATTCCATATTGATCAATTAATAACATCGTTAGTTTTTGAATAAAAAGTAATCATTGAATTGTTGAGATTAAGTCACAAATTGATCAAATTTAATATTTCTCCTAAAACCATCTGTTAGAAAAAAAATACTAACAATTAGAATCAATTGAATCAATTTGAGACAAAATTAAAAGATTCAATAAGTCAAAATAGAGTTAATGAAATTATTATAATCGAAATGGACACGAGACAAGTATAAAACTACTGTGTAATTTATACCCAAAATATATACAAACTGATGTTGTCTTTTTTGTTGTTTGTCAAGTAAAAATATTCATCCACGTAGTTGAGACATCAGCATTAAAAATTAAAAAAATTAAAAAAAAAAATTCCATTAACGACATTCATTTTGTAAGAGTTTTGTGTTACAAAATAAATAAATTAAACTGGTACGAAATTTTATGCATTTTTGCGAAACCTACAGGCAATGTTGCATACTCTTAAAAACTACCTCAAAAGTATAAGAATTTAAATAATATGCGTGAATCGGATTTTTCTTGATGATTCCATTTCTTGCCCATTTAAATTTATAATATTTCTCTCTATTGTGAGTATCATTACATTTTGTAAAAATCTATGTTTATGTAAATGTAATATCAAAGGTAAAACGCAGCAAATGAAAGAATTATGGTCTATACCTTTATGAACAGAGTCATGAATTGAAGGATCTCGCGTGTTAAATCACGTGTGTTCCTGAATCTAATCACTGCAACCTAGCAATGGAGTGATATTACAATAATGAATATTTACCCACACCAATCACAGTTGCAAATGGCTTTATCGTTGGTTTTTGGAGAGAGTTAGTATATGGGAAAAAACTCAAAGCATACTTGTTTTTTCTCATAATCCCATATCCATATTATCAGATATTGATAATATGTTTGTCTCATTTATCAATATCAGTTATTGAAATTAATATAAGTATATTATCTAATCCATATCAATTTATGATAGAATATAATATATATTATAATATTCGAGTGGTATTCCAATATAGGTTTGAATTTGAATTCCAAACCCATTTGATAAGGTCAAAAGATTCAAAGGGTCTGCCACATGGGCGCTTCATTTCTAACATGTCCCACTCGCACATGAGTTGGCAGAACACTGCCATATTCTATATCTTCAAGCTCCCAAAAAATGAACAATTCTCCATGTAAGCCAATGGCACCGGTGCGACTGCTGAAAACCACCTGCTTTGTGGGAGCTCTATTGTAGGACCGTCCCCGAAACGACCCCGGGAGGAACGACGCTCCCGTTCTGTTTCTTGGGGTCACTTACAGCTCAAGACTCTCCAAATTTGTCACGGTTCTAAGTGCTGAACCAAAGAGTCCAAATCGGCAAATCGTTTTGAGAAAACAGATTTTTGATAAGGAAGTGCCAAACATGACCTAGCTTTGCAGATACACGAGGTCGCCACCTAAATGTTTCTTAATGGGAATTTAGAGAACCCTGACTCGGATGCCAAAGGTCACCGCAGTCCCGTCATCAGCCAAAGTTCTGCCTCGGCTCGGGAACTTGGTCACGATTGGGGAAGGTCTCACCTCGTGAGCACCCGCCTCGCCCGATCAAAGATCGGCCTCTACTAACCATGATACTCTATTTTTGAAAACTCTTGGTGTCCTTATTACCGGTTATTAGCTACTGAAGTTACATATGAGTGATGACGCACAGCATACAAGTATTAGACTGAGTCGTCTGAATTGGACAAAACTTTCATGTTTTGTTGGTTTTGAAAATGGTTTGCATACCCGGCAGGTAGGCTTAAAATGGGATTTTGGCCACCTCACAGGTGGTTAGAGGGCTTAGTAAAGATGGTTTTGCCACTATCTAGTGGGCTTAAAACACACATTTGATGAATTATTCCAATTCAAATAACCCAACCTTCACCCACAGGCACTCAGGCAGTTATATCACATAAGCAATTAGCCTCATGGTAAGCATGCTATTCATGGCAGTCACTCACACGCATGCAAGGATGCTAAAGCATAGAACTTACCGAGTACTCCAAGCCAAAATAGAAACTACATTAGAAATCATGCATGATCCTAAGTATACAAAAATGCCTTAATGCAACACATGCAAAAATGCAACTATAGCAGGCTCGGCTATTCTAAACATGGCATTTGAAATGCTACAACTAACATGTATTCAATTTGGAATTGAAAGTACGATGCAGTTAGTATGGTGCGCCGAGCCCGGTGCATGCAAAACAGATGAATGAATGCAAACATGCTATCATACTGTATGTTAATTGAAATATGTCTTGATCTAACCATCATAAGCAGGTAAATAAAAGGGAAGAAAGACGTGGGGTTGGAAGACATATATCACACTCACGCACACTTATTACAGTTGTGCCCTCGCGCAGAGAGTCCGAATAAATATACAGTCCCAAACAAAAGAATATTATAGTCCAAATAAATATTACAGTCCGAATATGTACAAATTCCTAATTAATTAACAAATTAACTAAGAAAATAAGTAAACTGGCATGCAAGCCAGGGACTGCCTTGACTCCGCTTCGGATGATAAATGATGCATGTCCGGGTTGCCTTTACGCGGAAATTCATGACGATGCCCCAATTAGCCTCTGTTTACACCTTTTCTTGAAATGCGCGCCAAGCCTCGGAAGACCGCTGATTCTTGATTTGCTGCAACAGAGAGCAGGAAAGGGGCATAGCAATGTATTTTCACAAATGTATGCATGCCTCGATCCTCGTGCCACCAATCACGCATATCGATGCATGATGGCAGAGAAGTCGAAATGTGCAACTTAATATATAATGAATGCACGTATAAACACAACAAAACCTAACTCCATCATGGGTAATCCGGAGTGTCGGTGACTAAGGAATTGAGATACATTCCGTCACTCGGAGTACGGAATGCACCTCGTTTCCCGTGCCCGGGCTAACTCCTATTCCGAACATGATGCAATATGCATGACATGCATGAAATGCAACTAAGATACAATTCTAACATACACAATGTTATGAAATAAGATGCCTCGAAATGTGTGCACGCGGGCACGCAAACCGAGAAAATGACATACGCAATGCAAATGACATGGAAATATGATATGGACTTGTACTAACATGAGAGAGCCTCAGCCACACTCACATAAGAGGCCGATGAATGAAAATGAAGTGCCTCGAAATGCGTGCACACAGGCACGCAAACCGAGGTAAGGGCATACGCAATGCAATATGGCAAAAATGGAATATAGAATGCAACATGGACTTATACTAACATGAGAGAGCCTCAGCCACACTCACATAAGAGGTCGATGAATGAAAATGAAGTGCCTCGAAATGCGTGCACACGGGCACGCAAACTGAGGCAATGGCATATGCAATGCAATGGCTTGAAAATGATATGCAAACATGCTAATGGGATTTCAACACTGAAAAGTGGGGGAAAACAGCCCCGAAATGAGGCGAAAACACACCCGATGCATGGAATCTCTCCCGAAATGCAAATTAGGCGCATAGAATGAACTACAGCTATACAAAGCATGCATAATTGGTACATGGAATGAAAATACAGAAGCAAGACAGCCCCAAAATAAGCATTTTACTAGTACAAAACATGGCCAAACAGCAAGCAAAGATAGGGAAAAATTAGCCTGCGAAAATGGCCCTAAACGTGGGATTAAGAAGCAACTCATAGCTGATGTCGTCAAACAGGTTAGGACCCTTCAACAACATTGAAGAGGGGCCAAAAATAAGCACTTTCACAGAACTGTAAAAACCTCAAAAACAAACGTAGATATGGCTAAGCTTTTATGCAAGAAAACGGACCAAAAGGTGGCCAAAGAGGCAAGTGGTATATGCAAAGCCCAAAATGAAAACTTCCCTTCTACAACATTGAAGAGGGACCAAAAAAAAGCATATTTACAGAACTGTAAAAACCCAAAAATAGTATACAAACATGCTAGAAATGCAATGCAAAATAAGGCTCAAAAGAGGCTATAACATGAGGTATGCAAAATATTCCACAAACGGCCAAAGACCCTTAATAAAACATGTAGAATGGGCTAAAATAGGACTATTTCCAGAACTGTAAAATGGCCAAAAACAAAAGCACAATAGGCTGCCATAGCATGCAAAAATGGGACCAAAAAGGGAGTATAAAGGCAAGTATAACATGGAGGTGCCAAAAAGTGTTGAGCCCTTCTTCAATGTTGAATAGGGGCTCAAAATAAGCCTACTTACAGTTCACATCATACTCCAAAACAGATTACACACGAGCTAAAAATATCATGCAAGAAAACGGTATTTAAGAAGGGTATTGAAGCAAGTGCAACATGGGGGACTCAAACAGGGTCGAGCCCTTAATCAAAAGTGAAAATGAGCTCAAAAGAAGGCCACTTTCAGTTATGGCCTGAGCTCAAATAAAAAAGCATAGATAGCTTACAAAAGATACAAGAAATGGGCCAAAAAGGGAAAGATGCAACTCACCCTTGAAGATCAATACTTTTGTTGCTTCTTGGAGCCAATTTTTTGCCTCTTAGCTGCTGGAATTCCTCCCTTACTGCTGTGGTGTGGTGGTGGTAGGCTTGGTGGATGGTAGGAAGAACATGTAGTGTATAAAGCTTGAAGGTTTTCAAGAAATGAGAGAGATGAAGGGGTTCTTGTATCGAGTTGAAGAGCAAATTTTCCAACCCTAATTGCATGTTGGAGCTGGTTATATGGACAAAAAAGGAGGGAGCAAAGGGGGGAAGAAGTGGGAAAAAGGACCAAGTTCCTTTTCAAAGATTACTTTTCCCCGCAGGATACAAGATATTTTGGGGGGAAAAAAGTGTATAGCTTAATGCACACAACCTGAGGATCCAGGCCTGGCATTTCGCTGGAGCTTCAGGTGGGCGGCGGCCACCCCCATGGCCGGACCGGCCAAGGGTCAAAAGGGTAAGTTGAATTAGTGGGCGACACACTATGATATTGGTGGCCTCCCGGTTCCCCTTCATCCCAACCCTGTGTACAAATTGGAAAAAACTGTTTAAACAGCGAGAGAGAATAGGCCACTTTTAGGAGGGGTTCAAGGGTCAAGCACTTTGAGTGGCGCCACCAACTTTTTAGGGTCCTCCCATGTTGTTACATCACAAAATATGTGGTTCAAAGTTTCAAGAAAGTGCCCCAAGGTGTCAAATTAGCTCGGAAGGAGGGGTTTCAAACGGAGCGTCAGTTAACATTAGTGGGCCGGCCACCAACATTTAGGGTCCTTCCCATGTTGTGTACATCACATTGTGGGGTTAAAATTTCAAGAAAATGGCCCAAGGGTGTTCAACATTGGCTCGGATAGTGAGAAAAACGAGCGCGTCGGAGGCGCGGAGGGCGTTATAACTTGGTTGGCTGCAACAATTGTGCTCCCCCTTCTCGGCTTCCTATGATAAAAACAGAGGGGTAACCTTGCCAAAAATGAACGAAAACGTGCAAACGAATTTCGGAGCCAAACGCGCAGTTCGGGGTCCGAAAAATGGCGCTGTTAAACACCGGACAGTGGCATTTCGACCACGAGTGTGGATCTCTCAGGCCCCCAATGTCCCTGAAAGGAGAGAAAATAAGATGTATGCCAAAATTTAGAGCAAACGGAGATGGTTTAAGCGGTCCCGAACCGAGGCACCACGGCCCTAACGTCCCGGAAACTGGAAACCGGGCTCCGAATGGACAAAATGAGCCTGTGGGCCACAAAATGTAGCCCACGCCACTGAGAGATGGTCTACAGACTTCCTCCCTCGGTGAAAAGAAAAAGAGAAACCGAGTCTGGTTTGCAACCGACAAGGGCACAGAGAAGGGTGTCTGGAAGTCCGGAGGCAGGCTCAACGGCCGCGACCTGGGACTGTGAACGAGCCTTATTGCAACGCCCACCGAGCGCTCAATCGGTTTTGATGTCTGAGTCTTAAGGTCTGGGTAAAATGGGTGCTACACTCTATCTAGAAACTTCAATATGAGTCGCATAGAGACATCAACCAAAAAGAACCGAATTAAGCTGCTCTCATGTACCCGGACCCATCTAGTTACATTGCCAAAACCGTTCCTATTAAATCGCTCAATGAGCATGTTGACTCTCTTAGGTCCCGCATTATGTTCACACCCAATTCAGCTCCTATAAAGAGCGATGTGAGTTGTTTGACAGTGATATAGAGTAGAGAGAAGACTAGATGATCTTCCTTCACCCCATATCACTTCAATTGAATTGACTGCCGTTTCCCAGTAATGTCCTTAAAGCCGAATCTACATGGCCGCAGGCAACCATTACCAAGTAGCTTGAACATTTCAACTCCTCATCTTATTGACCATATCAAAGGTCACAAAAGGCACAAGTGACAGTCATTTAGGGAAAAATGACTTTTCTAGACTCAACGGTGGAAGAAGGAGAATCCATTCTTTACCTCGGCTAACGGGTCGATAGCACATGTTAGTATGAATGCATGTACTATAGTGGAGTAACTCTCCAAAGAGTGATGTTAAATTCACACATAACAGATCTTAGTCTAGTCGCTTCTTAAGCGCACAAGTCGCTTCCTAGCGCCTAACCGAATTTCTCTATTTGCTCGCCTCTCAGGCATCCAAATTTAGGATCTCGCATCTGGCTATCATACAGGACTCCATGAAAAAGTGGGTTACTTCGATATCCATGGTTGGTCTCTAACAAGACCTCATCTTGGCTCCAACCAAGGCGACATAGCTAGTGGATAATTTTAGCTTCTAGTCTCATCCTTACTCGCTACCTAGCGCTAAGGGCGATTGCTCGTGTGAGTGAGCCAATCTTGCCTGCTAACATCAATTTAATTATTTTGTGTATGCTAATTCACAAACCATTGCAAAAGGTGGTAAACATAAATGTGTAATAGAAACGAATATGAATACTAATGGCATAAATATCCCAAAAATATGAGTTCAACTGAATACACATAAATATATCACCACCTACTTAGTCCTAAAGCCCTAACATGAGTAAGATAAACATCTCTAGCAATGGGCTTAGTCAAAGGGTCCGCAACCATGCGACTCGTAGGGATGTGCTCCAGGATCACTTCTTTCTGCGCCAAAATGTCTCTGATAAAGTTGAACCTCACATCAATGTGTTTGGTTCTGCCGTGTTATTTAGGATCCTTAGCGTAAGCGAGTGCAGCCATGTTGTCCCAATGGATAGTCACAGGGTCTGAAGTGTGTGTGACAACATCCAAATGCTGAAGGAATCTCCTCAACCACACGGCTTCCTGAACGGCAAATGAACAAGCCACAAATTCAACCTCCATCGTCGATAAGGCGATATGGGATTGCTTCTTACTGCTTCAAGAAATAGCACCATCGCTAAGCATGAAAGCATATCCTAAAGTAGACTTACGCTCATCTAGGTCTCCTTCCCATTCAGCATCACAATAGCCAACTAGATATAGATTTGAACTCTGGTAGCAAAGTGTGTAATCTGCAGTCCCTCTAAGATATCATAATATCCTCTTAACTGCTTTCCAATGAGCTGGTCCTGGGTTGGATTGGTAACGACTCGCCAATCCGATTGCATAACAAATGTCAGGATGTGTACACATCATAGCATACATCAAGCTTCCAACAGGATTTGCATAGGGAACATAGGCCATCTTTTCATTTTCTTCTTGAGTCTTAGGACCCATATCAAGACTTAGGCTCTCGCCTTTTGCAACAGGAGTGTCAATGGGTTTGCAGCTCTGCATCTGGAATCGCTCTAGAATAGTCTTAATGTAAGTCTCTTGAGACAAACCAAGAAGTCTCCTAGAGCGATCCCTAAGGATCTTAACACCGAGCACATAGCTCGCCTCACCCATGTCCTTCATCTCAAATGTAGAGAACAACCACATTTTAGTGGCGACAATCATCTCCTTGTCATTTCCAGCCAATAATATGTCAACTACATATAATGACAATATCAGAAAAATGTCCTTCGACCACTTAACGTACACACAGTGATCTTTATCAATCATCGTAAACCCACTAGAAACAATGGCTCGATGAAATCTCAAATTCCACTATCTGGATGATTGCTTTAAGCCATAAATAGATCGTTAAAGTTTGCAAACTTTGCGCTCCTGACCTACTGCCACAAAGCCTTCTGGTTGATCCATATAGATCTCTTCATGCAATTCTCCATTGAGAAATGCAGTCTTAACGTCCATTTGATATAGCTCTAAGTCCAACTGAGCTACTATGGCCAGGATTAGGCGAATAAAGACAAACCTTACAACTGGTGAAAAAGTTTCCTCATAGTCCACACCCTCTCGTTGGGTGTAACCTTTCGCCACTAGGCGAGCCTTATACCTTTCTATGGAACCATCCGCCTTGCGCTTGATTTTGAGAACCCATTTGTTCCCAATAGTGTTGCGCCCTGGCAGCAAATCAACCAAGTCCCAGACATAATTTTTCTTCATAAACTCTATTTCTTTATCCATTGCAGTACTCCATTCTTTACTAGCAGGGGATGAGAGAACCTCTTTAAGATTCTTAGGCTCCATCTCATCACTTGGAGTAATCATGAATGCTTCTCCTTCAATCTCAAAACGACGACGGGGTATAGCTCCACGTTTGCTTCTACATAGTTGAGAATTTTGAGAATCCTCATCCATTGGATCTAATCCATGGGTAGGTAGATCGCTCCCACTGTCCCTAGGAGCTTGAGGAATTATCTCCTCATTCTCTACTAGGCTACTACGTGCACCTTCAAGTAGATCCTCCATCTCATAGAGTTCTAATTCTCTAGTTACCTCACCTCTGCTAGGGAAATCCTCCTCTAGGAAATCCACATCTCGTGACTCAATTTCAGTCACACTTCCATCCGGATGCTCCCCAACAAACACATAGCCCTTAGAATGCTCACTATAACGAATGAAGATACACATCTTTCCTCTAGGGCCCAACTTCCCAAACTTATGAGAAGCGTTGTGTATGTAAGCTGCCGAACCCCAAGGCCGCAAATTGCCCAAATCAGGCTTTTTGCCAGTCCACATCTCATATGGGGTGGAAGGAACTGATTTGGAGGGCACACGGTTAAGGACGTAGACAGTAGTCAATAAAGCATCTCCCCAATAAGAAATAGGAAGATTAGCTTGCGCCATGATTGATCTAACCATGTCAAGCAATATGCGATTCCTTCTCTCCGCTACACCATTTTGCTGCGGAGTCTTAGGAATTGTCAATTGCCTAACGACTCTCCTTCTCTCCACTACACCATTTTGCTGCGGAGTCTTAGGAATTGTTAATTGCCTGATGACTCCTTTTTCCTCATAGAGCACTTTAAATTCCTCAGATAGATACTCACGTCCTCGGTCAGTCCTTAGAGCCTTAATGCTCTTGTCTAATTGATTCTCAACCTCATTAACATACCGTCTATAGCAATCCAATGCTTCTAACTTGTGAGAAATCAAATAGACATGAACAAAATGCGTGCAATCATCTATAAATGTGATGAAATAAGGGGCTCCATGCCTTGCCCTCACATCCATTGGTCCACATATATCAGAATAAATAAGTTACAATGGGATAGATGCCCTTATGGATTTCCCAAATGGTTTCCTTGTTGCCTTATCAGCAAAACAGTGCTCACAAGTAGGCAAAGTGACTCTAGCGAGTGGGCCTAAAAGACCTTCTCTAGCCAATCTAGTCATCCTGTCTTGCCCTATGTGGCCTAATCTAGCATGCCATCTCATAGAATCATTATCACAAAAAGATGCAATATTAGAAATAGAGCCATTGGCATTTTTATTAATACTTAATACATCCACATCCAAAACTAAAAAACCATTTGAAAGATAACCAAAACCATAAAAAATTGTTCCTAAATAAATGCTAACACCATTATTCTCAAAACAAAAGCTAAAACCAAGGCTCATCATTCTAATAACTGAAACTAAGTTTCACCGAATATCCGGAGCATAAAGAACATCATGAAGATACAAGGTGCGCCCTCGTCGTATTTCCAGCTTGTATGTGCCAATGCCATGCACCTCCACACTAGTCTCATTCCCCATGTAAACTTTTCTGCTCCCAGCAGGTACTCGGCGATACTCAACGAACCCTACTCTGTCCCTCACGATGTGCTCTATTGCTTCGGAGTCTACAACCCAAAAATGAGGAGAATGAGCAATTAATGCTTGACTAGACACAAAGCATTTAATGCGAGAAATTAAGTAAGGGAGTACCTTCTTCTGCTTAGGGCAATCCCGAGCGAAGTTTCATTCTTTGTTACAGTTAAAGCATGTCAATTTAGCCTTTACCTTCTTACCACCTCTTTTGCCCCTACGCTTGAAATTTCTAACGCCATTGGGCTTAAGCGCAACTGCTGCTTGCTTCTTAGGGGCACCTTTTGCTTTTCCACGTTTGAACTGAGAAGTCCTACGTGAGCTTGACTCAACCACCATAGCATAACCATCAGACTTAGCCGCCTCAAGGCGCTCAGCCTCTAGTTCCAAATGACGCGATATGTCTTCGAATGTTTTCACACTCTCATTATGCATCATGTTCTGCTTCATCTGCTCCCAAGAATTTGGCAGAGAGCGAATCACAACTTGTACTTGCTGCTCTAGAGTCAAATTGTGCCCAGCAGCCGCAAGCTCACGTATCATGGCTGACATGACCCTCAAATGCTGCTTCATCGAGTAATGCACCCTTTTCTGATATGAGTCAAACTTCATAGTCAGCCCACGTAGCTTTGCCAAAGAGGTAATACCAAACTTTTGCTTGAGAGCTTCCCATATCTCAAATGTAGTCGGGCAATGCTCAAACTCACTAATCAAGTCGTTGTGCATGCTGCTCAACATAGTAAAGCGCGCACACCAATCTTTGTTACGCCAAGTCTAAAAGGCTTCAAAATCACGATGATGTTGAGCTGTATTGCCCTGCTCTGGCTCAACCATCACTTGTTCAAGTGTGGTCAACACTTCTTGTTCATTGAGGAGGTATTGGATCTTATGACGCCATATATCATAATTGTCGCCATCCAATTTCTCTCTCTTAGTTAAGTCTGCCACCATTGTCTTAGCAGCCATTTCTACATACAAAGTAAACAAAATGCACAGGGGATATTAATGATAGCAACACAAAAAATTATTTTGCAGCAAAAGAATCTAAATTAAATAATGATAATTTTACACATGTTTCAAGATCGAAAATTTGCTATGCTCGTAATCATCTCTTGCGCCTCTAGTGATAATTATCAAAAAATTAATTTAATTCAATGCGCCAAAAAAAAAAAAAAAGTCTCCCACTACTTATGGCATATACAAAGCATGATAAATTTCATACAATAGCATCTTAATGTAAATTTATAAATAACTCATGCTATATTCATTTAATAATGGAATTCAAATAAATAAATAAAAACTAATCATGCTTCTTTAATTGCAACATATTACAAACCCAAAAAAATATGATGGCCCTGTTTGATAGAGCTGTGAGAAAGTGCTTATAGCTTATGCCTTAACAACTTACAGCTTATAACTATGAACATAAGCTGATTTCTGACTTATAAATTAAGCTTCTCCTATCCCACTCAAAGAATAAGTTGATTTCTGACTTACAAAAAGCTATAAGCTGCATTGTTAAGCTAAACCAAACGCATCAAAATAGCTTAAATTAAGCTGAAAGCTGAAATAAGCTGAAAAAAAAGTGTACCAAACAGGGTCGATGTACACAATATTCAGATTATGCCATAATAAAATGTAATCATTTTGAAATTTTCTGGAAATTTTCTGAAATTTTCTGGAATTTTAAATAACTAATAAACACACATTAAAATTGGAAATAAAAAATCCAGAAACTGATAAACTGAAACAATATTCAGATTATGCCATAATGAAAATGTACATCATTCTGAAATTTTCTGGAATTTTTCTGAATTTTTCTGGAATTTTAAATAACTAATAAACACACATTAAAATTAGAAATAAAAAATCTAGAAACTGATAAACTGAAACAATATTATCAGTAAATAGCAAAACTTTTCAGAAGTCTACAATAAAAATTTCAACCCTAAAAAATTATTTATGCAATACCAGAAGCATTTTAAAGCATAAACATGAATTATTAACACAGAAAAAATATTTTTTATTTTTGTAAAATTTTTAAAATTTTACAGAATATAGAAAAATTAATTATGAGTCTAACAGTACTAACCACGCATAAAACAAATCTATAATGAATTAATTATGACCATTTAACGCGATTCAGAATTAAAAACAAAACAAACAGTGCCTAATGCATCAGCAGTCAAGCCAGCCAAGCCCGCGGAGGAAAACGGTGCGGCTCAGCGAGCGCGGCTCAACAGGCGGCTCGCGTGTGTGGCACGTGGCAGCGCGTGGAAGCACGTGGCAGCAGCTCACGACGTCAGGTGGCCCGTGCGGACCACGCGCCGCCTTCCAGGGTGCTTTTTGGTTCAATTTTTATACTGCCAGACTTCATTTTTCAAAATAAAACCATTTATGGTATTAAAAAGGACATTAATGAACATAAAAATAGGTATTTATGCTCTTAATTTTCCTCCTTTATAAACATTCATGAATATAATGTGTACATATATATATATATATATAAAAATATACACATGGTTAAAGAAAATACGAAAATACCCATTCATTGCTCTGATACCAATGTAAACCAAAGGTAAAACGCAGCGGATGAAAAATTATGGTCATACCTTTAGAACAGATTTTGAATTGAAGGATCTCGTGGGTAAATCACGTGCTTCCTGAATCTGATCAGTCAACCTAGCAATGGAGTGATATTAGAATAGTGAATATCATCCACACAAATCACAGTACAAATGGCTTTGATCGTTGGTTTTTGGGAGAGAGTCAGTATATGGGAAAAAACTCAAACATACGTTGTTTTTCTCTTAATCACCCATATCCCATATTATCAGATCTATAATATGTTTATCTCATTTATCCATATCAGTTATATGAGATAATATAAGATATATCATCTATCCATATCAATTATATGATATATATATATATATATATATCCTGAGTGGTTATCCAAATAGATTTGAATTTGAATTCAAAATCTATTTGTATAAGGTTCAAAAGATTCAAAGTGTCATGCCATATGAGCGTCCATTTCTAACAGTAAAAATTGACAATAATATTATTGGTAATGAAATGATGGATTCTTTTTTTTTTTTAAAAAAAAGGAATACATCTCTTTACAAATTTATGTTAGAGTTTCAGTAATTAAAGGTATACTTGCCAGTTAAAATCCTTAGGATTCTAAATTTTAGAAGGAAAAAAAAAAAAAAATGACATCAGTAGACCAAAATATTCCTAACCGCATAAAAAATTCCAGAAAACTTATTTCTTACAATTATTTCTTTCTTGTGTTTTCCATCGTTATTGCCTCAATTACCATTCACCGGCGTTGATAACTCGTTATCCATAGGCATTCGTACCTCATCCACTTTCCAGTGGCATCAACCACCATTCCTATCTCACATAGTCCAGATTTATAGATATCCAAATCTTCATCGTTTGTGCCTTGAAGAAACAAATCCATCTCTCACCACCACTATATTTTCCATCATTCGCACTTTGTCAGTATCTCTTCTAGATCTCCACTGTAGAAGCGTACGTGATAGAGACGGTAAACAAATCTATCTAGATAGATATCCATTAATCACTGTCATCTTGTGCCTCAATTTAGATTTATAATATAGAAAAATGTCTATGACTCTTTTTTTTTTTCCACCCCCTTTGACCCTCCTCTCTCTCATTAGTTGGATTTTTTTTTTTTTCTTTGTCCTCCAATCACAACCTGCCACATGTGTATGGGAGTGGTGGGAGTGATAATTGGAGGGGGTCTCCATCACTCTTCTTATATATATATATATATTTTTTTTTTCATTCATCTCTCTTTATCTTTCTTTGTTCTTTTTCTATGTTTTTTTTTAATGAAACTTCTATTGTTATTAAGGTCTCGGTTGTGGAATAGTTATTTTAGTAAAAAAAAACAAAAAATTATTATAAATTATCATATTATTTTCTTTACACATTTTTTGTAAAGAGTTAAAAAGTTATTAAAATAATCTGTTCCTAAATGAAATCTAAGATTTCGCTGACTTTGTCAATGATTAATGAAATTTCATTGACTAACAATTGACAAAGGCGGTAAAATTTCATTAACTTCTAAAATAGTAAATATTTAATTGACTTTCAATTTTGCAATTTTAACCATGTAGTGAAATTCCATTGATTTCATTTAGAAGTGAAATTTCATTAAAACGAAATAAATTTTAATATCTTAATCAGTAACAGAGTCAAGAAATTAAATCAGAAAGTACTTATCAGTTATAATATTAAAAAATTTACAAAAATATTTCACATAAATTTTTGCGATTGATTTCAAGAAAGATTAAAAGAAAAAAAAACTAATGTTATTTGTAACTAGTGTATCATGGACAATATACAAAAAATTATGGATATAAGTGTTAAAATAAATTATATAATGATAAAGTAATTTTTTATACAAAATTTGAATAAAAATTCAATATAATAGTAATACCATGCCATCATTGACATGTGATATCACTTAGCAAAGAAACACATGGAGAACGAACCATGTATGTCAAATGTAATTACCAATCCAATAATCCTAAATATTTATTGAGATTAATTATGTTTGTATGTAAATAATGATAGATATTACCATTATATTGAAATTTTCATAGATAATAATTTATTGTGGTCTCTTTATTTTCAATTAAAACAACTATTATTGTTCTCATAATTTTAAAAATGTGATTGATATTTCACTTTAATAATGTTCTTATAAATTTTTGTATTTAAAATATTTTCTATATGTTTGTGAAAAAAAGAAATCTAAAACCCGATGGGCACGTGACCCTTCTGGACTCTCTATACTTCCGTTGCTGGTCCCAACATAGTAAAAATTTAATTAACTTTCAATTTTGTAATTTTGGTAATAATTAAAAAAATTCTATTTTAAAACAAAGAAATTTCTTAAACTTAACTTAGTGTAATAAAATATTTTTTTAAGAAATTAAGGAATGAGTTGAGATATTTTAAATAAGTGTATTTTTTAACATTTTATAAAAAAATATGTAAAAAAATAGGTATAATAAAATATTTTTTTTAAGAAACTAAGGGATGAGTTGAGATGTTTTAAATAAGTGTATTTTTTTAATTTTTTATAAAAAAATGTATAAAAAAATAGAAAAAAATATTAATAGATATTAATTGATGTGACTCAAATAAATATATGCTTATAAAAAAAATATTTTTTTAATGCATGCTAAATCGGAAAACCCATTGTTTAGGTGGCCAAGGTGTGTTTCCACTCTAAGCGGAATATTCTTTATCATGACAAAGTAGGACGAGTGAGATCAATAGGTATATATGCCTCTAAAAGTCGTAAATGAGTTGATACGAATCAATACAATAGTCTATTTTGGTATCAACACATTTGTGTATTTTTGAGTTGACCTTGTTCTTTCTTGTTTGGAGATTCTTTATGTGATGCTGATGTATATAATACATATGTATTTTAATTTTAAAAAAGATTTACATGTAGCTATGTAAATAAAAACAAAAAAATTAGTAATAAATCTAATTTAGAAGGTATTTAAGGTATTAGGTCTAGTATATATATATTTTTTAGTGAGAGGTATACTATTTGTGAAATGGCTTGGTAAGAGGTCCTTTTACTTATTTTGAAAGATATTTTGTTTTCAATTTTATTTCTTAATTTATCTATTAACATTTTTTATCCGTTGACATTTTTTGACTATCTGCTCAAATTTTTTATCTATCTGTTCAAATTATTTTTTATTTGTTCAATTTTTTTTGTCTATCTATTCAATTTTATCTGTGTAAATTCTTTATCTATCCAAATTTTATCTGTGCAACTTTTTTATCTCTCCAAATTTATCTGTCTAATCTTTTATCTATTCAATATTTTTATATATACAAATTTTCTATCCAATTGTTTTTGACTTTTTCTTTTTCTCTTTCTTTCTCTATCTGTCAGCCACAATCTCAACCTTCAACCCCTACAATTCCTTCATCAAAACCACACAACATATCACAATTTGAATAGACAAATAGATAGATAGATAGATAGAAAGAGCAAGCGAGCGAGCGAGCAAGAGAAAGAGAGAGAGAGAGAGAGAGAGTATCTGTTTAAATTCTCAATTTTTTTTCCTGTTTAAATCAAAGTTCCATTAGTTTGCATCTGTTGTCTCCTATGAACAACAAACTCCTTATCTCTCACAACACATTACATCATAGTCAAAACCTAGAATGAAAAGATCAAAATACATGCAAATGGACAAAAATAATAACAAAAGCAACAGATAATTTCATTTTTCTCCACCCCCCTTTTTTTTTGTTGGATAAACTTCACTTTATCCCCCATGGTTTAGGCCGGGTGCAGATTACCCCCTCTGACGTTCGAATATCACCACATATCCCTTATGTGGTTAGTGTGTTGATGTGCATAGTTAGCATTTCCATATAATCTAACAAGTCCTACAGTACACACAAGTAATGTGCAATTGGGCATGAACTGATGATATTCCCTTACAATTGAAAGACAATGCCCCTAGAGTTAGAAATAAAAGCTTATCCAAGAAGATTGTTTTGTATACTCTCTCTTTCCTTTGTATGTTAAGTTGCATGCAACTCTACCCAACAAAATGCCCTCTTCAATCATAGGCTGTGGAGAAGGACAAATGTTGAGGTTCATCAGCAATAAATGTCTTTATGGGAAAAAAAACAGCCATTAGAATCGTAGAGTCCGAAAAGCCTTCAAAAGGTAGGTTGTATTGTAACGCCCTCAAAATAATAACATTAAAACCCATTAACTTAGACATGCATTAAGACAAAGAAACCAGCCATCTTTCCATTAATCTGAATAGTTCTTACAAAAGTATTACATGTTAACAACAAAAGCAAATGCCCTACGAGCTTACAGCTTTCCAAGTTAACACTTGGTTACAAAAAGAAGAGTGCTAACTCAATACATATTAAGCCCTTGGCTTGAATTTACATGTAATACATCAAAAGAAAGCAAATAACACTTGGAGGTGGCATTGCCCTAACACTCCTGTACCTGAAAAATGGTTCCCACCAAGAGGGAGAAGCCCACAGCCCAGTAGAAATACTAAACCACCCATGGAACAATGGACTAAAAGATTAGCAGTGAATAGATGGTCAAACACAGATCATATATCACATTTCGGTTTCATGACATTAAGTCCATGTTACATTTCACTTCCCATGTCTTTTCCAACTTTGAGTTTGAAAACAAGGCTCAACACCTAGCCAAATAACTTAATGAAATTTAGACTCATCTTTAAAACACTTTCAAAAGTCATGAGGGATACACTTTTTAATGCTGTATCAATAACACATAAACCATTTCCACACTTTGCGAAAGATACATATTTCGGTGCTGTATCAACATAACATATAATCACTTCTATACTTTACAATTGATAACGATATACATTTTAGTACTATATCAAATCAATTCAAACACTTCCATAATCAACACTTGATACACATTGTAGTGCTGTATCAATGTCACACAAAATCTGGTTTAGAGGTCCATCCCCTATCTTCCCCTAAACCGTGGAGTACATCCCCCACCTCCTCCCACACAACACATGTATATAAACATAGATCATATACAATCAATCAATACATAGAATTAATGTATTATTTCAGTTGCTATATTCAATAGCATACTCAATCGATTAGTTTTAGTTTGCCTAATCATCATGCAGTGTCTACAACAATCAAGACTATCCTCCACTGATAGCCCAAAGCAGTTATTTCTATACTGAAAATAAATGCACCAAATGGATATATAATCAACATTTCAACTAGGTGAGCGATGAACGAATCAAACTACACCCTTTAATCCCATACACATCCAATTCCAACATTCTCAATTTAATTCTTATTTTCTTCAAATTAACTATACCAATTAATTTATCAATGTAATTAGAGCATTTCCCCTAATTAACATCACAACCCTAAAGTTCCAATTTTCATCAATAAACCAATATTGATCTCATTTCTCTACGCCAAACATGCATATAAGTTTATATAAACAAAACCCCAACTTTTGTAAAATTACACAAAGGCCCAAACTTTCTCAAAATTACCCAACAACCCCCAACTCATCAAAATACTAAAATTCAAAGACAAAACTCATGAGAAGGAGTAGGATATCCCTACCTCGAAGTTAGAGCTCAAACGGAAAAGTTGAAGAAAACCAAAATGCTCTAAACTCAAAGATCCACGGATCAAAATGGAGCCCTCGACGATCCACACACTTTTTACAAAGGCCGGAGGATAGTGAGACACTCTAACTAGATCAAACCCTAGAGAGAAGGGAGTTTCTAGAGAGAGGAGCTCTCAAAATATCTTTTTAGAAAGTAAGAGAGACAGAGAGAATGTAAAAAGTGATTTTAAAATGCCCAGCTGCCAACTGATATACGACATTCCCGCTCGAGCGGAGAACACAACACTCGAGCGTCAAGAACAAAAAACTAGGTACGCTCGAGCTCGAGAAGGCCCGCTCGAGCGCCAAGACACAAGAATAAAGTATATCTGCTCGAGCGTGAAAACTAGTTCGCTCGAGCGTAGATTTCCCCTTCGCAGAACTTACACCAAAAAGTACTACCCGCTCGAGTGCTAGAGTACCCGCTCGAGCGCTACTGCTCGAGTGTAAAAATCACACCTGCAGAAGTTTTGCAGGGACACGAAATATTAGGAGTGTGCAATATCTGCTCGAGCGCAACAAGGCCCGCTCGAGCGGAACGACCAAAAACCTGGCAACAAGATTTCAGACCAAGGTTCAACCCACCTGTTCGAAACATGCCCAACACATCCTAAAACTCAAACAAATGGAATTAAAGGACAACAACAAGATAGATACAACTACCAACTCCACGGAACCGAGTCTGGAATACAATAGAATAGTAAAGGGACAACCGGAATCGCTATATGTATTATGTGTGTGAAAACGTGGGTTTGGAGGGTTGTGATTTCTGGGCTTGGTGCAACCCAGTTGGATTTGCTCTTACCTATGGAAGAGATGAGATTGATGATGAGAAGCCAAGAGTTGAGGAATGTGTGCACTTTAATGAAAGACTCATGAAGTTGGAAATGAAGATGGAGGCACTGAACTTGATGATGAAGGCATCTATGGTGGTTTTGGTTGTGTGTTTCATTAGCACCATGTTAATGTTCAATACGAAATTACTTTGTAATAAGGTGCATTATGTACTTGATGTATGTTTGAAATCAATGAAATTATGTTTATGAAATTAGTGATTTTTGTATATTTATATATATTTTTTTATAGCATTCCAATGAAAAAAATATAAGCAACATGAAAATGCATTCAAAATTATTCCAACATAAGTAACCCTGCTGAGTTTAATTTAAAAAAAAAAAACAAATAATTCTGAATTTCTTTTTTACTGCATTCCAATGCAAAAATACCACCAACATTAAAATGCATTCAAACTTATTCCAACACAAGTAACCCTGCTGAGTTTAATTGCAAAATAAACAATTCATTCCAAATCAATGCACTTCAACCAATGGAACAAAAATGACAATGACAAATTTGCAATGATAATACTATTCAACAATGAACCAAAAAATCAAAACAGTGATATTTTTCCAATGCCAAAAACAATACTTCTCAAAAATCTGCATTACAATGCCAAAATGGTCTGTACATCTGCATTATAATGGCCCAAAAGTAATCCATTTACAGATCTATGCTGTATTTCAATACCATAATTGCCAATTAATCTAATTTGCTAAAAAGCCACAAAAAACACATCAATAGTTTCCACAATAATTGAACCAATTTTTCAAAAACCATAATTCTAAATGTGTGTCTACTTTTCCTTAGCTTAAATACAAACAGACCCTACACTATTGTTTCAATACAAAAACAAAAATAAGAACAATAGGTCACTCTATGCTCTAGTTTGACCCAGCTTGCCTCCTTGCTTTGATTGTCTTAAGTACAGAAGTAATAGACACAGCATGCCCTCTCACATCAGCATTCACTCCAGTTCTTCCAGCATTAACTGCAGTTGCCTTAATTTGTCATCTATCCCTCCCACCAGCTGTTACTTCTAGTCCTTTGGCAAGACCACTTGATGCCTTTCACCATAGGTTGGTAGTTTTGTGGGCTACAAGAACATTTTCAATTAACAAACTTATAAGTTACAGAATAAAAAAGTTGGAGTTATAAACAAGTTAGTTACTTGAGTGGATGACCTAGTACTCCTCCTCTTTAGTCCAATAGAAGCACTAGTCATTGGTAGCTGAGATGCTGATTGGCTTCCTCTTCTGGTTTGCCTACCACTGGACATCTGAGGCAAAAAAAAAAAAAAAAAAAAATTACAGCTAGGAATATTCACAAATTGGGCAAACTAATGTTAGTTTCCTAATTGTGTATTCATGTTACATGATTGGTTGTCATAGGTGGTTGGGAACAAGATGATTGGCCCCTGGTGGACACCCTAGTACACCTCTAGTACAAATTGATTCAACTTTAAGTTAGGCCTAAGATGAAGTAAACCCTATATTAAAGTTACAAGTCAACATTAAAAGTTAAACGTTTGTCATGTTACCTCATTGGATAAGATGTTTGTTGTTGGAGTAGGAGTAGGAGTTGATGCAGGCTGAGATGAAGATGATTGCCCCTAGTAGATGTCTCCTGCAACAAATAAATTAAGTTACCAACACAAACAAATCTAATAACAACATGTGTACAATAAATGAATGCATAATTCTCCATTTTGGACTTAGGATGCAGTCTGTTCTTGCATGACCTCTGATTGTGCGCCTTCTACAAACACTTAGCACATGTCACATTGATGTCCTTCTTTGATGCCTTATGTGGATTTCATGGCTCATCTGCTTGTCTGTTTCTTAACTTCTTTGGTCTTCTTGCTAATTTCTTTGCTTCTGGTGGATTTAATTTGTAGCCACCTTCCTCCTACTCATGCATGTCTAGAACAAGGTGTATTATGAATGCATAAGTATCCAAGTACCTAGACTTGGTGTAATACTCATGCGCATAGTCTTCTGGCTGCTTATGATTAATTTGAATGGCACTGATGGCATGGCTACAAGGCAAACCAGACAAATCCCATCTCTTGCAACTGTATGCCCTAGACTTAGGTCCACTATGTACCTTATCTGAAAATGATCAACCTCAAATTCCAGTTGTCCACACCAGGTTGCAAAGCAGTTCCTTGATTCCACCTTCAACTTCTCAAGTTTGTCATGAATATTGGGACAAATCTGACCAGTGTATTTTTCCATTCTAGTCTTTTTAACTT
The DNA here is from genome assembly GCF_004153795.1 of Camellia sinensis. Lineage (NCBI taxonomy): Eukaryota > Viridiplantae > Streptophyta > Magnoliopsida > Ericales > Theaceae > Camellia > Camellia sinensis. The sequence goes on from NW_021024949.1 coordinate 3,360,415, forward strand.
GGAACCTTTGCCTCAATTTCGTTTTGATCCATTCAAACATAGAGATGATTGGTAGCTCTCTAGCTTCTACAATGTAAGAATTGAATGACTCACTCAAATTGTTGACAAGGATGTCACACTTGCTCTTTGGAGAAAAATGTGACCTTGCCCACAAAGCAAGGTCAGTCTCCCTCAACCACTCCACAACTGTCTTCCTATTTCCAGTCTTAGGATCAGTTTCTTTAATCTTTTTCATCCAATAATTGAATTCATTTACATTTCCAGTTGATGCAGTTTTCCAGAACAGGTCTTTTAACACATAACCACTGTATTTTGTCTTGAAGTTATTTTACATATGTCATAGGCAGTATCTATGATCTGCAGTAGGGTATAACTTTACAAATGTTTCAAACAACCCCTTCTGTCTATCTGATATAAATGTCCACCCCATCTCTTCAACACTCCCATTGTCACTCATCAATTTCTCAAGAAACCAAGACCAAGAAGCTTTACATTCAATCTCAACCAAAGCCACTACAATGGGGTACATGTTGTCATTTCCATCTCTCCCAATAACACTGAGTAGCTGCCCTCCAAAAATCCCTTTTAAATGACAACCATCCAGTCCTATTATTGGTCTACATCCTACTAGAAATCCATTTTTCTGTGCACCAAGTCTGACATACATCCTTTGAAACGTGGCTCTGTCTTTTCAGGATCAGTTGTTATTGAAATGTGACTTGATGGATTTTGCCTCAGAATTGTAGCTGCATAATCCCTAATCCTGTGATATCGCTCAGCCAAATCCCTTGCAATGATCTCCCTTGCCTTTCTTTTTGCCCTATAAATTTGAAACCTACTTGCATTCACCATTATCTCTTTTCTCACTTTTTTTCTTGAAAGAGGCTATGTTAATATAAGGATCATTTCTCACCTCATATACAAACTTCTTCCCCAATTACTTAGAGTTGGCTTGTTTGTTGTTGTAATGCCTCCCATATGAATGTTTCCCCTCTAGAGTTTGGATCTGAAAGGTTGTGGTTCCCCCTAATGGAGAGGCATGTATCTCTCAACTATAGTTATGCCTACAAATAACAGTGATCCTAACACTCTCATTTCTGATGTACCTTATGTCATAACCATTGATCACATTGAACTCCCTTAAATACTCTCTAAAAACTTGGGAATTGGGATACTTCATTCCAATTACAAGTTTGGGATCTTTCATCATCCATTCTTTGTATTCAGGGTATCCATCGTCTGCCCCATCTTCTTTATCTGATGACCCTTTTAGACTAATAAGTTCATCAACATCATCAGGATGTAAATACAAACCAACATCATCTGCTTGATTGACTGTAGGTGGTGGTCCTTCTGTTCTTATGTGTGAGGTTTCATCAAATATGTCATCATTTGGACCCTTTAGGTCTTCATATAACCAACTTTGGTCATCACTTTCCTCTGTACTATCCTCAGAAGTTTTAGTATTACTATTTTTTTCACTAACTATATAGTCCAAGTCCTCAAAATCATCACTATAAGTTCTCTCTTCATTATTAGCTAAAAAATCAGTCTCACTTTGTGCAATGTCACTCTCATTAGCCTCATTACCTTCTACAGACTCAGTGTTAGTAGCATGCTGGAACCCCTCTCCATGTTGTGTATCATTACCCTCATGCTGACTTCCTATTTGACTCTCCTTATCCTGATTCTGACTTGATTTCTCTCTACCCTCATATTCCTTAGCCACATGGTCACCCTCAGCTACCACTGCACTATCCTCTAAGTCATTCCCAATATCATCAATTATGATGTCAATGTCAGACAAGTTTATATCAATAATGTTTGTGTCACTACCACCTATTGCATTACCACCCTGTTATACACAACCAATTTGCAACACCTTCTCATGTGTACTATTACCTCTCTCTTGTACACCCAGAGTTGTGCACCCTTAGAATCTGACAACAACTCACCATTAGATGACAAAACCAAAATAGGATCTACACCCTTCTCTACATAAACTACTACATAATCCAAACCCTTATAAGCCTTAAGCATTTTCATCGCATCAACATTACTATAAATTGCTTTTAACCCAACATCTAAACTATAACCAGGCCATGTATAATACATATCTACATTTGCTCCTTTTCCACCAACTAGGACATAATAGGGGTCTCTTAACTCAAACATGGACATTTTGTCAGGGTCATAGTTAATTATTTGATTCACCGTACCACCCTCATAAACAAAATGTGGATGAAAGACAAAATAGCCCTCATGATGCATTTCAACAGTAATGAAATTGTCTGAGATTTTCAACATTCACTCCTAAAGAAGAAAAGACTTCCATAAATACATTTTTGGACCACAACCCTAAAACCTAAACAAACAAATAGTCATTCATGCAACCAACATAAAGTAAAAGCATTTATGAATTTTAGCATTCCCTCCTAAAGGGAGGGGGGGGGGGAAAGCTTCCATAAATACATTTTGGGACCACCACTCAATACCCTAAACAAATAAATATTCATGCATGTAACCAACATAAAGTAAAATAAAAAGTGAATAATCCCTAATCATCAAACAGATCACAGAAAACAAAATAAGAATATAAAAGCAAACATACATTTATGCCTAGACTATATGACAAGCATAAAGTAATAGAATAATAAAACCAATTCCTGATTCTACTGGGACCACAACACATAAGACAAATTTGCAATGACAACAAACATACAGTTAATTAAAGAAGAAGATTTCACCTTTTTAGTGCATACCCCACTTCAAGAGAAAACACAATGACAACAAACAAACAAAACAAAACATTGACATCATCCGCTACAAATAAACAAACAACCAACCAAAAAAGCAAATAACAACAGGATATGAAGAACATCATCGAACACAGTGTCCATCACAAAAAGTGAACCACTAACAGTACAAAAAAGGGATAACATCGACAAAAATTAAGTAACTTTTTATATTTTTACCGAGGCACAGAAACCCTAATATACAAAACATAGGGGACTACACTATACAACAAAACAAACTACATCAACTAAAATTATATATATATATATATATATATATGATATATATATATATATATATGAGCAAATTGAAGCGAATCCAATACAAAATAAGAAGAAATGATCGAAAAAATACCTTTCAACTTATTCTTCGTGAACTTTTGGGCTTCCTTTGCTTTGTAAATCTCCAAATCAATAACTTCGCACCCCTAATTTTTCGAATCGAACAATCCGAAGCCTTACTTTGTCAAATCTAACTACTAATTTGTTCAGTTCAAACCCTAATTTATTCCATCGAAAACCCTAATTTGTTGAATCGCAAAACCTAAGTTCTCTCCACTTTTCTCTTCTCAAATGCACGACTAGTTGAAGTGAAATGGTAAGCAAGGTTATAAATAAACAAGGGCAAATTAGTCATTTTATGCCATTAACGGTGTTAACTGTGCACATCAACCCATTAACCACAGGGGGGTTATGTGGTGACATTCAAACGTCAGGGGGTAATCTGCACCCAGCCCAAACCATAGGGGGGTATAGTGAAGTTTGCCTTTTTTTTTTCTTCTCTATATTCTTAGCAACCAAACAAAGATAACACATAAAGTAAAAAGTTAGAGATCATCATATTACATTTTTTCTCTCTCTATTTTCTTAGTAATAAAATAGATTCAAGACCTCCATGAACGAGAGAGAGAGAGAGAGAGAGAGAGAGAGAGAGAGAGGTCAGTAGTAGAGATTTTGCATTTTCCAATGAGTCAGAGACAGAGAAACCTAAAAATGAGCAAAGATTATTGATACATTATACATATACATATATAGAGAAGAAAATAAAGTGAATTTGATGATGACCTCTAATCATCCAATGAAAAACTCACAATGCTGTCATCAAATCCACTCATGTTCACCCTAATCAAAACTCAAACTAAAAAAAGTTAGGGATACATATCGTTGTCATGACCCAAACTCGCCCATATAGGTTTAGCATCATGACTGGCCAGTAATTTTAGATTACCTACGACCTCTATTAACAAAATCAATTGAATACAAATTATGTGGCTTAGTGGAAGTGATTTAAAATATTAAGTTAATCCATTGAGCTGTGCATATATGAAAAGGCTTCATATTAAAGCGGTGCAACCATTCTGTATATATACACACAAAACAAAACTTTAAAACATTAGATCCATAGCAAACTCCACAATTTATACATAAAAAGAAACCCCGTATACAAAAACCAAAACAATTCACAAAGTGAAAGTTCATAACAAAACGGGTTTAGGCTTGGCTCTGCTTGAGCTCAAGCTGGCTCCTTCTAGGAAGCTCTCCAAAAGGGTGACATTGGGGTAGACTCCAAGGCAATCTCTATCCTTGATGCTCACCTTGCTCACCTACATATACATATAAATAGTGAGCTAGGGCCTAATGAGTAATAACAGAATAAAGAGTTAAAATGAATGAAGTTCGGTATCATTTCAAATACAATTCATAATGATCTATATTTTCTCAATTTCAACAATCCATACAATGACAATTTACGTGGTACACCCATGGAGCAACAATATTTCAATATCAATGGACCGTAAGGGTTGATACAATGGACCACGAGGGCTGATAACAATGGACCACGAAGGTCTAACATCATAGATCTCTGTGCTTCAATTAATCCAATAGCCATGGTATTGTTTGCCCTAAGCAAGGGCCTATAATCAATGGTCGTGAATACAATTTCAAAAGAAACTTCATTCATTAAGAAAATAGCATTTCCATAAACCAATCATATAACGATTTCGAAATTAGACATAACTTGAACATATCTTTATAAAGTTACTACTCACAGTGGGTTATGTTGTCATTAGGTCTCGGACGTCCACCTAAACAAAGCACATAACAAATACACAATTGAAGCACCATTCAATAACCATTTCACTTTAATTTAACTTTTCTTATGTGTTTCTAACTCATTACATGTTTATATGAGTTCAATTGGTGCCTAAGAGTACTTGAATGATATGAGGATGCAAATATGTACTTGAAAGAGTTAGTCAAAATTTGTTGAAAACTGAGTCTTCGCTCGAGCGTAACTTTGGTCACTCTAGCGGTTTGCAAAATTTTGTAAAAGTATTGGTTGTGTGATTTTTAGGCTCGAGCCAACTTTCTGTCGCTCGACCGATGAGAAGTGCAAAACAGGGTTCGCTCAAGTGCAAGGTCTGCCGCTCGAGCCACCGTGTAATTCTCTGCAAAACTTTTAGGAGCTAGATTTTATGCTCGAGAGACACTTTCTTCGCTCGAGTGGCCTAATCGAATTCTGAAATTTCTAGAATTGTATTTGAAGCTCAAACTTGCAACTCAAAGGTTCAAACTTTGCATGATTGGTACAAAAACATGGAAAAACATTATAAAACATGAAAACATAGTTAATTTGAAACCAATTGCTCAAAATCATGGTAAATTCTCACACCAAAACTTCAACTTCAAGTTATAAACCATGTTTGACTCAAATTGTGTCTATATTGATAGTAGACATATGATAGGGAGCTTTAGAAATTGGTTGTGTACCCGATATTACATCAATTGTAAATTCAATTTCTTTATTGACAAGTTGTCCAAGCAATTCATCTGGAAACATATCAGGAAAATCTCTCACCACTGGTATATTTTCTAGAGCAATGTCCATAGTTGGTTTAGTTATTACACTACACAAATACCCTTGAGAACCCTTACTCATTAGTTTTTGGGCTCTCATAACAGATGTAAGGTATGGTGGTGGAGCTACCTCTTTTCCCTCGAAATAAAATTCTTCTTGTCCGGGAGGTCGGAATATCGCTTGTCTTAAAGAACAATTAATGGTTGCATGATATTTAGATAGCCAGTCCATACCTAAAACAACATGAAAATGTCTCATGCCTAAAGGTATTAAATCAGCATACAAAACAGCATTCCCAAGAAATAATTCACATGCCGTATATACAAATAAGCATAACATGGATCCCCCCGTTGGTGATGTAACACATAATATATATCTCAATGTTTCCACATGCCTATCCAAAGTTTCAGCAAATACTATAGAAACAAACAGATGTGCAGATCCTGAATAAGTTAAGACATAAGTAGGTTTACCACAGATGGAAATTGTATGTGACACTACTGCCTCTGTATTTCGAGTGTCCCCCAGAAGTAATGCAAAGACCCTTCCTTACCTTAGTTCATTTCATCATAGACGGTGTTGCAACTGGTTTTGCAGTGGGAACTGATCCAATTGAGTTTGTAGTACCTCGATTAGCACCCTGATGTGACTGTGTACAATCCTTTGCCATATGTCTAACCTTTCCACACTGATAACAGGCCTCTGTAGTGTGATAACAAATGCCCCAATGCTTCTTTCCACATACAATGCAGGTAGGTGCTAAATTTCCACTTTGTTTTGAGCTGGAATTGCCAGAAGTCTTAGATTTTGACTTTTTCGTCGTATTCAATGATGCTTCCTTGTTAAAATATTTCCTTTTACCCTACCATTCTGTCACGACCCAAACCCGCCCCTATGGGTTTAGCACCGTAACCGGCCAGTAATCCAAGAATTACCGAAGGCATGCTTAACAGTAGAATAGTAAAACAGAGTACAGGGGCTGGCGGAAGCCAAAACAGTAAATAAACAATGTCCAATGAGCTGTGGGTCTGTATGCAAAAAGATTTTTCATACATATATACATGAACAGTACAGAATAGTATGTACAACATTTACAGTCGATTAGAACATGGACCTAATCCCTGTTAAATAGTACAGTACAGTGCTATCAGTCTATACAGTTATTACAAAACAGATACAGAGACAGACGGGGGAAATTAAAACACCCATAAGCCATAGCTTAACAGGCTCGGAACCTCGCAATGAGGCACAGTGGTTGGCTTGACAAAAAGGGAGTCTAACCCACGCTCCTGGCTCCGGTCTGGTGCCTGTACACCTACATATGTATATGAGCAGTGAGCTAAAGCCCAGTGAATAACATAATGCGTAAAGAGGTTAAGAATGAATGTCCTTACAGTAATGAAAACAGTTCATTGATTCAGTATATCAGTCATTCAGTGATATGTGGTACATCCATTAGCATAGCAGTATAGTAAACAGTGGGTCTTAAAAGACTGAACAGTCAATGATGGCTATCAATCAGTAAATAGAGGTTGTTCCAACAAGGGAACCGACAGAGATCTGTGTAACAGTAACAGTAAACAGTGGGTGCTAAGGATGCCACAATACAGTTCAGAATATAGGACATACATTCATTCGATTGACAATATCAGTTCGGAAAGCAGTTCAGTTAAACAGTCAGAAATATTCACAGTTGAACATATCTTTACACAATCGTTACTCACAGAGTTCACAGAGCTAAAGCGCGTCCTCAGATGCCAACCCTACACAGTTTACAGGATGAACACACACTAAGTTCATATACAGGAAACAAAGACTTAGTCCCTACTTAGACTCGGTGTGGTTCTACATCTATATCCTCATTAAGATGCCTTAAACTAGACTTAAGAATGCCTAGGATGAAATGAGGATGTAAAGATACACTTTAAAAGTATTTTCAGAAAACAGGGATCCCACTCGAGTGTAGGTTACTCAGCTCGAGCGGATATGCAGACAAAGGTTTCCGCTCGAGCGTAGACTTATCCGCTCGAGCGTACTGTAAAACAGTCAAAAGTGCTGGATAGGTGAAATTCACGCTCGATTGGTGCGCTCGACACCCGCTCGAGCGTAAGACACAAGGTCCCGCTCGAGCGTTAATTCTTCCGCTCGAGCAGACGTCAAAACAGAACAAAATGGTGGGAGCACGATTTCCACACTCGAGCGCCAGTCACCCTGCTCGAGCGTGAGTTCAAAATCTGGAATTCCCAGATTCGAACCTCAGGCTCAAAACCAAGTTTCAAAGCATTAAATTCGATCCTCTTGGGCTAATTTTCCAGAAAACACTTCAAAACTCATAGTTTAACATGATTCAAAGCTCAATTGTAAAATCAAAGCCCCAAAGGAAGATCAATTCAACAAGATTTTCAAACCAAATTCATGAAGAAGACTTCAATTGAACATGTGTGCATTTATACAACTCTCAAGCATCAAATACTTGCTCTAAGAGCCAATTCTTACAAAAACATGATGATTTCATGAACCTTAGCTAGAACTTGGACATGCATGTAACAATTTTCCATGAAATCAACTCAAAATTCAACAATATAAACATGCATGCATGGAATGACCTTCAATTCCACAAATTAAGCTAATTCATGACCTTAAACTCTAGACTTCCGTAAACCATGCAACATATAACTTGAATACATGAACAGGAAGGTATAAATTCTACCTTAAGTCTTGAATTACAAGACTAGAAGCTCAATTTAGCAATCTACACTTCAATTCTTCAAGTTCTCAAAGCCAATCTCTCAAGAACAACTCAGTCCTCTCACTCTCTCTCTCTCTCTCTTGGTCGGTTAAGTGCAAGAAATGGCTGAGGGAAAAGTTTTGGTCAAGTGTGTATGAAGATCAAAATGTTTAGATAGTGGGCCACTAGTGTGGCACAATAGTAAATAAGTCCAAGTGGTGCATTTTATCAATATTTGATCTAATTTAACCATACCAAATCACATTTCAAATAAATACACCATAAAATCACATAAATTATGATGATCATAAAACACTAATCGATCTCCGGTTCGGCCGCCGATAAGGCCTTCAATTCGCAATTTAAACATAAAACATGAACAGATAATCAAACAATCAAACAGATAGATAATGCATTTAAACAGACACAGTCAATCAATTAGTTTCAGATTTCAGTCAGTCAGTTCAGTATTTCAATCAGTTCAATTACTTTTCATAATCAGTCTCAGTTTAGTAGTAATCGGTAGTTTATCAGTAAACAGTGGTGAGGGTTGTTACAGTCTCCCCTTCTTAAAAAGAGTTTAGTCCTCTAAACTCGAGTTACCTTCGTTTTGGAAGAAAACAGGATTCAGTGGAAATAGTTCAAGATATCTTTTAGCCATGTCATCTTCCCTTTCCCAAGTGGCATATATGCCACCATGGTTTTGCCAGTCGACTTTCACTAACGGGATCTCTTTGTTTCTCAACTTCTTGATCCATCTGTTTACAATTTGAATAGGCCGTTCCTCATAAGTGTAGTCATCACTCAGCATTACATGAGTAGGCTCTATCACATGGAAAGGATCCCGGAGGTAATCCCTCAACATAGAAATGTGGAAGACGTTGTGTATATGCTCCATTTCAGGAGGAAGCTCAACTTGATACGCCACCGGATTGATTTTCTCAATAATCTCATACGGTCCGACATATCTCGACGCTAGCTTGCCTTTGACTCCAAAACGAGTCTGGCCTTTCATCGGTGTCACTTTCACAAAAACATGATCACCCACTTCATACTCTCTGTCCCGTCTTCTGACATCCGCATAACTTTTTTGTCTGCTCTGTGCAGTTTTCAGTCTCTGTTGTATTAGTTTTACTTTCTCTGTCGTTTCATATACAATCTCGGGCCTAAGCAAAGGCCCATCTCCAACTTCTGCCCAACAAATCGGAGATCTACATTTTCTGCCATACAATGCCTCGAAAGGCGCCATACCAATACTCGAATGGAAGCTGTTGTTGTAGGCGAATTCAGCCAATGGCAAATGGCTTTCCCAGTGTCCCAGAAAATCAAGGACACATATTCTTAGTAAATCTTCCAGAGTCTGGATGGTCCTTTCTTACTGGCCATCTGTCTGAGGATGATAGGCACTACTCAGTCTCAGTTCAGTACCCAATGCAGTTTGTAAGCTTGGCCAAAACCTCGATGTAAACTTCGAATCCCTGTCAGAAACAATGGATACAGACACTCCATACAGTCTAACAATTTCATCAATATAGATTACAGCCAATTTGTCCGCAGTATAAATTGTCTTGACAGGTAGGAAGTGAGCAGATTTAGTCAGTCTATCAACAATAACCCAAATTGAGTCCATACCTTTACTGGAGCGAGGCAATCCCACGATAAAATCCATGGTGATATGTTTCCATTTCCACTCCGGTATGGGCAATGGCTGCAATAAGCCTGCGGGTCGTTGATGTTCGGCCTTGACTTGTTGGCAATGAAGACATTTCGATACAAAATCAGCAATTTCTTTCTTCATTCCCGGCCACCAGAAATTCAGTTTCAGGTCTTGGTACACTTTCGTATTCCCCGGATGGATAGAAAATTTTGAATTGTAGCCCTCTTGCAGAACTCTTCTTTTCAATTCAGAATCATTCGGTACACACTGTCTTTCCTGAAATCTCAGTACATTATTTTCAAATTTGAACCCCGATTTCGGTTTGGATTCCCTTTCTTCGATGATCTTCTTCAAGAAGTCATCTAATTGCTGTTTCGCTTTAATTTCTTCAATCAGTGCTGGTTGAGTAGAAATAGCAGCTAATGTTCCACCTTGTTCTCGCAAAATAATTTCAATTTCAGATTTTTCAAGGTCACAAAGCAATTCTTTCTGCCCGGTAAGCAAACAGGCTAAATTCCCAATCGATTTCCGACTCAATGCATCGGTAATGGTGTTGGCTTTTCCCGGATGGTACAATATCTGTAGGTCATAATCTTTTATCAGTTCTAGCCATCTCCGCTGTCTCATGTTCAGTTCTTTCTGTGTGAAGAAATATTTTAAACTCTTGTGGTCGGTATATACTTCACATGTCGCCCCATAAAGGTAGTGACGCCAGATTTTTAAGGCAAATACCACTGCAGCAAGTTCCAAGTCATGGGTCGGGTAGTTCTTTTCATGCGGTCTCAGTTGTCGGGAGGCATAGGCAATAACTCTCCCATTCTGCATTAAAACACATCCCAAACCCTTATGAGAAGCATCACTAAATATGGTAAAACCATCCGTACCTGAAGGTAGGGTAAGAACAGGTGCAGTCACTAGTCAAGTTTTCAACTCTTGGAAAGCTGATTCTCTTTGGTCAGTCCAGTCAAATGATATCCCCTTCTGAGTCAATTGAGTCAACGGTAAGGCAATTTTGGAGAAATCTTTGAAAAATCTTCTGTAGTACCCGGCTAATCCCAAAAAGCTTCGGACTTCTGTCACATTTGTTGGTCTGGGCCAGTTTACTACTGCTTCAACTTTCTGTGGATCAACTGAAATTCCATCCATACTAATAACATGTCCCAAAAACATAACATGGTCAAGCCAAAATTCACATTTAGACAGTTTAGCAAAAAGTTTCTGTTCTCTTAGGGTCTGTAGGGCAAGTCTCAGATGATGTTCATGTTCTTCTATACTTTTGGAGTAAATCAGTATGTCATCTATGAATACAACAATAAAGTCGTCAAGGTATGGTTTAAAGATTTTGTTCAAGAGGTCCATAAATGCAGCAGGTGCATTGGTAACTCCGAAAGGCATAACTAAAAATTCGTAATGTCCATACCTCATGCGAAAAACAGTTTTGTCAATGTCCTCTGGTTTAACTTTCAACTGATGGTATCCTGATCTGAGATCGATCTTAGAGAACACTTGAGCACCCTGTAGCTGATCAAATAAGTCATCAATACGCGGTAAAGGATATTTACTTTTCACAGTTACCTTGTTCAGTTCACGGTAATCAATGCAAAGTCTCAGTTAGCCATCCTTCTTTTTCACAAACAAGACAGGTGCGCCCCACGGTGAAGTACTAGGCCTGACGAACTTTTTATCTAACAGTTCTTGCAGTTGTACTTTCAATTCTTTCAGTTCAGTTAGAGCCATTCTGTAAGGAGTTTTAGATACTGGCTGTGTGCCCGGAATCACATCAACGGTGAACTCAATCTCCCTGTCAATCAAATCCCCTGGCAGATCATCTGGAAAAACATCTGGGAATTCTCTGACTATAGGAATACAGTTCACATCAGTTTTATCATCAAGAGGTACAGTCAATACAGAACACAGATACCCCTTACATCCTTTCTTGATCAGTTTAAAGGCTTTCATGGAGGAAATCAGATATGAAGGAGGTACTACTCCAACCCTATTAAATACAAATTCGAGTAAACCAGGTGGACGGAAAATCACTTGTTTAGTTACACAATCAATAGTAGCATGATATTTTTGTAACCAGTCCATCCCCAATATTACATCAAAATGGTCAATATTCAATAGCAGTAAGTCAATATACAGATGCATATCCCCAATAATAATTTCACATGCAGGGTACATATAGGCACAAGTTACAGATCCCCCAACAGGTGAAGATACGGCTAACAGGTAATTCATGGGTTCTAATGGTCTACTCAACTTTCGCGAAAAAGCATGCGATACATATGAATGTGTAGACCCCGAATCAATCAGAACATATGCATTTTGAGTACAAATAGAGAGAATACTTGACACAACGGTCTCGGTATTCTGCACATCTCCCGGTACTAGTGCGAACACTCTGCCTTGCCTCATAGGCTCTTTCCCAGTAGCTTTAGGGTTAGGCTTTGGTGCAACAGTTGATGCTGCGGTGCTGCCTGTAGCTTTACTATTGCCCGGAGCAGTAGAAGGGCAATCTTTAACCATGTGGCCCACCTTGCCACACCTGTAACAAGCACCAGATATTTTATAACAGACCCCTTTGTGCTTCTTACCACACTCAGAACAGGGTGGTATGGAACCACTCCCTTGACTGGAAGTAGTCGTTGTCCCTGTATTCTGTTTCTTGTTCAACGGATTGTTCTTGCCTTTCTTGAATTTGAAACCATGCCTTTTACCACGTCATTCAGGCGCTGGTGTTTTGGTTTATTTCAGTGCCTCAATGTTTGACTCAGCCATTAATGCTCGATCAAGAATATTTACATAGTTCGGTAGCTTTAAAACATTTATTCTGTCCAGTATCGCAACATTAAGGCTGCCCTCAAACTTTCTGGCCTTCTTGTAGTCAGTGTCCACCATATGTGGTGCATAACGGGCAAGTTTTATAAACTTTGTTTCATATTCTCCTACGGACATGGTACCTTGTTTCAGTTGTTCAAATTCAGTCACCTTTCTGTCCCTGACACACTGAGGGAAATACTTTTCGAAGAAGGACTCCTTGAATTAAGCCCAAGTCATAACAGTGTTAGTGTCACGGACTAACATCCACCACCTTCTGGCCTCTTGTTGTAGGGTGAAGGTAGCTAACAGCACTTTATGTGCTTCAGAGTACGGAAACACTTCAAACAATTTTTCTGTCTCAAGAACCCATGCTTCAGCCTTTAAGGGTTCAAGGCCTCCCTGAAAGGATGACGGTTTCATTTTGCTGAACTTATAGGTGAGAGCAATTATGTCCCCATCATTAACATTGACATTCTGTTCCGGCTGTACCGGAGGAGGAGGTGGGGGCTGTGGGTTCTGTTGTTGCTGTTCTAGTCTTACAGTTAATAGTTGCACCATTCTCTCAAACCTCGCCATTCTTGCCTCAGAGGATTCAGTTTCATTAGCAGTACTTGCATTATCCATTTCACTATATGCAACATAGCAATAATAAACATAGGAAGTTGCATGCTTTAAACATGTAAATATAAGCAGTTATGCGTTTCAACACATTAACACATATTCATATCATATCCACACACCCTTTTCATGCTCATGTGATGCCCTAATTGCTTTTCTAGGACACCCTATAGCTCATGTAGACACGTGTGTGCGGTATAACTTGTGATTAAGTATCGCTTTGATACCACTCTGTCACGACCCAAACCCGCCCCTATGGGTTTAGCACTGTAACTGGCCAGTAATTCGAGAATTACCGAAGGCCTACTTAACAGTAAAACAGTAAAACAGAGTACAGGGGCTGGCGGAAGCCAAAACAGTAAATAAACAATGTCCAATGAGCTGTGAGTCTATATGCAAAAAGATTTTTCATACGTATATACATGAACAGTACAGAACAGTATGTACAACATTTACAGTCGATCAGAACAGGGACCTAATCCCTGTTAAACAGTACAATACAGTGCTACCAATCTATACAGTTATTACAAAACAGATACAGAGACAGACGGGGGGAAATTAAAACACCCCTAAGCCATAGACTGATAGGCTCGGAACCTCGCAATGAGGCACAGTGGTTGGCTTGACAAAAAGGGAGTCTAACCCACGCTCCTAGCTCCAGTCTGGTGCCTGTACACCTACATATATATATGAGCAGTGAGCTAAAGCCCAGTGAATAACATAATGCGTAAAGAGGTTAAGAATGAATGTCCTTACAGTAATGAAAACAGTTCATTGATTCAGTATATCAGTCATTCAGTGATATGTGGTACATCCATTAGCATAGCAGTACAGTAAACAGTGGGTCTTAAAAGACCGAACAGTCAATGATGGCCATCAATCAGTAAACAGTAGTGGTTCCAACAAGGGAACCGACAGAGATCTTTATAACAGTAACAGTAAACAGTGGTTGCTAAGGATGCCACAATACAGTTCAGAATATAGGACATACATTCATTCGATTAACAGTATCAGTTCATAAAGCAGTTCAGTTAAACAGTCAGAAATATTCACAGTTGAACATATCTTTACACAATCGTTACTCACAGAGTTCTGGGCTACAGTTAGGCTAGAGCGCGTCCCCAGTCGCCAACCCTACATAGTTACAGATTGAACACACACTAAGCCACACAGTTAGGAAAATAGTAACTTAATCCCTAATTTACCTCGGTGTGGTTCTACATCTATATCTTCATTAAGATGCCTTAAACTAGGCCTAAGAATGCCTAGAATGGAATGAGGATGTAAAGATGCACTTTAAAAATATTTTCAGAAAACAAAGGTCCCGCTCGAGCGTAGGTTACTCAGCTCGAGCGGATATGCAGACAAAGGTTTCCGCTCGAGCGTAGACTTATCCGCTCGAGCGTACTGTAAAACAGTCAAAAGTGCTGGATAGATGAAATTCACGCTCGATTTGTGCGCTCGACACCCGCTCGAGCGTAAGACACAAGGTCTCGCTCGAGCGTTAATTCTTCCGCTCGAGCAGACGTCAAAACAGAACAAAATGGTGGGAGCACGATTTCCACGCTCGAGCGCCAGTCACCCTGCTCGAGCGTGAGTTCAAAATCTGGAATTCCCAGATTCGAACCTCAGGCTCAAAACCAAGTTTCAAAGCATTAAATTCGATCCTCTTGGGCTAATTTTCCAGAAAACACTTCAAAACTCATAGTTTAACATGATTCAAAGCTCAATTGTAAAATCAAAGCCCCAAAGGAAGATCAATTCAACAAGATTTTCAAACCAAATTCATGAAGAAGACTTCAATTGAACATGTGTGCATTTATACAACTCTCAAGCATCAAATACTTGCTCTAAGAGCCAATTCTTACAAAAACATGATGATTTCATGAACCTTAGCTAGAACTTGGACATGCATGTAACAATTTTCCATGAAATCAACTCAAAATTCAACAATATAAACATGCATGCATGGAATGACCTTCAATTCCACAAATTAAGCTAATTCATGACCTTAAACTCTAGACTTCCGTAAACCATGCAACATATAACTTGAATACATGAACAGGAAGGTATAAATTCTACCTTAAGTCTTGAATTACAAGACTAGAAGCTCAATTTAGCAATCTACACTTCAATTCTTCAAGTTCTCAAAGCCAATCTCTCAAGAACAACTCAGTCCTCTCACTCTCTCTCTCTCTCTCTCTTGGTCGGTTAAGTGCAAGAAATGGCTGAGGGAAAAGTTTTGGTCAAGTGTGTATGAAGATCAAAATGTTTAGATAGTGGGCCACTAGTGTGGCACAATAGTAAATAAGTCCAAGTGGTGCATTTTATCAATATTTGATCTAATTTAACCATACCAAATCACATTTCAAATAAATACACCATAAAATCACATAAATTATGATGATCATAAAACACTAATCGATCTCCGGTTTGGCCGCCGATAAGGCCTTCAATTCGCAATTTAAACATAAAACATGAACAGATAATCAAACAATCAAACAGATAGATAATGAATTTAAACAGACACAGTCAATCAATCAGTTTCAGATTTCAGTCAGTCAGTTTCAATCAGTTCAATTACTTTTCATAATCAGTCTCAGTTTAGCAGTAATCGGTAGTTTATCGGTAAATAGTGGTGAGGGTTGTTACACATTCAAACTTCTGACTGCGATTGGCCATGTTCCTTTCCATGTTCTTTTCCGATATCAATGCTCTATCTAGTAGATCCACATATTTTGGCAATTTAGGCACATTAATTTTGTCCAAAATTAAGTCACGCAAGCCTCCTTCAAACTTTCGGGCTTTCTTATAGTTTGTATCAACCTTGTGTGGTGCAAAATGAGCCAACTCTGTAAATTGGGCCTCATATTCAGCAACTAACTTGTTCCTTTGTTTGAGTTGTTCAAATTCAGACACTTTTCAATCTCTAACACACAGTAGGAAATACTTCTCGTAGAAGATCTCTAGGAAACGAGCCCAAGTGATGTCTCTATTTTCTTCTCGTACTAACATCCACTATCTTCTGGCTTCTTCTTCTAATGTGAATGCAACCAATTGTACCTTCTGACCCTCTGTGCTGGGAAACACTTCAAATAGTTTCTCTATGCCCAAAACCTAAGCTTCAACTTTAAGTGGATCTATGCCTTCATAAAATAAAGACGACTTCATTTTCTTGAGCTCCTTACTCAATGCAATAGTATAATCACCAGTTTGACACCCCAGTACTAGAGGTGGCACAGGCATTGGAGGTGGGGGTGGTGGTTGTTGCTATCGTTATTGTTGCCACTGTTGTTGTTGTTGCCTTATAGCTTTAGCCATATCTTGCATCATTCGTTCCATTCTATCCAATCTTGAGGAAGTTGCCTCCTCTAACTCATCACCTCTTGTTCTCACCATTTTCTATATGAAACTTTGTATTATGATAAACACAATATATTTACTCACATAGTTTCATACATACAATCACAAAAGTATCTCACTCTAACGTTCAAATGCACATGAATGTAATCCTGAAGTCTTTTCTGGACTCTCTATAGCTCAATGGACAAGTGAGTGAGATTCTCACTAACAATTGATGAAGTCAGTAAAATTTCATTAACTTCTAAAATAGTAAATATTTAATTGATTTTCAATTTTGCAATTTTAACCATGTAGTGATATTCCATTGATTTGATTTAGAAGTGAAATTTCATTAAAACGAAAAAAAATTTAATGTCTTAATCAGTGGCCGAGTCAAGAAATTAAATCAGAGGGCACTTATCAATTATAATACTAAAAAATTTTACAAAAAAATTTCACATAAATTTTTACGATTGTTATCAAGAAAGATTAAAAAAAAAAAAAAAACTAATGTTATTTGTAACTAGTGTATCATGGACAATATAAAAAAAGCCATGGATATAAGTTTTAAAATAAATTATATAATGATAAAGTAATTTTTTATATAAAATTTGACTAAAAATTTAATATAATAGTAATACTACGCTATCATTGACATGTGATATCACTTATTAAAGAAACATACAAAGAATGAATCCTATATGTCAAATGTAACTAACAATTCAATAAATTTCATATCTTCATTAAGATTAATTATGTCTGTATGTTAATAATGATAGACATCACCATTATATTGAAATTTCCATAAATAATAAGACTTTTCGTAATTTTTTTTTATTTTCAATCAAAATAATCATTATTGTTCTTATAATTTTAAAAATGAGATTGACATTTTACTTTAAATAATAGTTTTATAAAAAAATTTATTAAGAATATTTTCTTTATATTTATAAAAAAAATAAAAATCCAAAACCCATGGGGCACGTGACTCCCCTAGACCCTCTATACCTCTCTTACTAGTCCTAATATAGTAAAAATTTAATTAACTTTCAATTTTGTAATTTTAGTAATAATTAAAAAAATTCTGTTTTAAAACAATGAAATTTCTTGAACTTAACTTGAATAATAATTTTTTTTTTTTTTTTTTAAGAAACTAAATAGAAAACCCATTATTTAGGTGGCCGAGGTGTGTTTCCACTCTAAGCGGAATATTGTTACTTCTCATGACAAAGTAGGACGAGGGAGATCAATAGGTAGGAATATACCTCTAAGGTCATGTTTGATTCACAAGATTAATAATGAAGTATTAATAATTCTATTAAATTAGTGTGATATTCACTATCCAATTGGATTAATATTCATTGGATTGATAATCCCACCCCTACCCCATTACTAATAATCCTACAAATTTGTTGGATTAATTATCCATTGGATTAATAATCCTAAATCAAAATGTTAAAACAAACATAGGATAATTGGGCCCACGGATTAATAATTCTAATCCCATGCTCTAATCCACTCAATCAAACATGCTCTAAAAGTCGTAGATGAGTTGATACGAATCAATACAATTGTCTATTTTGGTATCAATACATTTGTGTATTTTGGAGTTGACCCTGTTCTTTCTTGTTCGGAGATTTTTTATATGATGCTGATGTATACAATAGATATGTATTTTAATTTTAAAAGAGATTTACACGTACCTATGTAAATAAAAAGCAAAAATAGGTGATAAATCTAATTTAGAAGATGGTTCAGGCATTAGGCCTAGTTTTGTTTTGTTTTTTTTTTTTTTTTTTCCCGAAAAATTTTTACCATTTGTAAAATAATTTGGTGAAAGGTTATTTTACTTGTTTTGAAGGACATTTTGTTTCTAATTTTACCCATTAATTTATATGTTGACTTTTTTTATATGTTGACTTTTTAACTATCTACTCAAATTTTTATTTATCTGTTCAAATTATTTTTTTGTCCACCATTTATCTATCCAAATTTTATCTGTGCAAATTTTTTATTTGTCCAAATTTATCTATTTAACTTTTTATCTATTCAATATTTTTATGTATACAAATTTTCTATCTATTTTTTTTTTGAATTTTTTCTCTTTCTTTTTCTCTCTTTATCTGTCAGCCCAATCTCAACCTTCAACCCCTACAATTCCTTCATCAGAACCACACAACATATCAAATTTGAACATAGAGGGAGAGAGGGAGAGAGAGAGAGAGAGAGAGAATCTGTTCAAATTCTCAGAAAAAAAATTATGTTTAAATCAAAGTTCCGTTAGTTTGCATCTGTCATCTCTTATGAACAACAAACTCCTTATCTCTCCCAGCACACCACATCACAATAAAATCTTAGAATGAAAATATTAGAATACATGCAAATGGACAAAAAAAGAAAAGAAAAAGGCAACAAATAATTTCATTTGATCTCTCTCTCTCTCTCTCTCTCTCTCTCTCTTCATATTCTTGGCAACCAAATGGAGATAAAAGATAAGGTAAAAAGTTAGAGATCATCATATTACATTTTTTTTTCTCTCTATTTTCTTAGTAATAAAACAGATTCAAGACCACCATGAGAGAGAGAGGGAGAGAGAGAGGTTAGTGCCGGAGATTTTGCATTTTTTCAGTGAGTCGGAGACAGAGAAACCTAAAAACGAGCAAAGATTATTGATACATTATACATATATATATATAGGAGAAAGTAGAGTGAATCTGATGATGACCTTTAATCATCCAATGAAAAACTCCAACACTGTCATCAAATCCACTCATGTTCACCCTAATCAAAACTCGAAAAAAAAAATAAAAAAAATAGGGATGCAAACCATGTTGTTCCAGAACAACTACATGTATATATACATTTTTAATAAAATAAAAAAAAGAAAAAGAATAAAATCGGACCACTATAAAAAACATTATAGAAAGTTCCACGACAGACTCAACATTTCATTACTCAATAGTTTTCTCTCTTATTTACACTACACCCGGGATTATGGGTTGCATAAACTAGATACCCAATAATACTAGAAGGTTATAGTGATGCGAATTGGATATCTGATGTAAAGGATTCCAAATGTACTAGTAGTTATGTGTTCACTCTCGGAGGGGAAACCGCGTGTAGCTTACTTTTCGTGCTCCTTTCAGATACGACTAGTCTTACAGTTCGGACTCCCACGGTTTTGAATCTGATTCCACAAATACAATGTGAAATAGATAAACACAAATGAGTCCAAATCCGACAATTCTTTTCGAAAATCAATTTTGAATCAAAATGCCAAAAATAGACTGCTTTGCTAGATACAGAGTCGCCACCTAAATATATTTGGGAAGTTTAGGAAACCCAAGTGTCATGACCCAAACCCGCCCCTATGGGCCACAAATACAATGTGAAATAGATAAACACAAATGAGTCCAAATCCGACAATTCTTTTCGAAAATCGATTTTGAATCAAAATGCCAAAAATAGACTGCTTTGCTAGATACAGAGTCGCCACCTACATATTACGGAACAGGGGTATTACACCAAGACTCCTGCTAAAGTCCACTTATCCATCATCACCAAAGTGTTTCGGCTCGAAAACTTAGGTACGAGAGGGGAAGGTCATGAATTGAGCGCCCTACTCGCCCGATCAAAGATCAACCTCTACTAGTTATGATGTGATTTTTATTTACATTATATGCTCTTGTTTCGATTATTAGGCTAACTTTACTAGGTGATTGTAGCTCAACTTTTTTATGCCCCATTTCGGAAGAAAAATAAGTCTTACAATATCAGACTCCCACGGTTCTAAATCTAATCTCACAAGTGCAATGTGAAATAGATAAACACCAAAGAGTCCAAATCCGACAAATCTTTTGGAATATCGATTTTGAATCAAAATGTCAAAAATGGACAACTTTGCCAGATACAGAGTCGCCACCTAAATATTTTTGGAAAATTTAGGAAACCCATGACTCGTGCCAAAAGCCACGTGTTCGTCATCACCAAGATTGTCTCGGCTTGGGAACTTAGGTACGAGAGGGGAAGGTCATGAATTAAGCACCCTCACTTGCCCGATCAAAGATCGGCTTCTACTAATCATGATATGAATCTTATTTACATTATATGCTCTTGTTCCGATTTATTAGATTAGCATTACTATGTGATGTGCACACACACAAATATAAACTAATTTGCAAGAATTGGAACACTTGATTTATGTTCATTTTGAAAATTGTTTTGAATATGTACCACTTGAAAAAGTGATCACATATAAACTTTACTCAAATTATTCAAATTCAAGCAATAAGTCTTCATCCGCAGGCATTCAAGCAATTTAGCACTTAAGCAATTAGGCTCATGGCAAGCATTCTACACATCGAAACATCAACATGCAATATGCTAAAGCGGGTAAAGGCTTACCTAGTACTCCAAGCAAAAAACAATGATAAAGTTAGAATAATGCAAGATCCTAACTATACAATATGACTAATGCAACACATGTGATATGCAATTACTAGGCTCAGCTACAAATATGGCATATGAATCAATTTGACAGCATGCGGTCTAAACACGTATTCAAAGAAACATTTAAATGACAATGCAAGTTAGAATGATGAACTGAGCCTCAGTGAATGCAAGACAAGTGGGTGCAAACATGAAGTATGCTAAACAAAACGTGATGCCCTAAACTAACCACCGTAAGCTAGTAAATAAAAGGGAGAAAGACGTAGGGTTGGAAGATATACACATTATCACAAGATTACACTCTCACACAGGTGTAGACTCGACTTTCTTTTCACTCGCCTTTCGGAGAGTTCGAATTGGTCCTACAGTTCAGACTCCTATCACGGTTCTGAATCTAGTCTCACAAAGTGCAATGTGAAACTGATAAACACCAAAGAGTCCAATCCGGCAAATCATTTTGGAAAATCAGATTTTGAATCAAATAATGCCAAAACTGGACTGCTTTGCCAAATTACAGAGTCGCCACCTAAATGTTTTGTTTTTGGAAAATTATGAAACCCTAACTCGTGCCAAAGGCCACATGTCCGTCATCACCAAAGTTGCCTCAGCTCGGGAACTTGGGTACGAGAGGGGAAGGTCCTGAAATGAGCACCCCCGCTCGACCGATAAAAAGATCGGCCTCTACTAAACATGATATGTTGTTTGATAAACACATGTGTTCTTATTCTGATTATTTAGCTAACTTTACTATGTGACGCGCACATACAAGTATAGACTAAAATCGCAAGAATTGGAACATTTCGACTCATGTTTGTTTTCGAAAATGGTTTGAAGGTGCCACCCTCAAGTGGGCTAAAACGTGGATTTTCCATCAAACATGATGGGCTTAAAACATGATTTGCCACTTCGCAAAGTGTGCTTTAAAACTCTGATTCATTGAATTGTTCCAATTCAAGCAACAAAGCTTTTATCCATAGGCATTCATGCAATTTAGCATTTAAGCACATAGCCTCATGGCAAGCATGCGAAACATGGCATCACTCACACTCATGCAAGTATGCTAAAGCGTAAAGACTCATAGTGTACTCCAAGCCAAAACAAAAGCTAGTTAAAAATATACATGATCCTAACTATGTTAAATGACTAATGCAACACATGCAATAATGCAATTAATAGGCTTGGCTACTAATATGGCATATGAATGCAATAATTTGATACACGTATTCAAAGAAGTATTGAAATACGATGCAGTTTGAATGATGCGCCGAACCTCGGTGCATGCAAGACAAATGAATGATGCAACATGCAAGCATAATGTATGCTAATCGAAACATGATCCCTAATCTAACCATCGAAAGCGGATAAATAAACTGGAGAAAGATGTGGGGTTGAAAGACATGCACACACGCACGCACACTTATTACAACATTATGCCCTCGCGAAGGAGGGTCCGAATGAATAAGCTAAGCTACACTAAGCTAAGCTAATTATTACAAACCAACTAATTAACTATTCTAGCTAATTAATTACAACAATTTAAATAAATTGACTAACTATTCTAAGCTAGCTAAAATATTACAAACCAAATTAAACTTATTAATTACAACACTTGAATTGAACAATTAGCTACGCTAACTAACATTTAAATAAAGCAAGTTAAACGGCCTCGAGGGACGAGGGATGTATGCATGCTCGGTTGCTTCCTCCCGAAAATCCATCGCCTTGCCATTGGTTGCCTCTGTTTGCACTCGCTTTGCTCTCTGAAAATTGCACCAATTTCCAGACTGCTTCTGCTCCAACACAGGAACACTTTTGCACAAAAATTGACTGGTGGCCGGTAGGCCACAAAAAGTGGTTGTCGGCCACCTTAACTGGCCGATCGGCCACCCTTTTTTCCAGACTTCAGTTTTTGCTGCAACAGAGAGCAACAGAGGCAAAACAATGCATTTTTCAAGAAATGTGTGGACTGCCACCCTCCTTATCATTTCTTAAGCTCAAAGGAGTATGGCACTTGGCTCTCAAGCCACCAACCACGCATTTTCATGCATGATGGCCAAAGAACCAAACTCGTACAAGCTTAATGAATGCACAAATAAGACTCTAAGGACCACCACCCTATCATGCATGATCAAGGGTGACGGTGACCAAGAAAAGTGACACATTTCAACACTTTGAGTATGAAACATCCCATTTTTCTTATGTTTGGATTAACGTCCAATCCAAACACATGCAATGCAACACAAAGATTCTTATCTTGCTCAAGTTTTACTTGGTTCATTTTTGTTTACACATTTTAGATTACCGATTAGTCCTTTAACCGGTTAAGTCCTAAAGTGAGAGTCCTCTAATTGGAAAGAGGGTTTGAGCCACAAGTACCTTGAGCATGAAAGAGGTCTCATGCTGTCGGTTAGGAAAAATGCTCAAGAAAGGGTTAAAACCATTAGGCATAAGAGCCTCAATTCCACACTCAAGCTAACAAGGGGCTCAAGACCACTTTCAAAACAAATTAAAAAGTGAAGAATAGTGGGAGGTTGCAGATATTTCAGTGCAGAAATGGCATGCCAAAGGACACTCAAACATGAAAACAACACATGCAAGTCATGCTATGGGCCTAAAACATTAAGCTAGTGAAAGGGATTGTGCCATAACCATACAATGCAAGCCTCAAAGGGCTAAACCAATTTTGGACATAGTTAAAACATGCCAAAATAGTGGCTAAAACATGCTAAGATTGAAGCATAAAGGGCTAGAAAAATATGCTCATGTGTTCGCTCGCAAAGGAGACTCAAGACACAACTCTCAAAAGCAATGAAAGTGTGAAATAAATGAGAGTGTGACAGAGCTTTATACACTAAAATTACATGCAAAATGATGCTACAACATGCAAGCAACTCAAACACTTCATGCTCAAAGCCTCAAAACAATGGACTAGTGAAGACCGTTACACTATAGCCATGCAAAACATGCCTCGAAGGACTTACCTAACCCAAAACAGAGTTAAAGTAGGTCAAAATAATAGCTAAAACAAGCTGAGGCTAAGTTAACACAAGCTAAAATAATAAGCTAACTCATTAGGCATGCTAGACTAGTAAGTACAATTGCACTACAAGCACAAAAGGCAAGCAACAAGTGCACTAACCAACCCAAAACAGAATTGAAACATGTCAAAATAGAGCCTAAAACATGCTGAGATTAAGCTAAGTTAAGCCACAAAATCATGCTATTATGTAATGCTAACCAGGCAAGGAAGAGAGACACAAGGAGAGGAGGCTACCCCCTCCATTTTTGGACTTCAAAACATACTTTTCATCACTGAATTAACTCTGAATTTCAGTGGTTTAAAGGGCCAAAAGGTTTGACTTTAACATGCTAAAAGATGATGCAAAGGCTCATACAAATATGCAACAAAAAGGGGGAGACAACCCTTTAGCACAAAATGGCTTCAAACCAACATGTTTAGGGCCAAAAATTAGAACTTTTGTAGTTGAAAACTAGGCTCAAAATAGCATAAAAAGATGGCAAGACAAGTATACACAAAGAGCTTAAATGAGGTAAGTCTAATAACTTTGAAGCATAATACTTAAACAGCCACTTTCTAGGCTCAAATGACACTTCAATAGCCAAAAATAAGTCCCAAGATGCCTCAGCTCCAAGGTGGTCCAATTTGGTTAAGGGGCTGTATGCAAAATATGTAGAGAATTCCCACTTTCAAGCACAAAATAAAAACTAGGCTCAAAATAGCATAAAAAGATGGCAAGACAAGTATACACAAAGAGCTTAAATGAGGTAAGTCTAATAACTTTGAAGCATAATACTTAAACAGCCACTTTCTAGGCTCAAATGACACTTCAATAGCCAAAAATAAGTCCCAAGATGGCTCAGCTCCAAGGTGGTCCAATTTGGTTAAGGGGTTGTATGCAAATATGTAGAGAATTCCCACTTTCAAGCACAAAATAGGGAGAGAGAAAGAGAGAGAGAGAGAGAATTCTAGAGAGAGAGAGAGAGAGGAAATTTGCTCACAAAAATATCCACGTTGGTTGAATAGTGGCCATTTGCAAAAATAGTTTTGAGGATTTTTAGTGAAGTTGTCTAATTTGCTCAGAAACTATTCCATTTTTCAAAAATCGTTCCATTTTTCAAAAATCGAACCATTTCTTGGACCCAAAAAAGGAAAATTTTTAGTGCTCATAGCCTGAATTTCATGATTTCAAAGTAGAAAGTTGAATAAACATGTTAATCTAACTCTCATGCTGGTCAAAATTCTTTTAGCAGAAAGCCAAAAACACAAAAAAAAAAGTCAAAATGATGAACTAGGGGCATATTCGAGTCAAGTTTTCTGTCTTTTCCCCGTTGTCAACGTACGGGCCAGAAAGGGTACAACTGAAGCTATCATCAGAGGCCAAAAACTCTTTCATCCTCCAAGCAGGGAGGTATCGAGCCAAGTGTGAAGCACGAACTATAAATGGAGCTGGATATTCGACCTCCTCATTTGGACGAGTTTGATCACAACCAAATTGGCGTCTAAACTGGAACGAGGAAGTAGAAAATGCCATGTGTGAGAGCAATGAATTGTATACCTGGCTAGTGGGACATGTTGTAGCTCATCTCAATCATGTTAAGCAAAGGGCATTATCAACCGATGTCAGTTATAGATCTGCTGCACGTCTAGTTGCACTACAACCCTTCTGTAGGAAAGCTCACTAGTTGTGAGCGAAAGAAGGAGGATCTCGAAGAATACTAGGGGCAAGGGTTCACAACTTTCAGCTTATCCATTAACCACACCTAGGAATGGATAAAAAATAAGAGAGATTAAAGAATAAAGAGATGTGCGCTGAGAGAAAAAGTAAGGAAAGGGCTTTTTAGAGAAAATAGAGATTGAGTGCCAAAGTGATATGAGAATCACAAATGAGAAAGGTGGGGAAACAATACCTAGAGAAGCAGTGGGCTCCCCGTGAATTAAAAGGTCTCCCACCGGTGGTAAACATCCAAGCATTGTGTTTATTGTTTTTGTTTGTCTCGATTCTTGTTTTGAGTTTTTTTGAGTGTAAATAGATGTGTTTAGGTTGTTTTACTTTGTTTTTCCTTTGTTGTGTCGTGGTGTACTATGGTCAGTCGTAGACTCAATACCCGAATAAAAACTCATTCTCAGTTCTATATTTCAAAAAAAAAAAAAAATCGTTTTGTGCTCAAAGTGTTGTGTCATATCCAAACATGATGTGTAAAACAGAATTCCTTCTTTCATAAACTACAGGGTCTAACCTTGATCAATAAAGGGAGCAATAGAACCACGACCTATTTCAAGCTACATAGGTTCCGGACTGCAAAGCAAAAGAAAAGAGGGAAATCGAAGCATCTGAAAATTTCCGGGATTGCATTCCGGAGGCACCTTTTCAGGCCTTGTCATTTCTCCGAAGTATTAGTGTACCTTAACCTCAAGTTCAAGCCTGCTTCAAGTCAGAGTAGTGATCAAAAATGCTTTCCCCAAACACCATTTCCCCATTAGAGGCATCTTGGCTGTGTTTGCAATGAGTTCCTAGGAGACCAACTATGACGGTAGAAACTAGAGTTCGAATGGCGATGCCTAGAACACTAAAGTCTGGTTTAAATACCCAGGGGTGTATCATCGGCTTGAAATCTGTATGGCAAGCCCATAGGTTGAGGTAGCATGTATGCGTCTTAATTTTGGATACTAAACCAACCTAGTTTGTCACCCTGTTAGAGAATAGGGAAAGTTGTGAATATGATCAGGAAGAAGAATGGCATCCGTGGCTTCTACATGCAGAGGTTACCCCTTGTCATATTATCTATCACACTTATTGCATTCCTTTGCATCTTGCATTATTTTGTATCATTTATCCCTTATGCTGAGCAACGTTTATGATCATTATCCCCCGAGGCTTTTCTCAAGACGCGAGAGACGTGTTTCTGAGCGATTTTTTATCTCAGGGTGTGTGGAGCATGACCCTGAGCGGTTTTTCTCTTCTTACAATTTCGACATGGTTAGAGTGTCTCAGGGCATGCAGGAATACAACCCTGAGTGGTTTGCTCCTTCTTCTTCTTAAGATTTCAGCGTGGTTAGAGTGTTCCCTTTTCCTCACACGATTTCAGCGTGTTTGGAATTTATCTCAGGATGCGTGAGGTGCAACCCTGAGTGATAGGACCTTTTCTCACGATTTCAGTGTGGTTAAAGTGTTCCTTTTTGCTCACACGATTTCACTGTGCTTGGAATTCATCTCAGGATGCGTGAGACGTGACCCTGAGCGGTAGAACCTCTTCTCACGATTTCAGCGTGGTTTGAGTATTCTCTTTCTCAAACGATTTCAGCGTGTTTGGGATTTGTTCTTCCTTCTCTCACGATTCTAGCGTGGTTGGAGTATGTCACCCTATTTGTCTACTACATTGTCCATTACATCCATTTTATCACGTATATCACTTCCATGTTAAGCTTAGTTCGGCATGTGCTCATACCTTTTCCTTGTTGAAACATGGTTCTGTCATGTATAAGTACCCATGCTACATTGAGGCAAGTATTGAGGGTGTCAACACCTTTTCTGTGTTAGACGTGGTCTGTTTGGTGTCCATGCCTTTTCTAGGTAAGACGTAGTTTGGCCTATGCTCCTTATTCACTTCATCTATTACATATGTTGCATCATACTTTGTCTTGTTGCATTCAGTATTAGGATCATTATCTTTCCTTAGCAAATCATTCCTCACTTACCCAATTACTTGTACTCTTTCTCTTTTGCGAAAAACATAGTTTTGCATGTGCCCGCACCCCTTTCACGTTGAAACATGGTTTTATTATGTGTAAGCATCCATGCTGCGCTGTGGCTAGTATTAAGGATGTAGGCACTTAGCCTGTGTTAGGTGTCGTTTGGCTTATGCCCACTACTTTTCTATATAAAACGTAGTTTGATTTGCTTCTTCATTCCTTTATGATATTTGTGTGGTAAACATTGCTTGTGGTTTGATTATATTATTGCATTGCACTATATATCATTTGTATTCTGCCCTTGAACTACACTGGTTTAATTCCTTGCAAAGGGATACGTAGGTAACCCTCGGGTTCAACCAACGACATTGGCATTTTGTTTGTTTGCCCAAGTCTTACGGCCTTGTCAAAATGGGTCATCTTCGGGCTTTGACATTTACTCATCTCATTTTATGACTTCGAGCTCTGTCAAAGAGGGGCAACTGTAGACACCCCATTTTTGATTGCCCTTAAGACTTGGGCGCCTCAAGTTGATCACTCGATGATGAAAGTTATGTTGTATAAACGTTCGATTTCTTCAGCAAGAAGAGCTTCTAAATCCTAACCTTACACCCCATTTTGGACCAAAACAATTTTAGACCAAAATTATTTTAGACCTTAAAACCCTCTTTTTCAAAATATTTTTTGAAATATTTCTATGATGTTTCGAGGCTCACATTTCGTTTAAAATATTGTACTTTTTGGTAAACCGAGTAAGGACAAAATGAAAATAAATGAAAGGGAGGTGAACTCTTTGAAAAATCTTTAAAAACATCTTATTTATAGGTTTGGAGTTGAAGGAGTTAAGAGGAGAGGGAAGAAAACTAGTTTAGAGAAAGGTTGGGTGTCAATCCGTTAAGATAGAAATGAGCAACCTTCACTAAAGTAGGAATATCTCTTTGCACACTTAGAATTTAGATGTGAGGCCACCACCATTGGAAAGTGGACTTCTGGGACTTAAATTTAGACTCAAGAATCACTTAAAATCGGGTCCAAATGAGGGAGATATGCTCATTTGAAGTCCGGCTTGAAAATATATTTTTGTCTGGCCGGCCACTGAAGTGGGCAGCCACCCACTAATAGTTGCCTTCCGCCCACTTGTGTCAAAAAAATAGATTTTTTTATAGATATTTGTTGTCAGCTGTCCCTCACAAGTGCATGCATTACACCAGCTATTCCTATACAGATATTTCTGACTGAGGCACATGTTTTTCTATATATAGATGACCACCCCTCTTGAAATTAGGTCAGAAAAAGTTCCAAAAACTCCAAAACTTGTATCTCTCTCTCTTTCTCTCTCTCTCTCTCTCTATCTTGCAACCTACACACTCTCTCTCTACACTTCCAAAATGAAAAATTTAGCTCTTCTTGTTGAAGTTCTTGTGCTCAAATCTCAGCCATTGAGAGTGAGAACTTGTGGGTTTGTTAACAAAAGAGTTACCTTGCTTCAAGAAGTAAAATTTTGGGCATTGTAGACGTCCCCGAACGCCCCGGGAGGATGAGTCCCGTTCTGTTCATTTGGGCTCACTACAAGTTCGGACTCTCAAATTGTCACGGTTCTAAATCTGAACCAAAGAGGTCAAATCTGGCAAATCGTTTGAGAAAATAGATTTTTTGAAAGAAGTGCACAACATGGACTGCTTTGCAGATACAGAGTCGCCACCTAAATATTTTATTTTTGGAAATTTAGGAAACCCTGACTCGTTGCCTAAGGCCACGTGTCCGTCATTACCAAAGTTGCCTCGGCTCGGAACTTGGTACGATTGGGGAAGGTCACTTCGTGAGCACCCCGCTCGCCCGATCAAAGATCGCCTCTACTAACCATGATATCAGTTTTGAAAACTTTATGCGTCTTATTCCGTATTAGCCTAATTTACTATGTGATGCGCACGGCATACAAGTATAGAACTGGTCGTCTGAATGGAACAAAACATTTCATGTTTATTTTGAAAGTGGTTGATGGTCTAACCGCAAAGTAGGCTAAGACGTGGATTTGCTACCTCTTGTGTGGGCTTAGAAAAACATTGATTTTGCCACTTATCTAGTGGCTTAAAAACTCACAGTCAATGCAATTTATTCCAATTCAAATAATCCAACCTTCACCCAAGGCATTTCAGGCAGTTATATAACATAAGCATATAGCCTTATTGGTAAGCATGCATCTCATGGCAGTCGCACTCACACACATGTAAGGATGCTAAAGCATAAACACTTACTGAGTACTCCAAGCCAAAAACAGAAGCTATGGGTTAGAAATCCATGCATGATCCTAACTATACAGAAATGCCTAATGCAACACATGCACAAAAATGCAACTAGATAGGCTCGGCTATTCTAAAGATGGCATGCGAAATGCTACAACTAACAAGTATTCAACTTGGAATTGAGATACAAATGCAGTTAGTATAATGCGCCGGAGTCCGGTGCATGCAAGACAGATGAATGAATGCAAACATGCTATCATACTGTATTGTTTGACATGCCCTAAATCTAACCATCATAAGCTGATAAATAAAGGGAGAAAGACGTGGGGTTGGAAGACATACATCACACACACGCACACTTATTACGGTTGTGCCCTCGCGCAGAGGGTCCGAATAAATAATACAGTTCCAAATGAATAAATAATACAGTCCCGAATAAATACAGAATCCTAATTAATTAACAAATTAATCTAGGAAAGCAGTAAATTGGCACGCAAATCCATGGACCGCCTCAGCTCTGTTCCAAATGATGGATGATGCATGCTCAGGTTGCCTTGCGCGGAAATCCCTTGCGATGCCCCGGTTTGCCTCTGTTTGCAATTATTCTTGGGATGCGTACCAGGCTCTGGAAGGTTGCTGATTTCTGATTTGCTGCAACAGAGAGCAACAAAGGGGCATGGCAAAGTATTTTCACATATGTATGCATGACTACTTTTCAGGGAGTGTAGTCCTTGATCCTCGTGCCACCAATCACGCATCTCGATGCATGATGGCCGAGAAGTCGAATTGCATGACTCAACATAAAATGAATGCACATATGGACATAACAAGGCCTAAACTCCATCATGGATAATCCGGAGTGTTGGTGACCGGGAATTGAGACACGTTCCGTCACTCGGAGTACGAAACGTCTCTCGTTTCCCATGCTTGGGCTAACTCCTATCCCAAGCGCAATGCAATATGCATGATATGCATGAATGTAATCCTAACATGCAACCTAGCATACACAATGCTATGAAATGGCATACACAATGCACGATGTAACGAGGTATACACAATGCTCTAACATACAACCGAGCATACACAATGCTATGAAATGAAATGACATACACCATGTACGATGGACTTACACCAACATGAGTGGACCTCAACCACACTCATATCAGTAGCCATTAGGTGAGAATGGGACTATCGAAATGCGTGCACACATGCACGCAAACTGAGGACCGATCCTAAGGCATAACATGTAACTCTAACAAGGCATGGCAAGGGATGCAAGATGGCATGCAAACTCACAAATTCCAGCACTGAAATATGATGCTAAACAGCCCCGAAACATGAAAAAATGGCACCCGATGCATGAGAGGAAACCCGAAACTCGAAACTAGGCACATGGAGCGACTTATAGCTATACAAAGCATGCATTATTTGATCATGAAGTCTAAAGACAGAGCCAAGGCAGTCCCAAAACTTGAACATTTCCAGTTCAAAGCATGGCCAAAAGATGCTAGCAAGATGGACTAAAATAGCATGCAACTTTGACTAGCAAACATGAGTTATATGGAAAGTATAGGATGCACATGGAATCTTACCAAACCAGCAAAAATCAGTGAATAAAACATGTGAAAATATTCCCAAATAACCATGGAGATGCAACCAATACATGCAAAAATGATGAGCTCCTTTAGAGGGCCATGCAATGGATTATTAAGCACATACAAGGTGGACATTTAGCATGGAATAAGCAACTATGAAAATCAAATATGGTAGTCTTAGAACTCACCAAATTGACCCTGGAAAGTGACTTCGAAGTATGCAAGATAGGGTCTCTTTGGAAGGCAAAAAATGACCACCAAACAAGTTAAGGTGAGAGAGGGGCACCCCCCCTCTGATTTGGAAGCTCAAAATAGTGTGCTAGCCACTGAAAATCGACTGGATTTCAGTGGCTAGAAGGCCAAACCAAGCATGCCACAAGAGCTTAGGTGTAAGGCTCAAAATAATGGACAATCAAGCATACAAGGAAGCATATGACCTCAAACAAGAAAATGCCCTTAATAAAACATGAATATGATGTCAAAAGGAGACTCTTTTCAGTTTATAACAAATCTCAAAAGGGAACACAAATAGGGCTAATCTATTATGCAAAAATGGCCCTAAAAGAGAGATTAGAGACAAGGGACAGCAGCTGGCCCCAAACAGAGGAGAGCCCTTCAACAAATTTTAATAGGGGCTCAAAAAAAGGCACTTTACAGTTTATATCAAGTCTAAAAAATAAACACAAGTGAGGCTAAAACAACATGCAAGAAAAAGGCCTAAGAGAGGGATAAAGAGACAAGTGGTAGCAGCTGGCCTCAAAAAGATAAGAGCCCTTCAACAAAATTGAAGAGGGGCTAAAAGAAAAGACATTGAGACAAGGGACAGCAGCTGGCCCAAACAGAGGAGAGCCCTTCAACAAATTTTAATAGGGGCTCAAAAAAAGGCACTTTACAGTTTATATCAAGTCTCAAAAATAAACACAAGTGAGGCTAAAACAACATGCAAGAAAAAGGCCTAAGAGAGGGATAAAGAGACAAGTGGTAGCAGCTGGCCTCAAAAAGATGAGAGCCCTTCAACAAAGTTGAAGAGGGGCTAAAAAAAAGACATTTTACAGTTTAATACCAAATCCAAAACAGCTCACAAATAAGACTAAAATACCATACAAAAATAGGCCTAAAAGAGAGATTAAACACAAAGGGTAAGGAGAAGACCTCAAACAGCAAAAAGTCCTTGATAAAACATGAATATTAGCTCAAAATAAGACTATTTACAGTTCATGTCGGAGCCCAAAAATGTAAGAAACAAAAGCTAAGATAGCATGCAAATTAGGGCAAGAAAAGAGGAAATAGGGACTCACCCTTGTAGCATAGGTTTCCAGCAGCTTTTGGTCCAAGAAAGTGAGCTCCTAACCTCTGAAAATGGCCTCCAAGAGACTAGAATGGATGATAGTGGTGTGGTGCTATGGGTTGTAGTGAAAATGGTGCAAGAATCTTAGGGTTTGGAGGGTTGAAGTAGTGAAAATGGAGGGAGAATGGTGTATGCCTTAACCAAGGTTGTTCAACCTCTTGAAATGGAGGAGGGGTGCTGGTTATATAGAGGGAGAGGTGTGAAGAAAAGGGGGGGAAAACAAATTCAAATTTCCCCCCCAAAAGGCAGCCCCTCGAATACAGAATCTGGGGGAAAACAGCTGGCACAGCTGGAATACACTTGGAGAGAGGATCATGGCCGGCCAGGTTCAAAAGGTTCAAGTGGCCGGCCGGCCACCCCCCCTGGCCGGCTGGCCAAGGGTCAAAAGGGTCAATCAAAATTGCTGGCCGGCCACCCCAAAAAGGTGGCCTCCCATGTGTGCACAACACAAATATGTGGTCAAACCATGTGTGCACAACACAAATATGTGGTCAAAACCTAGAAAATGTGAACCAGGAGAGAGAAAAGCCAACTTTTTAGAGGGGTTCAAAAGGGTCAGAGACAATTACTGGCCGGCCTATTCATATTGGTGGCCTCCCAGGTGTGTACAACACAAATATGGGGTTTAGGGCTAAAGAAAGTGGCCCGGGAGTGGTTAACATTAGCTTTCTAGTGAGGAAAACGGGCGACGGAGAGCGATGAAGAAATGAAATTGGCTTTTCAGAAAAATTGCTGGCCTTCCACCCTCCTACAAGCTTTCTAACAATGAAAATAAGGTCTCCACCAAAAAAGAACCAAAACGGATGCAAAACGGAGGTTCGGGGACCGAAACGCGCGGCCCGGGGCCCCGAAAATGGGCTGTTAAGCACCGGAGGTGGCATTCGACCACGAAGTTGGTCTCTCGGGCCACAGTGTTCCTCAAAAGAGAGGAAATAAGGTGTGTACCAAAAATCGGAGCAAATGGAGGTGGTTAAGCGGTCCCGAACCGAGGCACACGGCCGTCGGCTCTGTAAAACTAGAAACCGGGCTCCAAATAGAAAAAATGGCCTACGACCACGAAACGTAGCCTATGGCCATTGAGAGGTGGTCTACGAGACCTCTCCCTCCCTTCGAGAAGAGAAGACAGAGAAAACATGACCTGATTCGCAAACCGAGGCAAAGCACAAAAGAACCACGAAGTCCGAAGTCAAGGCTCGCAGCCGAGACTTCGTAACCTCAGAGCGAGCACCATATTCATCATCACCGAGCGCTCAATTGGTGACGTCTGAGTCTTAAGGTCGGTCAAAAATGGAGTGTCTACAGGCATCTCTACACTACTTCTTTCCTCTATTTTCTTGCTATTTTTGTACTGTTTTTCACCTGTATTTATGGGCTAAAACTTGTGGTTTAAGGCCATTAAAGGTAGAGGGGTTGATCACCCTTCTTTGAACCTTGTTTCCTCGGCTTTTACCCTTGTGTTTCTAACTTTTTTATTATCTTTTTTTTGGAGCTTTTTACCACTGAATTTCAGAGCTTTTTTAGAGGCTAAAATGTGGTTTTGAAGTCCCCAAAAATAGAGGGGTTAGCCTCCACTCCTTTAGCTTGTTTACTAGCTTAATTGCTCCATTATTTTAGCTTGTTTTTTAACTGTTTCTACTTTAATTTCAGCACTATTTTAGCCTATTTGAGGACTGTTTTAAGTTTTTCATGTCATTTATGCTTTGTCTTGCATGCTTGTAGTGTAACGGTCCTCATAGGTTTGGTGTTTTGAGCATTAGACACCAACCTATTTGAGTTGATAGCATCTGTTTCAAGCTTTCCATACTTGTGATCATCTCTAATCATATCTGTACTTCTCTCATTTCTTGGCTTCTTCCTTGCTTTGAGAACCATTTTAAACCGATTGTTGTTTAAGTTAGAGATAGAGATCGTTGTGCTTAAGGTTTAATCTCTTCGAAGGTTCATTACCAACGGCATGACATCTCTCTCATGCCTAAAACAACCCTTTGTTTGACACTTCCCTCATTTAGTGGACATAATGCTCATTTTGGACTAAAATGACTAATGAATGGAAAGGTAATTAAAAGGGTAATTAATGGCTTAAAATGAAGCAAGATAATAAAATGGTTTGGGTTCAATCGGACATTAATTGAACCCATTGAGTCTTGAGTTGTTTCATACTTGTTAGTGATGAAAACAGTTCAAGAGTCGATGTCAACCGCTTCCCTTGATCAATATCATGATAGGGAGGAGGTTCATGAGTCTTTAATTGTGCATTTATTGAAATTGTATCCTTTGGTTCATAAGTCATCACGCAATGAATTTGCTCTGATTGATGGCTTGTGAATTGAACCTACCCCTCTTTTGAGTTGTCTGATGATAAGGAGAGGCAGGGCGGACAAACATCCCCTGAGAATTATATGTTTGTGCTCTGTTTGTTTTCTATTACAGTAGGACAAACCCAACATTAGTGGCCGGCAGGCCACCTTTACCGTACAGCAGGCCACTATTAGTGGGTGGCCGACCACCACTTCTGGCCTGCCGGCCACCTTTTTTAGCTAGGCAGTACCATTTTTTTTCACAGAGCAAAGTAGAGGCTGAGGTGCAAAACAGTGCAGAGGCATTCTCAGGAGAGAAAGAGAGAGAGAGAGAGAGAAATTCATGTGCATGCATCAGCCATTCCCTTGCTCCTCAGGGCCCGTTAGGTTTTTGTTTATAGTAATATGTTGCTGTACAACTTGTAATTAAGTACTTAGTTAATTAATTCCTTAATGTAACTAATTCGTTAGTTTACTTGGTTAATTTGTATTGATTAGTTAGAGTACCTAGTTGATTTAATTTTGCGTTGTAACTATTTAATTAGCTAGAATAGTTAATTAAATTCGGTGTTGTAATAATTAGTTAGCTAGGTTAGCTAATTTATTCATTTGGACCCTCCTGTGCGAGAGAAAAACTTGTAATAATGTGTGTGTCTTCCAATCCCACATCTTTTTTCCTTTTATTTACCCGCTTATGATGGATAGTGTTGCACATCATATTTTGCTTAGCATTTTCCTTGTATAAA
Organism: Camellia sinensis; assembly: GCF_004153795.1. NCBI lineage: Eukaryota > Viridiplantae > Streptophyta > Magnoliopsida > Ericales > Theaceae > Camellia > Camellia sinensis. Next base: position 3,396,628 of record NW_021024949.1, read on the forward strand.
GCATTCATTTGTCTTGCATGCATAAGGTTCAGCTCATCAATCTAAACAAGCATTGTCATTTAATTACTTCTTTGAAAACATGTTTAAAATTGCATGCTATCAAATTAATTCATATGCTATGCTAGTAGCCGGACTTCTAATTGCATACTGCATGTGTTGCATTAGGCATATTTCATTAGTTAGGATCATGCATTTTTTTTCTAACTATTTTCTCTCTTTTGGGTCACCTTGGGAGTTAGGGTAAGCTTTACTACTTTAGCATATCGCATGAGTGTGATTGTTGCCATGTCGAGCATGATTACCATGAGGCTAAGTGCTTAAGTGCTATATTTGTTTGAATGCCTATGGATAAAGGCTAATTGCTTGAATTGGGATAATTTGAGTAATGTGCATATAATATCACTTTTTCAAGTGGTACATATTCGAAACAATTTTTAAACAAACATGAAATCAAAATGTTCCAACTTTTGAAAATTAGTCTATCCTTGTGTGCATCACATAGTAACAATAGTCTAATAATCAGAATAAGAGCATATAATGTAAATAAGAATCACATCATGATTGTAGAGGCCGATCTTTGATCGGGCGAGTGGAGTGCTCAATTCATGACCTTTTCTTCTCATACCTAAGTTCTCGAGCTGAGACACTTTGGTGATAACGGACACATGGCTTTTGGCACGAGTCATGGATTTCCTAAATTTTTCCAAAAAAATATTTAGGTGGCGACTCTGAAATCTGGCAAAGCAGTCCATTTTTGGCATTTGATTCAAACATCGATTTTCCAAAAGATTTGCTAGATTTGGACTCATTTGTGTTTATCTATTTCACATTGCACTTGTGGAATCGGATTCAGAACCACGGGAGTCGGAACTGTAGGACTAATCATATCCAAAAGGAGCACGAAAAGAAAGCTACATGGTGGTCCAGGTTTGTCCTGTAAAAAGTGCCACACACGCGCGCGCATGCACTGCCAAGACTGGGACCCGGTTCGAGTCTGGGTCCGAGTCCGTGGTCCGTGACCTGTGGATCTTGAATCTTAGGTTTGAGGCTTGCAAAACTAGATAAGGTTTGGGCCGGGTTGGTGGCCCATTAACCTAATTTTTTTGGACTAGATCTGACTATGGTTGCTACAGATACAGATTTACACACGTGTAAAAGAGTGTGTAACCTCTATTGTTATGTGGAATTATTCCATCAGCTTTTCAGAATTGATTTCTACATTGGCTGCTATCCTTTATTACTAATGACCTTCCTTCTCTCTTCCCCTTGTACATAAATAGAGTTGCTATCTTTTTCCCTTGTGTATAAATAGAGACCACCTTTCTTTGGTTTGGTATTCAAAATTTTTGCTCTCTTAGTATACTGTCAGTTTGCCCATATAATTCTTCTTAGTGTAAGAGAGTGTTGCCATTGTCAAAGTTTGTCGAAGCTATTCAAAATGTGCTTTTACTATAATTGGTTTCAACCGTCGTATCATGGGAGATAGACACCAGCATACCTCTAGCACCTAACAGTGAGGCAGTGAATATGTTATAAGGAAACTGTGGTTACACAAGTTTTGATTTGCATTTCTTGTCTTATTTCTATTGTCTTTTTATTCCAGCATGTTATTTATTTTATATTTCTGTTCGTAGAATTGTAATTTCTAGTTTCAATTAGTTCCATTATTTCTTGTTTTGTAATATGATTTAATCATGTATGTATCTGTTCATCTTATTTAAATATACATTTTATATAACACTACGTTGGCCCCGAAAAAAAAAAAAGAAGCTCAATCATCTGCAAGCATAATGCCGAGAGTTTAGGGTTCAAGATTTAATCAAGTATTTTTCTTTCATTTAAAACTTGAGTTGTTGAATTATGTCTTTTTACTAAGGTGTTTTTCTATCCTAAAAACTACACCAAATTTACTGTGGAGAAAGAATAATAGTGAATCTAACTACACCAAAATGTGTGTATAAATGAGTGATATTGTTGGCATCAAATAACAGACCACAAACTAGGTAAAAGTCAACTGTTTTGGATTTCTTTTCACTGAGAAATGATAAGCTATTTAGTATAGTCTAAACTATTTATTTTTATGAAATCTATGAGGAAGTGGTTATGGAATACTCTTTCTATCCAAACAAGCCCTTGTAGGATCTTCACAGCTGTCACCTGAAATGGAAATAAAACTCCAGACGGTGGTGCCAGAATTAGCACTCTGATTGGAAAGTTAGTCTTTGTAGAAAGATTGGTGTTTTATGGTTTCTAAAGATCTAAGGTTCTTTTCACATATCTGTTTCACCAGCATCCCTCCTCTTTTTATAGAGTCACTCTCCTCGATCCTTACTCCATGTAACTTGGCCCTTCATCATTATTCTATTAGGGCCCATTCCCTTATTTTACTTCCTTGAAAGGGACAATCTGGTCCCACCTAATGGGGTCATGCTGACTCGATCAACACACTCGACTCTGTTTGTGTGGCACAAGTACCCGTAATTCGGTGCTTTCTGATTTTTCACATTTTTTCGGCAATGACGTAGTCCGGTGGGTTTTGGCTTTATTCGGCCCATCTCAGATGGGCTTGGATGCTCTATTTTCCATTTTAAGTATAACTTCTTTTCAGCTCCTACAATTGCTCCTCGAGCATCTGGTTAACTCACATTTCGAGTGGGCTACATACTTGGCTTCTTATAGGTCGTATTCGTAGACTTCAAAATTATTTGTACTTTATGCCTAGAAATTTGGGCGCGTGACATACTTTATTACTGACACGTCAGATGGGATGTGATGTGAAATGATTCCAATGTTCGTGATTTCCATTCATTTATTACGATTTGAAAGCCTTTCGTCCTTTTGTTTCTGAAAGGACTTTATGCTTTCATCCTCATAACTTTCCATCTTCAATTTCTCACTTGTGACTGTTCTGCTCCATCTGCTCTCTCTATTGTTCACGAGTTCTTTGCTTCAACCTATAAGTCCTCTTAGCCTAACTCTTTATTTCGTTGTTTTTTTCCTCAAAATCTCGATCTGTCTTTCTTCTATTACTTCTCCCTTTTGTTTTTCGTTTCGCATTGTATTTCACTCCTATGGCTAACCACCTAAAAGGCCTACTGTCTGAGGACGGGATCGTCATCTTCTGGCGTCACTTCTTGATCCCTGACGATGTTAAATTGACCCTTATTAGGGATGTAGAGGTTAACATGGAGACATCATTTTCCCTCTACTGGTGACTGTTAAGGGTGGAGTTTATTTTTCCCTCCACTATTTACTTAGGATTGGTCTCCATTATTAGGGCCTTATTCCTTCTCTACCCAATATAAATTTTTACCAAATAATAATGGGCATAGTAGAGTTGAGCCGTAGACTCCATCTTAACTTAGGAATTGCTGTCATTCAGCACTGCTATGCCCTTTCCAAATCATTTGGTTGGTAAGGATGTTTCTTCTTAAGAGCTAACGACACCGACCACGACCTAGTAACCATGCTTGCCATCTCTGGCAAAAGGGTGGATGACATGATGGTTGTAGTTCAAGGGAACTGGGAATTCAGTGAAGGAGAACACCTAAACCCTGTGCCTAGGTAGAAGGGAGAACCAGGTGGCCGAGTAGCTCTCTTGATAGTTGTTTTTAGTTCTATATTAATCGGCTCATCCATAGGCTAACCATGGTTCTCCTGTAGACAACAATCTGAAAAAGTCCCTCACCTCAAGAGATGAAGCCGTTCTCGTTTAAGTCAAGGCCATTCTCGATTATGCTAGGTGCTCGAATCTTCAAGCACAGGGACGTACCGCCCACATCCTTTTGAGCTACAATTTGTCCTAGTCATATTTCACAGCAGCTGACCACATCCCAATTCCTAGAGATGAGGAACAACTCTTTTCTCTCGTATTCCCCAGCTTTGTCAACTTAAGAGACATTGGGATTAAGGGATCATCAGCCAGTGAACAAGGCGATATGAATGGTCAGGATGCTGAACAAATAGGAGAGGACACCGAGCAAGTGGTTGGTTCGTTAGAGTAAGCTGAACAAATGGACTTAAACGCTGTCGCCGACCAAGATGCCTGCCAAGCATAAGAACAAGACTTGGACAAGGAGCTTGAGATAGCTTTTGACCAAATCGGCTCTAGGGAAAGAATTAGCAGCCTAGAGCTTGCGGTTTTTCCTATCTGAATAGATCTCGAGGGTCTTTAAAAGGAGGATATCTTCATCGATTTGGGAGATATGTCTGGTTCCAAATCAAATGGTGGGTGAATCCTTTTTCCTTGCCCAATTTGCAAGAAAGAGGAATTTCTAACTGAGTGAAGTCAAAGAAGGCATCGGCTGATACTAGTCGAGTAATCAATACTCTGGCTGTTCTGATGACAAGGGTCGCCGAACAAGCAGTCATCGAAATATCGATGCAACCACCGCCGTCGACATCCACTAAGGTCCCATTGGCATCTGTAAAAGCTGCCAACTCCACTGGCTCTAAGCTTCCTGTCAAATTTTCGTAATTGACAAAGCAGCCTGCTGAAAAAAGAGCTAGAGTTGTATCTAGCATTGATTTGCCAACACCGTTCCAGATATTGCCCAAAATCAAAGGTACTCTAATTCTTGCAGGTGCTTCGGTCATAAAGGAGCTTGAAATCACTCTCGGCGTGGCGACCTCTATTGCATTGTCGTTAGACAAGGCAATGTTTCGCGCCGAATCTGATGATCTGTCTGTTGCGATGGCTATTCAATCGGCTATTTTGGTAAGTTTCATTATTTGTCCCTTGGTTATATTTATCATCCTAATTATCTGGCACATTATAAAATCTTGTTTTGCAAGCTGTCGAACAAATTACCGACATTAGCTGTTGCCTTTATGACACAATGGAGTTAAGCAATTGTCTTCAGACAGAAGTTGCCACTGAACGACATAAAGCGGAGTCAGCAATAGCTAAGCTGATAGTTGCAACCCTAAAAGCAGAGGCCGCTCAGCAAATGGCTACAGAGGAGCAGTAAAAAGCTTCTACCGAGGAGGAGAAAGTGAAACATGTCGATTTGCTTCGCCGATCTGTCGAAGAAAGGGCAAAGCTTTCTAAGAAGGCACCAAAAATGGCCAAGAATGAGCTGGAAAAATTAAAGGCCGACTTGGTTGAGGCACAAAAACTATTATTAGAAGCTCAAATGGCGACGATAAGGGCCTTTGAGCAAGGGAAAATGGTTGCAACTGAGAAATATGCCGACCAGGCTTTGGTCTCTGAAAAGAAAGACTTCAAACATCACTGGCAAATGGCCCTTACTGCTGTTCAAGTTTCGCTCAACGTGCCGATTCCTTTTAAAGTAGAGGAAGTTGAGCCATTGGTGTCTGAGCCAAAGAGCTTAGAGGTTGAATAGATTAGTTTAAATTCTTTTTGTGTAATGCTTTCTTATTGGTTTTGTTTTGTTTTGTTTTTGTTTGTAATAGAAGTGTTAGGGTCGTTTTCATATGTAAAGTGACTAACTCATGTAATAAGTCAGTTTATAAACGAAAATATTCTCTGGTGCATCAAAATTGCTTTCTGTGTCATTATACTTTAAAATCTTTTCTAAATTGATGCTCGCTTAATCGGCACAAATCTATTCATGCACTTTTAATAAGCTAAATATGTGCACCATTGTTAGTAATACAACTGTAAGCCAACTAAACATCTATTAATGCATTTGGACTTAACCACTGAATATGTGCACCACCGTCACACATCCAATTAAACATACTTTCGTTTCCCAGGTGAGGTATATCTCGTGCTGAACAAATTCATATATCTCCCCTTGTCTCGGTTGGGAATGAATGCAAAATAAGATTGGCGTAATGCGTCTTGTCGAGTTACAAGCGAGGCAATGTGTGCGCTGAATAGATTCATATATTTGCCCCTGCCTTGGTTGGGAGTGAAGGAAAAAAATAAGCCAATTAAACGTACTTCCATTTCTTGGGCGAGGTATATCTCGTGCTAAATAGATTCATATGTATGCCCCTGCCCCGGTTGGGAACAAATGCATATGAGATTGGCGCAATGCATCTTGCCAAGTTATAGGTGGGGCAATGTGTGTACCAAATAGATTCATATATCTGGCCCTGACTTGGCTGGGAGCGAAGAAAAACATGGGTTGTGTAGGGGCCGAATATAATTAGCCGTAGAGAAGCTGAATAGTTGGACCTGGAAGTCAAAATATACACATCGCATTCGGCCTCATCTTGCACATTCAATCCTACCCTATTCGGCCAAATAGTCGGTTGAGTAAGGGGCCGAGTGAATAGCGGTTTGTAACAAAATAAGTCGAATAAATAGTTATACGGCGAATGGAAAGTGGTCCCAGCCCCGAGGCCCAAGAGAGAGAGAATATAAATAGAAGAACACCTGACAGAAAGAGGTATGCGAGAGCCATTACGCTTAACATAAAATACAAGTAATCCAGAGAGTAGAGACTAACTTGCCCGTCGAAGTGCTAATTCCGGCACCCCCGACCGGAGTGTTTATTCCTTTTTAGGTGACTAGCTGAGGATCACGAGCGTCCCCCAGGATCAGAAGACTATTTCCAAACCACTTCTCCACAATTGGCGCCGTCTGTGGGAATACTCAAGCACATCCATTGCAGGCATGACGGAAGATCCTCTGGCAGTCACTGTCGACCCTACACCCCAAGATGAAACCACTCCAAGCAATATGCTTAGGCCAGAGAATATTACCGCAAGAAGGGCCTTGAACTTCAGTTTACCCTCGATATCAGCACAAGAGGCAATGCAAGCAATTGTGGAGCAAGCAAAGCAAAATGAACAGAGGTTGGAGAACATGATCACTGAGAACAAACGTCTCTGTCAGGATTTGGCCTTGGAAGTAGCAAAGTCGAAACAAGCTGTACGCCAAGATCCGGAACGACCTTTGAGGGCAGGTGGTCGACGACCTCGAGCCCGACAACAAGACACTAACAGCGACTCTGACTCATTATCCCCGGAGCCCAAAAAGAAGGGTCGACTCGAAGCTACCAGTTCTTTTGAAGAGAGTGTACGTATAAGGCATAAGCGAAGAAGAAACAGCTCAGACGAAGAAGACTAGCACGATCCCTTTATATGACGGATCGCATGGGCGGTCCTGCCCAGAAAGTTCAAAGCTCCGTCGTTCACTCTCTATGATGGAAAATCAGACCCCACCGATTACATCCGTCACTACAAGCAAGCCATGACATTGCATGCAGACGACGAGGCCCTCATGTGCCGAATATTTCCCAACAGTTTGGGACCATTGGCTGTCAGGTGGTATTATAAACTAAAGCCGACTTCGATCAAGAGCTTTCATCAATTACAGAAATCCTTCAGGGCCAGATTCATCAGCAACGAGGTCCAGCTGAAACAAGCCGACTCTCTATGGGCAATGCAGATCCAGCCAGGAGAAACACTAAGAGCGTATTCGACACGCTACTGGGAGTGCTTTAATCTTGTTGATGACGCTTACAACAACTCCGTGGCCATCACCACCTTCAAAATTGGTTTGCATCCTGAGAGTGCTCTCCGCAGCTCCCTGACTAGAAGACCCCCAAAACAGTCTGGTCGTTGATGAAGAAAGTTGAGGAATACTGCAAAGTTGAGGATGACGCCTTGCGGGTTAAAGTCGGAAACGTGGCCAACAAGTTGGCCCCTTCTGAAATTGCTCAGCCGATAAGTTCCGTACCACCTCAGAGCCCCGAACCGCGACATTGGGCTAAATGGGACAAGAGACGGGATTCTCGCCGATCGAGCGACCAATGCCCCACCGAGCAAATGAACAACTGCAAGTCGATGGCAGGCGCACAAGGCGCGCCGACAAGAAATACACAGAGTTGTCAGAGCCGATTAGTGCGGTTATGTCCAAAATCCAACACCTTCCGTTCTTCAAGTGGCCGTCCAAAATGGTGGGACCTCCTGAAACAAGAAGAAGGGATAGGTGGTGCGAGTATCACAAAGATCACGGCCATGATACTGAGAGTTGTTACGCATTGAATGATCACCTGGAGGAACTGGTATAAGATGGTCGGCTACAATAGTATGTCCACAAAGACAACTCAACCAAAGCAATAGCCTTATGACAAGATTCACCTCCGCTCGGCATGATCCACATGATATACAGCCTGCCAATGTCATCCGCGGTGCATACGATTCAGTTGAATCCCGATCCTCAAAATCAACTCACTCTAGCTAAACGGCCCCATGAAGCTACGAGCATTACTTTTGATGATTCAGATTTGGCCGGAGTGGCACTCCCCCACATCGATCCTTTGGTAATCGAATTATGCGTAAACCGATTCACTGTTGAGGGCGCACTCATTGATTTGGGGAGCACATCGGATGTTATGTATTACAAGACATTCACCAAACTTGGCTTCTCCGAATCAGATCTCTCTCCAGCACCTTATCCACTATTCGACTTCAACGCCAATCCAGAATACCCGTTGGGAAAATCACACTACCCGTTCGAGCGGGCTCACGAATAGTGGAAGTAGAATTCTTGGTCGTCAAGCTGCCGTCGCCATATAATCTCATCATGGGGTGAACTTGGTTGCACACCATGCAGGCCGTGCTGAGTACCTATCATCAGCTGCTACGCTTCCCGACAGAACGCAACATTGAGCAGATCCGTGGCTCACAGAAATCGGCACAAGCATGTTATCTCCTTGCTGGAAAAATGCCAAAAGAGTTGCAAGTGAATTCCATTGAGGTGCCGGATCAGGAGAGCCTCGACAATGTTGGTCGGCTCCCAAGTGAAAAGGCCACGGAAGCCCTGGATCGAGTTGAAATCGACGGAAGCCCGGACAGATTCTTCATGGTCAGCGCCTCCCTGAATCAAGCCGACAGGCATCAACTAATTTCTTTCCTGCTCAGCAACCTTGATGTCTTTGCGTGGACTCCATACGAGATGCCGGGTATAGATCCGTCCGTTTGAATATTGACCCTAAATGCAAGCCAGTCATTTAGAAAAGCCGGCGGTTAGCCGCAGAGCACACTGCCGTCGTTGTTGAAGAGGTTGACAGGTTACTTGATGCCGGGGCAATCAGGGAAGTGACCTACCCTACGTGGCTCTCTAATACTATGGTGGTGAAGAAGAAAAATGGGACTTGGCGAGTGTGCATTGATTTCACGGACCTAAACAAAGCCTGTCCCAAGGATTGTTTTCCCCTACCCAGAATTGACCAACTTGTAGATGCGACGACACATCATCAGCGTATGAGCTTCCTCGATGCTTCTAGAGGCTACCATCAAATCGCCATGCATCCGGAGGACCAAGAAAAAACTACATTCCTCACCCCAAGAGGAACCTACTGCTATAAGGTTATGCCTTTTGGACTGAAGAATGCAGGGGCAACTTACCAAAGACTGGTCACTGCTATGTTTAAGGAGCAACTCGGCTAGACTATGGAAGTGTATATAGATGACATGGTGGTGAAGTCCAAAGAAGAGGAAACTTATCTAGTCGATCTGGAAGAGACATTTGGTATTTTACACAAATACAAAATGAAGCTGAACGCTTCCAAATGCGCGTTTAGGATCGGCTCTGGCAAATTCTTGGGTTACATTGTCAACCATCGAGGAATCGAAGCCAACCTGAGGCAAATCACAGCAATCTTGGAGCTCAACTCCCCTCGTTCAGTGAAAGAGGTTCAAAAGTCAATGGGGATGGTCGCCGCACTCAACAGGTTCATCAGTCAGTCTACAGATTATTGCTGACAATTTTTTCATACACTATGGCAGGGCAAGGCTTTCGAATGGTCTGCCGAGTGCGAAGCTGCTTTCGACGGCCTTAAGACTTACCTTCGATCAGTACCGCTTTTGACAACACCTTTGGTAGGTGACCCGCTCATTTTGTATCTGGCAGTTTCCGACCGGGCCGTCAGCGCCGTACTGATAAAGGAAGAGCTGGAGGAGCAGTGGCCAGTGTATTATGTGAGCAAGGCAATGGTTGACGCCGAAACACGCTACCTTCCGCTGGAAAAACTCATCCTAGCCCTAGTAATGGAGGTAAGAAAACTGATGCATTACTTCTAGGGGCATAGCATCGGGGTGCTAACAGATTATCCCCTCTGATCAGTACTATGTAGCCCAGAAGCATCAGGATGTGTTTCAAAGTGGGTTCTTGAACTCGGCCAATACGATATTCAATTTGTACTTAGAACCTCAATCAAGGGACAGGTGCTAGCCGACTTTGTTACCGAATTCACTGGGGGTCTTGCCGACTTCAAGTCTGATGAAATTCGACCGAAGCCGAACTGGAGAATTTATGTTAGCGACATTTGGCAGTTGTACTGTGATAGATCATCCAATCAGTGGGGCAGCGAAGCTGGGGTAGTAATCATGGCTCCCGACGGCACAAAATTGAGCAGGCTATCAAGCTCGACTTTGAAGCATCTAACGAAGCCGAATAAGAAGCCCTTCTAATCGGTTTACGGAATGCACATCTTTTGGGTGCTCAGCATTTGCTTGTATTTTGTGATTCAAAACTAGTGATCAATCAGCTGAAGGGGGAGTACGCAGCAAGAATGACCATATGACGGCTTACATGAAAACGGCTAACTCCTTGCTGAGAAAATTTGACCATCATGAGATGAATCAGATAACACGTGATCAGAACACACATGCAGATGCCCTGGCTTGCCTAGCTTCCGCCATTAACTCAGAGATTAAACAGACCATCGAAGAAGGTTTCATCCCGGGGCCGAGCATTGGCCCCTCGGAGGAAGTCCAGGTCAATGTCATAGAATCTGGACCGAGTTGGATAGATTCCATTACGGCATTCATGTCTTCCAAATAGCTCCCAGAGGATAAGAAAGAAGCGCACAAGCTACGAAACAAAGCCCTGCGATACTACTTGGATCCGCAAGGAAAGTTTAATAAAAAATCCCTTTCTGGTCAATATTTGGAATGCGTGCATCCGGAAAAAGTCGAAGAGCTTCTGACTGAAATACATGAAGGCAGTTGTGGCGCCCATTCTAGCGGGCACTCTTTAGGCTTATCGAGTCGTGACACAGGGGTATTGCTGGCCAAAAATGAGAGCCGATGTCGAATGTTACATGAAAAAGTGTGAACAATGCCAGAAATTCTCTCCTTTGACCCACCTGTCTGTTAAAGAGCTAAACTCCATAACCAGTCCCTGGCTGTTCGCCCAATAGGGACTTGACATTGTCGGACCATTGCCTCGTACCCCGGGTAACAAGCGATTTTTGATTGTCGCGACAGATTATTTTACAAAATGGGTAGAAGCGGAGGCACTAACGCACATCCGAGATACCGAAGCGCTTTGTATGGAGAAATATCATAACACTATTCGACATTCCAAGAGCACTTATCTCAGACAACGGCACCTAGTTTGACTGTGGCGTCTACCGAGAGCTGTGCAGCAACTATGGTATCCGGCCTTATTTTTCCACGTTGGCTTATCCACAAAGCAATGGTAAAGCTGAAGCCTCTAACAAATCCATCTTGGACGGCATCAAGAAGAGGCTGGAGAAAGCTAAAGGCAAATGGGTTGAAGAATTACCGAGTGTGTTGTGGGTTCATCGAACTACGCCGAGGCGATCAACTGGGGAAAAGCTGTTTGCTCTGTGCTTTGGAACACATGCAATCATACCCCTGGAGATCGGCCTCCCAACCTTGAAATCGAAAGTTTTTGATATGGGCCAAAATGACACGATGCTGGCCTTAGATTTGATTCTAATTGAAGAACGAAGAGACCGTGCCCTTGCATCCATGGCGCGATATCAACAGCAGCTTGCCAAGTTGTATAATCAATGTGTTCAGCTGCGCCGCTACACACTAGGAGAGTTGGTCCTGAAGAAAGTACTCTCGCCTGCCAGGAAACCGGCTGATAGAAAATTGGGTCCTAACTGGGACGGCCCCTATCAGGTCGATTCAATCGTGGGAGTAGGGGCATATCGGCTCAAAGACATGTCTGGAAGGAGTCTGCCATGGCCTTGGAATTCAACACGTTTACGTAAATTCTATCATTGACCCGACTTGTGAGGCTTGATACTTGTACATATTTCACTTTTGCAATGCAAGGTTTCTCATTTCTTCATCGTGCAATTCAGTTCACAAGCCTCCGGATTTGGAGCGCCCTTTGTGGATATCACGATTGGCCAAATTAAGTCTCCAGATTCGGAGCCCCATCGACGCAAGACCTTTGGGCCGATTAAAGCCTCCGGATTCGGAGCGCCCTTCGTGGATATCACGATTGGCCAAATTAAGTCTTCGGATTCAGAGCCCCATCAGTGCATGACACCTTTGGGCTGATAAAGCCACCAGATTCGGAGCGCCATTCGTGGATATCACGATTGGCCAAATTAAGTCTCCGAATTCGGAGCCCTATCGGCGCAAGACCTTTGGGCCGATAAAAGCCTCCGGATTCGGAGCGCCATTCGTGGATATCATGATTGGCCAAATTAAGTCTCCGGATTCGGAGCCCCATCGGCGCAAGACCTTTGGGCCGATTAAAGCCTCTGGATTCGGAGCGCCCTTCGTGGATATCACGATTGGCTGTCTCCGAATTCGGAGCCCCGCTGGTGCATGACACCTTTGGGCCGATTAGTGCATGACACCTTATAAACGTAGGCTAAAACATGGAAACATTCAAAATGAAATGGAACAAGCCCTACCAACGAGGGCTAAAACATGTAAACATTCAATATGAAATGGGGCAAGCCGTATGAACGCGTGGTGAAACATGCCGTATAAACGTAGGCTGAAACATGCGAACATTCAAAATAAAATGCGTCCTTAGATTAATCGATTGGCATTAAGTGTACTAATATAATTAGAAAGTACAATAACACTTGAAATCACTTAAAGTAAAAAGTGTACTATTATTCAATTAACCAATAATTACATAATTTTGCATTACAATGTCCACAATGTCTACTTTGAGCATTACAATGTCTACTTTTATCCGGCGTCTCCCTCATCGTCACTCTTCTCGACTTCGAAGGCGGAAAAGGAAAAGTGATCACGTCGGTACAGCAGCAACGCTAAATCAACGCCTGTTGCTCGGAGAGCCTCCGCGGATTGGAGTGCCTTGATCCAACTGTGCCTAAAGCCTCGGTTCTCGCATCGACAGACCTCCTCTGCAAGTTTCTCTTTGGTTTTGTCGATCCCAACCTTCCGGCCCTCGTGGAAGACTTTTTCATAACCCATGGCCCTCGCATTTTCTACGGTAAACATACTTGCCGTATCTCGGACGATAATCACATGACTTAATAGCCGTTGGGTCACTCTCTCCTCCACGACTGAATTAGATTGACCTACCGCACGCGGATCGATGGTTTGAGCCTTCCTAAGCTCACGCTCGGCTTTCTCCGTGCGAGCCTCCAAATTGCGAATTCGTTCATCATTCTTCTCTATTTCTCGTCACGCGGCACGCAGGCGCATGCCGACTTCATAAGCGGTATACAGCCCCTCCACCGCCCCATGGATGCCTTCTCGAAATACTTCGAAATCCTATCGACTAACCATCAACTGCTACCCCTGGATCGTTAACGACGGAATCTGCCTCCGTCATCGGTTTATTCCCTACGAAAACTGCAAACTCAACGGTCGCGGCGTCGCGTCGGGCTCGTTTCTCGGTCGCGGTCGCGGGGAGCCTCTCCGTTGTTGTTTTTCTTTTTAGGGTGATCTTCTTCAACGACTTGGGGGCTGACGTTTTTCCCGTTCCCTGGACGTCCTCCCTCCCATGCGTGTAGGCTCACTGCTGCGATTCATTGCAGTGTCTAGCTCAGCCAATGTTCATCATTCTCCTCTACTGTCGAAGAACAGTCTACCTGACATTCGCACTTATCTAAAGCTAGTTTAAATCAAGTCTGAACAAGAATAAGTGGAATCACTGGCGCGAACTTACCCCATTTATTTCTAATGTATGCAGCGCCCCCGAGGCGACTTCTTTAATGCCAAACTCCAAAAGCCAGATGCCGATCAGAATATTCGGCTCTTGGAATTCATGAATTGGCTGGGGGAAGGGTAGATTTACGAATCTGATCGGCTATTCAATGATGGTAAATCAGTCCCCTGGGCATAGTGCAGATCAATTTATGCCGCAACCACTCCATGAACTAATTATATTCGGCTTTTGGAGTTCATAAATTGGCTAGGGCAAGGACAGATTTACGAATCTGATCGGCTATTCGACGATGGTAAATCAGTCCCTTGGGCGTAGTGCCGATCAATTTATGCCGCAGCCACTTCATGAACTAATTGTATTTGGCTCTTGGAGTTCATAAATTGGCTGGGGCAATGGCAGATTTACGAATCTGATCGGCTATTCGACGATGGTAAATTAGTCCCCTGGGCGTAGTGCCGATCAATTTATGCCGTAGCCACTCCATGAACTAATTATATTCGGCTCTTGGAGTTCATAAATTGGCTGGCGCAAGGGCAGATTTACTAATCTGATCCGTTATTCTACGATGGTAAATTATTAAGTTGCCTAATTATCTAATCGTCATGTATATACGAATGCTTTATCCAAAGAAGCAAAAAGCAATACTATGCATCAATAAAAACATTAAGCACAAGTAACAACAAAGTACAAGGGAAATTTTCATTAGTAAAATTAGGCATAGACTGTAGCCATTTTACATGTGAAAACTACTAGATAAAAAGCTACAAGTTTGTAGGGAAGTGCCTAGCAAAAAACTTTAAAACTGTAGCTATACATAAAAACTACTAAACAAAAAGCTGTAACATTACATTCAAAATCCTAAAACAAAAATTACTGTCGCCCTCATCAGTCCTCGGAGTCAGACTCCAGCAGCTTAATATCCACTTGCTCATATGGAATTGGCATAGCCAATGTCATATTAGCAGCAACAAGGGCTTTGAGCCAGCCGTGTTTGAATCCCCGATTCTCGAATTTAGGAACTTCTTCCACGTAATTGGCGAGGGAAGCGTTTTGCCCAGCCTCATACGCCTTCCTAGCCTTAGAGTCGGCTACTTCTTTCGCCGCCTTTGATTCTGCTAAGTCTGCCTCAAGTTTAGTGATCCCCTCTTGGGCTGACTTAAGCGCAGCTTCGCTAGCAGTCGCCCTCTGTTCGGCAGCCAATCTGAGCTGGTCTCCATTTCTTGCCTTCTCCATTTCGGCTTCGACCCTTGCAGCCTCCATCTTCGCCCGCGCCACTTCGAACTCCGCCCAGCTCCTTTGGCCCTCAACTTCGGATTGTAAATGGCCAATTCGTTCGATGGCGTCATGGTGGCGACGGCCTATCTCGGTTATCCTTTCGGCCGTCTGCAAAACAGGAGATTAAAACCAAATTGTATGCATAAAAGGGAAAGGCAAGATCAAGATATTTACCAGAAGAGTCGATTGAGTGGCTAGCGCTATTGCCAAAAGGTCCGGCTCTGAGTGAAAAGCTGCCTTATCAGACGGTAATGAAACATATGAGGCCATGCTCAGCGCCATGGCTGGATCTTTCATAACCGACGCATCAGAGGAGATCGGCACATTTTTTATCTTTTGTTGAACCACAAAAGGCACAACCAAATCCGACTCCTCTAGACGTGGTTGTTTGTCAATAGGGTCTTCTCCAGAGCCGGCCTCAACCTTAGCAGGACGCTTCTCCGCCCTTCGTTTAGCTTCTTGATTTGCCAGCACGACCGGCTCCGACTCCGCATCTCTGGTTTGAGTCGTCCCCTTAATGACAGTAAGGGGGGGCTCAACGTCGGCGACGGGTAGCACTTCGGACCGGATGGCCTCCGCTCGAATGGCCTCTGCTCTCTACTGTGTGACCATTCATTTGGCGTTTCTCTTTTTTGCAAGTTTCGTGAGTGACAACCCGGCCATATCTTCTGGGTACGCCCCGGGAAGGTCTTATAACCCAATAAAGATGTCGTCGTAAACTTCCCGACCCGAGGTGGACGGAGGGTTAGTTGAATTGAGGCCGACCTCCTCAAAGGCTACCCTCAAGGCCTCGTCTACTTTTGCCTCGGACTGGCCTGATTCTTCACCAACCTTTGCGACTTCTGCACCTTCTGAGTCAGATCCTTTGAAACTGATCTGGCGCAAGTTCCTGAAGTTGGTTAAAATAAGAGCCATAAGAAATTCTTCACCCTTCGTAATCGGGATGTTTTCTGCTGCTGAGAAGGTCGTGCATGTCGACTCGTATTTAAGAAGAACGTATGCCACCCTCCCTTATTTTTGAAGGCTTGGACGACCTAAGTATTTCAGCGCAACTTTGATCTCTGACCGAACGGTGTCGTCGTTCGAAGTTAAGATTTTCTTCAGATCGTTGCCTGAACAAATCGAACCATGAGACCAAAAAGATAAAGTCTTGTATATGCAACAAAAATAAGCGCAAAGGGCTATATGGCCACCTGGTTCGCCCCTCCGTCTAGGAATGGGATCTAAGCAGTCATCGCCTTTGCTGAATTCCTAGTTACCTCGGACCACGACCATCACGCCATCGACTCGCTTGCCAAAACTGGGGAGCATGGTCACTAATTGATGGTCGGTGTCCTTGGCCATGAGGAAATAGCACCCGTGTCAGCCAGAAGACTTGGCCAAGGCATAACAATGCCGAATAGCAGGTATGCCGAGGTTAATCCTAAAGCGACGGTTTAATTCTATAATCCCCATTACGGTTCTAAAAAAGTTAACATTGGGCTGGGAATGGATTAGATCCCAATGGCGAAGGACAGTCCTAAGGAATGGGTGAAGGGGAAAATGGACTCCACCCTCTGCGATTGATAGAAGAGGGAAGACGATGGAGCTCTCATAAGCCCTCTCCATATTGAGGGTGCCGTCTGTCACAAGTGACAGACGGACATCGTCAGGGATGGAAAAATGGCGACGAAAGCCAGAGATTCGATCCGCAGAGAGAAGGTCTTTCAGATGCTTTGCCATTTCGGACAACCTATAGAAGCGTACTAAACTAAAGGTGAACCAAGAAAAGGGATTCAAAGTAGAGAGGAAGCAGAGAGGAAGAAAACTTACAAGAAACGGAGAGGATAGTGAAGGATGAATGGAAGTTGCAGAGGTGAGTCGGAAAGCAGTCCAAAAACTCTTAAGCATCCAAAGATGTGTGTTTGAAAAGACGACAAGATTTTAAATCACAATAAATGGAAGCGTACGAAGGGGCGGGAAGTTGAAATGATGACAGAGAAGCGTGTGCTCTGATATCCACGTTGAAATGAGGTTAGCCGCCAAATTTCGGCTCTGACTTTTCGAGTCCAAAACCAAACACTCCCACTACACCGTCGTTAGTAGAGTGATTGGGGGCAATTGTAGGGGCCGAATATAATTAGCCGTAGAGAAGTCGAATAGTTAGACCTAGAAGTCAAAATATACACATCGTATTTGGCCCCGTCTTGCACATTCAATCCTACCCTATTCAGCCAAATAGCTGGTTGAGTAAACGGCCGAGTGAATAGCGGTTTGTAACAAAACAAGCCAAATAAATAGTTATAAGGCGAATGGAAAGTGGTCCCAGCCCCGAGGCCCAAGAGAGAGATGATATAAATAGAAGAATACCAGACAGAAAGAGGTATGTGAGAACCATTACGCTTAACTTAAAATACAAGTAATCCAGAGAGTAGAGACTGACTTGCCCGTCAGAGTGCTAATTCTGGCACCCCTGACCGGAGTGTTTATTCCTTTTCAGGGGACTAGCTAAGGATCACGAGCATCCCCTAGGATCAAAAGAGTATTTCCAAACCACTTCCCACTGGTTGATTAAGTGGGATGCGACCAGTAGCGCGTTCGATAATTATTAATGGGACACGTGGAATCGTTAGGTGATTTGGAAAGTGGCACCTCCGTGGGTAATTTAAAGTTGTTTATTGAAAGTGTATCTTACTATAATTAGTATGCTTGTTGTACGAGGATTGTTATTTCGAAGAGATGGTTGTGCTGCCAATAGGGAAAATCTAATTAGTGTGTTTTTTGTAGGAGGATTCATCTCAAATTTTGTCACTAGTGAAGCATAAAACATAGCAGGGAGACTCACCTCCGACGAAACTCAAAAGTGCGCGTATGTCAATTAGACTGTTTTTCAATAGCAAAGGGGAGGGGAAGACGCTGGTGGAATTGAACGCAGAAATAAGTCATCAAGCGCAAAATGATTCTGTGCATAAAAACACCAGGGAACTAGAGGGACAGAACATTGATTCCCCGAGCGACCTAGTAGATCTTCCAGAAGGGATGAACAAAGTAGGTCTTCTAGAGGTGGGACCTGAAGGAAATAAGATAATAGAACGACTGCTGCCCAGGGCTCAGCGTGAAATGAGCTGAGTGGACCACCACGTCCGTTAAGTTTCACCGTTTTCATTAGGAACAAACCCATGACTGAAGCTGACTCAATCGTGCAAGATCCAAATGTGATGGTTGAATTTACATGGTAGATCTTCCCCCATCCCTAAAGTGCATCAATCAATGACCAATAGAGGTGGCTATGAGGTCTTTAGGGAAGGAGTCCACGGGGCTGTCAAAGGACTGTACAACACGTACGAAGTCAGTATGCGCCATCGCGCCTCCCGGATGGAAATTGACCATAATGATGGGTAGATTTGAAACTTAGATCGTCGATTGGAGGAAGCTCAAGAGTGGACCAAGAACGAGGCTTAGAAGGCCAAGGTGGCTGAGCTTAAGGTAGCAGGGGTGGCAGATTCATTGTCAAGAGACAAAGTTGCCCAACGCCTTATTGACCGAGCAATAGCCAATCAGGATATGACCAGTATCTTCATTAGGGAAGCGATAGAGAGCTAAGCCTACAACAAGGGCTTCTTTGAGGGGATGAAGGTCGGTGTTGATAAAACAAAGGAACAAAGGCTCTCCAAGCGATGAGTGTGGATTTTGCTTCATCGCTATATTAGAACTATATAACGCCGTTTGAAGCCTATGATGCAGATGAAACGGACAATGAAGAAAAGGCCACAAACCCTGAGCAGAGCTAACCGGCGTAATAGTTTAATTTTTTAGGTTTAATCCATGTAAGTAGGATGCCAATCGACCTTAAGATAAATGTTCCTGTAATGTAACATGAATTTGTCATGATGTTTTATTAATAAAAATGTTAAGTTTGTTTGTTTGCCTTTACTAGGTTAGTTATGTCTCCAATTCTTGCTAGAAAATGATGCTTCACATGATGCTATGAATTTAGAGGCTTAATGGTGCTCCAAATTTGGAGGCTTTCATGATGGCGCTTTGCGCTGAGCATGAAGAGCTCTTCGAATTCGGAGGCTTTTTTTATAACGCTTCGTGCCAAGCACGAAGGGCACTCCGAATTAAGAGGCTTAATGGAGCTTCATGCTACACACGAAGGGTACTGCAAATTCGGAGGATTATTGGCGCTTCATGCTGAGCATGAAGGACGCTTCGAATTCAAAGGCTTTTATGATGGCGCTCCGTACCAAGTACAAAGGGCGCTCCAAATTCGGAAGCTAAATAGCGCTTCGTGCCGAAAATTCCAAGTATGAAGAGCTCCTTGAGAATTCAAAAACTAAATAAAAGGCGACCATGGTTGAATAAGCAAAATAACATCTTGTATCATTAATGGGCTGTATGTATACAAGGTAGCAATGTACACAAAAGCTTACCAACATTACTATGAGAGCTAAAGATATTAACTATGAATAATAGTGATAACATTTTCAAAGATAAGTAGAATTCCAGGGTCGGGGTAACTTTTTGTCGTTCTTGTCTAAGAGTCGATATGCCCTTCCCCTGGCGATGGAATCGATTTGGTAGGGGCCATCCCAATTTAAACTAAGTTTGCCATCCGTCCGCAAGATTCTTAGCAGTAAGTAGTACTTTTTGAAGACCAATTCTCCAGGAGTATATCGGCGGGGACACACTCGTTGATTATACAACTTGGCAAGTTACTGTTGATAACATGTCGTGGTCATAAGTGCCCGATCTCGACATTCTTCAAGCAAATCCATATTAAAGGCTAACATCATGTCATTCTAGCTTGTGTCAAAAGCCCTCGATCGAAGGGTTGATAGGCCAATCTCTAGGGGGCTGATAGCTTCATTATCAAAACACAAGGCAAATGGTGTCTTCCTTATAGAACGTCTTGGCGTAGTGCGTTGGGTCCACAGTACGCTCAACAATTCCTTAACGTACCTGCCATTCGCTTTTTCCAAACATTTCTTGATACTGTCCAGGACTACTTTGTTGAAAACTTCTGCCTCTCCATTACTCTACGGGTAAGCTGGTGAAGAAAAATAGGGTTGAATGCTATACATGTCGCACATTTCCCTGTAGATGCCACAATCAAACGGAGTGTTGTTATAAAAAATAAGCACCCTGAGTAGGCCGAATCGAGTGATGATATTCTTCCAAACAAAGCGCTTGATATCTACATCCTGTATATGCGCCAAAGGTTCCGCTTTAACCTATTTCATGAAATAATTAGTAACAATAATAAGGAACCACTTATTGCCAAGGACTTTTGGTAATGGTCCAACTATATCCAAGTCCCATTGAGCGAAAGGCTAACGATTGGTCACAGAGTTCATCTCTTCGGCAGACAGATGTATGACTGGAGAAATTTTTTGGCATTGTTCGCATTTCTTAACATAGTCCTCAGAGTCGGTACGCATAGTCGGCCACCAATACACTTTTGTAATAGCTCGATGAGCCAACGATCTTCCTCCTAAGTGAGTGTTGCAGCAGCCTTCATGAATCTCAGCCAAAAAATCCTCAGTCTTGTTTTGATGGACACATTCTAAGTTAGGCCTAGAAAGAGATTTTTTTTCTAAAGCTTTCCTTCAGGGTTGAAATAATATCTCAAGGCCTTATTCTGCAGCTTGTGAGCTTCCTTCTTATCCTTTGGCAGTTGTTTCGAACCAAGGAATGCAGCAATGGGGTCTATCCAACTCAGCCCCTCTGGATGGTGTTTGCAATGGGATATTCAAAGACATTGATACTCAAATCCAGAATGAAACCCATTTACATGGTGTGCTTGACTTCTGAGTTCACAGCCGAAGCTACGCAGGCAAGAGCATTGGCATGTATATTTCGATTTCGAGTAATTTGATTCAGTTTGTGGTTATCAAATTTCATGAGCAGGGAATTGGGTATCTCCACGTAGGCCGCCATGCGGTCATTTTTAGCTGTGTACTCACTCTTCAACTGGTTTATGACCAATTTTGTGTCACAAAAGATTTGTAGCCGTTTAGATCCCATTTGAAGTGAGTTCCTAAGGCCGATCAATTGGGTTTTATATTCGGCCTCGTTGTTTGAGGCGTCGAAGTTGGGTTTGAACGATTGTTCTACCACTGCTCCTTCGGGGGTGATGATAACTACCCCTGTCCCACTGTCACGCTGGTTGGATGACCCATCACAATATAACTGCCAGATATCCCTGACATACATTCTCCATTCCGGTTGTGACTGAGGTGCTTGCTAGTCCTAAATGTCTAACCCGACTTGTAGAGCTATAGTGAATTCGACAATGAAGTCGGCCAAGACTTGTCCCTTAATAGTTGTCCTTGGTGAAAACTAGAGGTCATATTATCTGAGTTCCAATGCCCATTTCAAAACTCACCCTGATGATTCTGCTTTGCAGAGGACTAAACAGAGTGGGTAATTCGTCAGAATCTTAATGGTCTAGGTTTGGAAGTAATACATCAGTTTTCTGGCAGCCGCTATAAGAGCTAGCATTAACTTTTCCAGGGGTAAAATTAGGTTTCGACATCCACCATCACCTTGCTAACATAGAAAATGGGCTTCCGCTAACCGAGTTTATCCTTGAGCAAGACGATGCTCACTGCTCGATCGGACACCACTAGATACAAGATAAGCATGTCACTTAGAGTGGGGATAGCCAAAAGTGGGACAAGACTGATATAGACTTTCAACCCTTCCAAAACAGTTTGGCATTCTAGAGTCTATTTGAAGAGCTTGCCTTGCTGAAGCGTTTGAAAGAATGGCCTACACTGATCTGAGAACCCACTGATAAATCTGTTAAGGGCTGCAACCATTCCCATTAACTTCTGAACATCTTTGGGTGAATCTGGTGAACTGAGTTCCATAATGGCCTTGAATTGTTTTGGGTTAGCTTCGATTCCACGATGATTGACAATATAGCCGAGGAATTTTCCTAATCCAATACTAAATGCAAATTTTGAGGTGTTAAGCTTCATTTTGTATTTTAGAGAATATTAAAAGTTGGTGCAAGATTGGCTAAGTGTGCATTCTTTTCTTTGGACTTCACCACCATATCATCAATGTAGACTTCCATGGTTCTGCCGACTTACTCTTTGAACATGACAGTGACCAATCTTTGATATGTTGCCCTGATATTTTTTAGTCCAAAAGACATGACTTTGTAACAATAGGTTCCCCTTGGAGTAAGAAATGCGGTTTTATCTTTGTCGGCCAGATCCATGACAATTTGGTGGTAGCCCCTGTAAGCATCTAGGAACCTCATGCGCTGATGTTGGGTGGTCACATCCACAAGTTGGTCAATTCAAGGTAAAGAAAAACAATCCTTGGGACGGGCTTTGTTCAGATCTATAAAGTTTACGTAGATACGCCATGACCCTGTCTTTTTCTTAACCACGACAGTGTTAAACAACCACGTGGGATAGGCAACTTCCTAAATTGCCCTAGCTTCCAATAGCTTGCCACCTTCATCTACTACAATCGTGACATGTTCAGCAGCTGAACGACGAGTTTAGCTTTGGTGTCGACATTCAGGTTGTGCATGGCTATGGCGGGATCTACCCTTGTCATGTCGTAAGGTGACCATGCAAAAACACCGATGCTACTAAGGAGGAAAGAAACCAACTCTTGTTGCTTTGCGACGCTTAGATTTGTGCCGACTAAAAAGAATTTCTCAAGATCATCATTAATTAGTACTTGGTCTAGATCTTTCATGACTTTCTCAACCGGGAGCTTGCTAATATCCTCAAAACTCTCATGATTTGAAATTTCAATTGAATTCACCTCCAATTCCTCTAGCTTCTTCTTTATGATTGCAAGATAGCAATCCTTCATTGATTTTTGTGAACCACAGATTTTCTCGATGTCGTATTGAGTCAGATATCGAAGGAGATGATGTACTTGGCATGGCCTGCATTGCCTGAAGCCACGTTCGGCCCATGATTATGTTGTAAGCTAATGAAATCTTGACGACTAGGAATTTAACCTCTAGCCTCTTGGTGTCTGCATGCATCGGTAACACGATCTTTCCCAGGGGGTATTCCGAATTGGTGTTAAAGTAAAAAAAGGATAGTCGGCCAACATGAGATCTATATCCATAAAGTCAAGTTTTAGAAACATTTTGTAATACAATATCTCAGAGGTGCTCCTTTGGCCAACTAGGATACATTCAACGAGGAATTTATTTACTTGTAATGTTATTATGAGGGCGTCATCATAAGGCATAGTGATCCCTTCAAGATCAGCATTGGAGAAGCTGATTTCGTTCGACAATCGCGGTCGTTTGGCTGACATACTGGACGAAGAACTAGGCTGGGAGGATTGTTGCGACTGGATTGTATTCACCTTGTTTGGCGGAGATAAGTTATATATCATATGGATTATGCTGAGTAGAGGTGAATTGGGGCGTACAGTGAGTACGCCTAGTAGATCAATCATTTTTGGAAGGTATTCCGCTAGTAGGTCAGACTGGACTAGGTCTTCAAAATGATCCATCAAGACGTAGCATTTGTCGGTCGAATGCTCATGGTCTCTGTGATATATAGAATCTTACTGTCTGGCTCAGATAGTTCTGTGTATTTGGTATTTGACCGCCTAGAGCGCCTATTTTTCATCTGGTATTGCTCGTTCTGTCGGTGCGAATCTTAGCGGTTCTCCATTTTTGATTGGCCTCCTAGCTCTGGGTTCCTTAGGGTTTTGTTTGGTGGTGCAGTAGCTAGCAGTTGCACCAGTATAGGTGCTACCGAATCCATAGCCTGTAGTCCAGCTTTATCTCAGATTGTGTCATCTTCCACTTTACAATATTCTTCGACCTTCTTCATTAAGGCCCAAACTGTCTTGGGGGGCCTTCGAATCAGTGAACTACTCAACAGACTATAAGGGTGCAATCCCATGTTGAAGGCAGTGATTGCCATGGAGTCATTGTAATCGTCATCTACTAAATTAAAACACTTCCAATAGCTCACCGAGTACTCATGCAAAGTCTCATTTGGCTTGATTTTCATTGCCCACAAAGTGTCTACTTGTTTTGGCTGGGTCTCGTTAGTAATGAATCTAGCTCGATAGGATTTTTGGAGATGATGGAAACTCTCGATTGAAGCTTGCTCAAGCTTGTAATACCATCTAACGGCGAGCGGTCCCAAACTACTAGAGAATATCCGACACATGAATGCCTCGTTATCTGCATACAGTGTCATTTCTTGCTTGTAATGACGAACGTAATCCGTGGGGTCTGACTTTCCATCGTAGAGAGTGAACGATGGTGCTTTAAACTGAAAGGATCATAGAGAGTGAACACCCTTGGCCATACGTCATATGAAAGGATCGTGCTTGTCTTCTCAATCTGAATTTTCCCCTATCTGATGAGCTTGACGCGTTTAACCGGTCTCGCTTTTTGGGTTTTTCCCAAGAGGAATCTGACGTACGGCTACCGTGCCATCGACGTTGACGTTGTCGCCTCTTCTGCATTCTTGGTGACTAACCATGCTCGTGGGGAGGTGATGGTTGTTTGGATTTTTCCAACTCCTGGCTCAAGCGCTCATTCTCTGCTGCCATGTCTTCAAGATGCTGTTCACTACGTTGCATTTAACTCATTAATGTTTGCATGGCAACCTTTGTGGATGTTAAAGGCTGAAATGAGGTTACCTGATCAAAATTCAGAGACCTCCCTGCGAGGGTTTCTTCTGGACCTGAAGTTGCCTATGCTATAGCATTATTAACTCTAGTTACTAGAGGATCTTGGTTTGGGTTTGTCATGGACGAGTTTGAGTATTCCCACAGACAACGCCAATTGTGAGGAAGTGGTTATGGAATACTCCTTCTATCTAAACAAGCCCTTGTGGGATCTTCACAGTTGTCACCTAAAATGAAAATAAAACCCCAGACGATGGTGCTAGAATTAGCACTCTGACAGGCAAGTTAGTCTCTATAGAAAGATTGGTGTTTTATGGTTTCTTAAGATCCAAGGTTCTTTTCACATACCCGTTTCTCCAGCCTCTCTCCCCTTTTTGTAGAGTCACTCTCTTCGATCCTTACTCCATGTATCTTAGCCCTTCATCATCATTTTGTCAGGGCTCATCCCCCTACTTTACTTCCTTAAAAGGGACAATCTGGTCCCACCTAATGGGATCATCCCGACTCGATCAACATACTCGGCTCTGTTTGTTCTGCATAAGTACATGTAATTTGGTGCTTCTTGATTTTTCAGGTTTATTCGGACGTCTATTCGGCGCTGACGTAGTCTGGTGGACTTTGGCTTTATTCGGCCCATCTTAGATGAGTTTGGATATTCTATTTTCCGTTTCATGTATAACTTCTTTTCGACCCCCACAAAATTGTTCATTTAGAATCGCATGACACTGAATAATTTTGGATGGATTAATAACCTGTGTTATAAATCAAGATGCATATTATATGTATCGTCACCTTCAGTCATTGAAAAAATGAATACGAATCATTAATCATAGCTAGATTATGTTAATTACAACACTACTTTTGGGTACTACCAACACCACTGATTAAACACTTTAATGAGTCATAAACAATTTTGATTTTATAATGGAGAAAAATTATGCAAAATAAATCTTATAATTTTTTTTACTCATTAATTTGCCACCTATTACATTATTGAAGTCACGTTTAGTTTCAATTTTAAAAGTTTTATATTATATAACACATCAGCTAACAAGTAAAATTTATAACATTTTTTAATTTATATCAACATTTTCGTTAATAATTTATTAGTCCATATGACAATAGTTTGAATCCAAACATCAATAATGAGTAACCAACACTAATTTGAATGATAACTTATAACTACATGCATCAGATATTTATAGATATTTATACATATTGGGACACCTTTACTGGCCATCAAATTCACCAAATGATAATAATATTGGCTTGAAGATCTAATAAAGTTAATAAAATATGGATATACAATGAGTTATTAAAATGGACACCAACCTTATCCCCGATTTTTTCCATGAATTACAACTTTCTGTGTAAGTCATTATTTGAAGGATTGATAACAAATTCTTATTATTTCAAAGATTCATAAATAATATTTTTTATTAGATTTTCTTACTGTTAGGCATAAGGTAATAAGATTCATATTAATACATACACATGGGATTCAATAATTTTGTGTCTAGCAGTAAAGGAATTTAATAAATAATTTCTGGGGGAATTACAGTACAAAGGAACAGAAAAACAAATTATAAAAGTATGAGTGTTTCAACTTATTTTGTGGTGGAGTGCAGTCAAAAGCTGTGAGGCTGCAACTCAAAATTACACCCCTCCATGTTTGTGGTATTTTTTTTTTCCCAACCTTTACTGAACTGTGATTTCTCCATAATTTTTATTTATTTTTTATTTTTTTATGTATAATTGTTTTTTTTTTTTTCTTTTTCTATTCCCATGTACAAGGTTAAGTCAGCTGAAATTGGTCAGTTACAAAATATTAAAGATTCCAAAAATGGTCCATGTAGTGCAGTTTATTTGTATCATTATTATTAATTTTTTATTTTTTAAATTTGTGTCAAAATATTTGTTGTATTTTTTGTTAAACAAATAATTGCTTTTTGAAGGCCAAGTTGGGCGAGAGATACTATTGAAGTATTTAAAGGCAAATGCTAACAAGTACTATTTATGCATTGTTTAATATTAGAAAGGATGTATAAAGTGTTTTGAAAATATGTAAAATTATTAAAAATTATATTAATTTCAGTAAAAACTTATTAAATTTAATAACAAGTATCTTGTGCTATTCAAATTTTTTATTTTTTTACTTGTATCGCAAGCACACTTATTAATAAGAGCCTTATTTAAATTATTAAATTTAGCTTACAATAGACCACCAAACAAAACATTGATCCCTACTATAAATGAGTCTAGATCCTCGGCCGCATACTCCACACAAGCAAGGAGGAAGAAGGGAGAAGAAATCTCCTTCTCCAACTGCAAGACCCACCTCCCCCAAAACCTAATATAGAAGAGAGAGAGAGAGAGAAGCCCTATTCAAGCTCTAGTCCAAGGTTTTGAACGCGTAAAGCCCTGGTCCCGAAGCTTTCTCTCTTTCGTTTCTCTCGCGACCATTTTGTGTTGCTAAATTGCTTCCAATTGAGATCTCTCATAACTCTCTCTCATTTTTTTATGCACATTGTGAGCCTCTTTCTCTGATTTCAAAGGCTTTGGCTTTTGGTTCTCTTGTAAGGACTCTAATCCCCTTCTCTCTACATATTTTTAAATTTTTGTTTCCGAAGCTATTTTTCTGTGTTCAAACTCTGTTTGGCTACTAAGAAAATTGGGGACAAAAGAAATTGAGGCGATGGATCTTAGCTTTTTCTATTGTGGTTGATTTGTGAGTAAATGTGGGCGAATCCAACTTCATTTCTTGTTTTTTGCTCTCCTGTATATCATAAAGTAAATCAATTGAACCGCCGTCACCGGTCTCTTCCCTCTCTCTCCTCTTCTCCAAACTCTGAAACCTACCTCTCTCTTCACTGTCTTCCCTTCTTCCTCCCTTCTTCCTTCTTCCTTCTTGCTTCTGTTCTGTCATTTTTTTTTTTAAATTGAAATTTTGCCCCAACACAACGTCGTTTTGGGGCGCCGCAAGAATGGCCGTAGGAATATGCGGCCGAGAATCCGGACTCACTATAAATTGCATGAGTTATTACTTCAGCCTATCAGGGTAGATCTTATGTTGTGAACGTGATGCTACTTTTAGTTAGGCTGGTTAGCGCTGGCAACAATAATAAACAGAACACAAGTGTCCAATTTATTATTTAAATTTTAATCCTGATCTTTTCATCAAAAAAAATTACTTATTAATTAATGACTTAATGGATATACTGGCTAGATTTTGAAAGCATGCATGCATGCACTGACGGAGTTAGAAAATTAAATTAGAGAGAGCACTTATTAATTATAATATCAAAAAATTTTACAAAAATATTTCATACAAGTTTTTATGATTGATTTCGAGAAATATCAAAAAAATAATATTATTTGCAACTAGAGTATCATGGAGAATACAAAAAAAAAAAATATATGGATATAAGCAATGACGGAGCTAAAATCAGAAGGTGCACTTCTTGATTGCAATTTTAATTTTTTTTTTCCATAACCAACAAAAAGAAGATAATAATAATTCTTGAATTAATATTAAGTACAAAAACTAAAATAAATTATTACAAAAGTATTTCACATAAAATTTTTATAATTAACTTCCAGTAAAATCAGAAATAAAGTATTGCATGTAACTAGTGTATCATGAATAATGTAAAAACAGTAATATATTTAAGTCTTAAAATAAATTATATAATGGTAAGATAAATTAAATTTTTACAAAATTTGAGTAAAAATTTCATATAATAGTGATATCACGTCATTATTGACATATGAGATCACCAACCAATAGTAAAGCAACATATGAAGGGTGAACTCCACATGCAAATATAACTAACACTCTTAGGAATTTTTACATATATATAGTGAGATTAATTATATTTTCATATCAATAATGATGGATATTACCTTTATATTGAGATTTTTTTATAAAATTTTCATACATAAAAATATAATTTGTTGTAGTCACTTCATTTTCAATAAAAAAATTACTATTATTTTCATAAATTTAAAAATGCCCTTGACATTTTGTTTTGAATATTATTTTTGTTTAAAAATTTATTTATATAAATATGTAAAAAAAAAAAAAAAAAAAATCTAGGGGGGCACGTGACCCACCTAAGCCTCATATGGCTTCGCCACTGCATGCATGTTGTTCACATCACTGACTACATGCACAATCTGATGGAATGAGAGTGCCCACACTATAATTCGGTGGGTTTCTCCACACTCAATCATAACTTATTTGATTGGTGATGAACCTTCGCGCACGAAAAGAGAACACTCTTGAAGCAACAGTTTGAATTTGAAAGCCAAAGAACACAACTCCTGGATAAAGCATCGTGACTATTGATGTTGTGAAACAACACCAAGAGTTGTATCCATTACCAAAGGTCACCATGATGTATATAAATACACATGGTTGTAGTGTTACAAAACTACTTCAATATTACAAAACTTTCCTATTTGCTTTGTTCTCGGATTGTCAACTTCTTGCATAATAAATACCCTTACGGGATTATCGATCATCGCTGTTAGTAGGGTCACTGCTACTTATTACTTCATTGTAACTAGTAGGATCATGTACTAAGTTATTGAGGTCTTCATCTTGAAAAACATAATGGTCTTTCAAAACTGTAGATGGACGTCTTACTCTCTTACTCCCGCTTGTCTTAGGATTCGAATAAAGTAAAATAGCATGACTTTGTTTTCTTTTCCTCCCATTATTAGGTTGTTTTGTGAGAACTAGTTCTTGTGGCAAATAGGAGAAAGAAGAATCTTGAGATAACTCGGAGAGCAATACAATGTGTTCAATTGGAGGAACAATGGATTAAAAAAAATAAAAAAATAAAAAATAGCATCTCTATTTTCTATTAATCTACGTTCAGGATGGTAAAAACGATAACCATTCCTATTGTCGACACATCCAATGAACTTGCATTCCCAAGTTTTACTTCCCAATTTATCCCTTAAAGGTTTGGAAATAAGCACATGTGCTTTGCATTCCTAAACTTCAAGATTTAGAACCTTTGGGTTAATACCATTCCACCCAAAATTAAAAAACCTAAAATTAATCTCACAGCCAACTTGGACTAAAACTGGGATTGAAATCAATTTTCTACGCATGTAGGGTATATAAAACACATCATAGAGTACTATGAATGATCTATTAACACTGAATTTACAGTTGTCAATGCCAAAAACATCACTGTAAAAGTTGTTGCCCATGTATGTTAAGGCAATGGAAGACTATTTAAGTGTGGTAGTTACTTGCATTTTTTAGTGTTCCATTATTTCTCCAAATAGAGAAATAATATTATCTTTCATATTGTGTAACATAGCAACTTTGACCATTGCATTATCCTTTATCCACTTGCTTTGAATCCAATTTTTTGGTTTATGAGTGGATATGCAACAAAAATCCAATTTTTTGGTTTATGAGTGGATATGCAACAAAATAAGAAAAGAGGCGCTACTATATTCAAAAGAAAGCATCTCAATTCTCGAAACATCACATAGCACTCTTAATTTCCATTAAATAAAATCTTCACTAAAAATAAAATACAAATGTTGGATCAATTTAATTATTGTAAAATAAATTACAATAACAATTTTAAAAGGTTTGAGCCGTGTAATTGTTAAGTTGGCATCTGTGATAAGTAAAATGCTGATTTGGTGAAGAAACTCGTTCTCCTTGCCTTGGTATGAATAGTGATGAAAACTCAATGGCCAATTAACTCTCGGACTCAATTCCATGGCCCTTTCAATCTTGAGTGGATTTGGTCCTCTAACATAATGATTGTTAGAGATCTGAGAGTACAAACGATTAGGAATCATGAACACAATCCTTTTCCTGTGAGTCTGATGAAACCGTTAGATGATCTTGAATTGTTGATTACTAACTTTATTATTACTAAGCATCTTACTATATTATTTATATTGGAGTATTTACCAAAATAAATAAATAATTATAGAGTCGAAATAAATATGGGCAAGAATCATTACCACAAGAAGACCCCAGATTTTTGTGATTTGAGATATCAGCCTACATCCACAATGGATATCACCCCTCATCCACTATATTAAATATGTATTACATATCACATCTCCACATATATGAATATACAATAAATGGGGCTGAGGCGTGGTAATCCTTTTCTCTTTAAGAATATTAGAGCCCTTCTTAGTTGGTAAAACTACAACTCTCCGATACAACAGAATATCACATATTAACCTATCTCATCCAGGATACAATAACCTAACTTATAGTCGTGTTGACTCAACCAACCCTGCATCCAAAACTCCACCACAAAAACACATCTATAGGTTGCCAAATTATTTTTATATATTATGAATGCACAAGCTCTAATTTATATGAAATACACAAATAAATGAAGAGTCCTCATATTTAATACAATAATTACTCAAGTAACTTATAACCTTTTACATGAACTATAATTGTAACTCATCATAATGCATGCATAATTAGTTGAGAATAATAAATTCACACTCAAACCCTTTCAATTCACTGTAATGATCCCAAAACGTGGAGAAGAAATCATTTGTATTTAACTATGAGCTGAGGTGTTTTAATTTAATTATATCCTTTGGAATTGAAGCATTATCTGTTGAGCCACGGCTTTAAAATTGAAATTACCGACCTTTATGGGTTCAGAAATCACAATTGAGGACTTAGATGTGTTAATGGAAATTTTTAGAACTATTTGGGAAACTTAATTGGAAATCTAATTTGTCTGGCTCGTTAATGTGCGTTTGGGTGGTTGGGAACTTTAATTGAAATTTGATTTTGCGCGATTCGTAAGGCCACGTTTGGTTCTCCCTAATATGTTAAGCCTTGTGTGTGTGTTTATTTAGATATATAGATATGTTTGTGAGTGTTTGGTCTCATCTTTTGGAAGCCAAAATATCTAAATGAGAGAGAGGAGAACCGTGGGGGAGAAAAGAGAGGGGAGACCAAGAAAAGCTTAACAATCATGGTGGTTTGAAGGGAATTGAAGATAGAGAAGGGAGAACAACCATGGAAGCTTGGAGAAATCAAAGAGTGAACTAAGGTAAGATTAATTATCTTGAATCCTTATGTTTGAGACATCAATTTCATGAAATCATGATAATAAGGGAAGTTTTGAACCCATTTGAGTTAGGGTTTTATGTATATATATTGATTGAACCTTGATTTCCTTAGAATTTCTTGATTGAAGAAGTATAGGCATTATATTTGTTTATTTTGAGGTTATGATGTTTGATGGAGAATAATAATGTGAAATTGGTCATGTATTAAAGGGTTTTGGGCTTTGATTTACATGTAATTAAGGTTTGATTTTGAAAATGAGAAGTCCCAAATTTTCAGCCATTTTCGGACAGCAATCTGCCCAGAGCCGCACGTGCGGCTCTGTTTCCCGCACGTGCGGGAGACAGCTCTGCCCAGCCAACTTTGAATAAGCATATCTTTTTCATCCGGACTTCGTTTTGAGTAATTATTTAGCCTAAAATCAAGCCCCAGAAGTCTAGTTTCCAATGGTGCTGGTCTCACTCCCAAATTCTAAATACAGAAATAGTTATGCCCAAATTTGTGATGACTGTTCACGTTATGTCAATTAGTTTTGTACCATTTTTTCACCTAAACCATTTTCCATCGATTTCTCCTGTTTTCTAAGACATGGATTACAACTTATTAAAGAATAATAAGCCTAGTACCACCATGACTAATTGATTGAACGATCGAAGATAATAAGTAAAAGATCGAGTATAACCTCATATTATGTGTTGTGCACTGTAATTATAGATCGAGACGAGGACATTGTACCATTACCACCGGGAACCGATCACTGTGAGTAGTAGTACTGTAATCGTACGTTTACTTACTGTTAATAATTCTTATTGTTAACGCACTGTTCTTTGTAAGCATTTATGTTGTTTAGGGATCGGTGAGAACATTGAAAGATTATGTGTACTTTGGTATGACTCTGAAACTACTCTACATTCTGGTTATGGTTAATGGTTATCCTTAATGTGTAATAACCTGTAAATTACCTATAACTCCGCCCAAGAATTATTAATATTATGCAACTGGTTGGCAAGAAGGGATTATGAATATAAACCCCGCTTAATGGGAACATGATATTTTGAACGTCCTATCCTGGACTCCTACAACCTTATTTAGTTTGATACATGTTTTATGACATAGACATCTGCCTAGAATGGATTAACGAAATGAAAATCGAACAGAACCATGGGTTGCCTTATACGTCAAAGAATTGAATATCAATAACATTGTTATATGACTCACGTTATGGTGTGAATTGTTCTATCCCGATGAATAGTACTGTAATGACACATGTGTTTCTGTAAATAATTATTATTAATGCTTTGTTATATGTAAGATGACTATGGTTACATGTAATGAATCATAATGGGAAATTTATGTGCTCCATTGTGAACGGTATTTGTATGAACCTGGCATTATTCTGTTCTGTTTATTCACTTCGTTTATGCTATGACATAATATGAATTGTTCAGTCTTCAAGAACTATTGATTCCTAGTATGGAACAAAGTGCTGTACAGAACTAAGTGCTGCAATGCGAGCCACCTCTAGAATCCATACGAGCCACCTCTTGAGTCCATACATACAAGAACTGGGCTTAAAGCCAATTTGGTCCATTTATGGGTCACCTGGTTATGTGAAGTTATGAAAGATACAATTTGTGAAATTATGAAATATATAATTTGTGAATATATAAAAAGTATAACTTGTGAACTTATGAGGCCGAAGGCCACTTTGTGAATTTGTGAACTTATGAGCCCAAGGGCCACTTTGTGAATTTGTGAACTTATGAGGCCGAGGGCCAACCTGTGAATTCTGAAATTATGAGGCCGAGGGCCAACTTGTGAAGTATGAATCTGTAACTTGTGAAACTATGAATCTCAAAGGCCGAGGGCCAATTTGTGAAGTTATGCATCTAAGTTAAGCCAAGGGCTAATTTGTGAATGTGTGAACCCATCAGGCCAAGGGCCAATCTGTGAAGTTATGAACCGACAAGACTGTTCTGAAATGTGTACAGAATCAGACTAACCACAGGATTTTAGCATTTAGTTATGTAATTAGAGGAATGTGTACATTGTAAGTAAATTAAGTTAATCTTTAAATTGTTTATGTACTACTGTTCACTGAGCTTGACTCACTTTGTGTTATGTCTGGTTCTGTAGGCACTCCACCTGGAGGTGAGTTTTAACCTATGGCATCCGTGCCTCTTTTGTCAACCTCAGAGTGTCCAGGCACTTAAGTGAAGGCAGCTCTTTTCGCTAAGCTTTTGATTTTACACTCTAATTGTTTGCTTAAGGTTGATGGATATATAATTCATTTGCTTGTCCATGTTGTTTTACGCCCAATTCTAAGGGCTGGGTTTGTATATATATATATATATATATGTACACAGCTAACTCTCTGATGCACGTCACTGTATGTTTATTTGCCTTATGTTCTGTCTGTGATCCTAGCATGATAGTGGTCGCTCAATGGATACAGTTCTTTTATTTATGTTACAGAAGAGGGTTCGGAAGTCCGGAAGCAGGGCTCACGGCCGCGACTCTGAAACTTCTGAACAAGCACATTATGCAACATCACCAAGCGCTCAATCGGTGACGTCTGAGTCTTAAGGTCGGTCAAAAATGGGGTGTCTACAGGTCGCTCAATGGATACAGTTCTTTTATTTATGTTAATTTATATTGGTAAATGCTTCCGTTCAGGCCCTATATGATATGTATACCAGGTTATGCGTCCGTTTCTGTGTAGGTCATGCCCAAACTTTTAGGGGCAAGTTTGGGGTGTGACAAGTGGTATGAGAGCATGAGTTGCTATCTCACACACGAGTCCATTGAGCCTTATGGTGTCTAGAAAAGACTTAGGCATCATGCATGACATTTTGAATGAAAATGGAAAAATTGATGGCAATGTTAAATGTACTCTGTTAACGCCAACGATTATAACCCATGTCCATTATATATTCTTTGTGTATATTGTGAATGATTGTTATGCAGAACATGATAAGACATGCATATGGGATTAAATCAACAGAATTACACTGCAGAAGCGTGGTAAGGGTTTGAGTTGATTGGTAAGACAATCCATTTGTCAATGATTAAATAAGATGTAAGTTATCGGTTGTTGTTTGTGGATTGGAAGTTACTTACCATCTATTTAGATGAAGTGATTAAACTCTAAGTATGGAATATTTCTAAGACTACAAAAAATGATATAGTCTTCTTTGCCACAACAACATTTAGATCTGTGATTTTGAGCAATTACTACACATGAGTATTTTGAAAAGACGTGTTTGTGTGCTAACTGAAATTGTGCTGAGTACGATTGGCTGTAAGAAGAAGTTAGGCATATGATGACCCCTGTTAGAACTGTGTAATTTGTTTATGGAAACCTGTGATCTGAAATCTGTAATATGAAATTTGAAGTTGAAATCTGAAAGCTAGCTCTGTTATCCGTAATCAGGATTTCTTATAAAGAATGGTTGAACGACATGAAGGACGTTACCTACATTACGTGTCTGTTTACATGAGACTTGTAAAAAGATAGATAGTTATGGACTACTTCGAGATCAAACTAAATGATTGATAAACTGATAAGTTACTGTAAGAATTAAAAATTCTGTTTCTGTATACTAATGACTTAAGATTGAGAAATCATTTCTGTGATATACTTCTGCGTAAATGTGCAAATGTTAGATATTGCAATTGTTAAATTAATCTTTTCCTGTATTTGAAGGGTATCATGTAAACTGTTCTGCACGACACAGTGAACTAAAAAAAAAAAAAAAAAAAAGAAGAAGAAAAGTGGGCATGAGCATATTCTATATTGATGGTGAGTTAACGATATGTACTGGGCATTTACCTCCTCCGGTGTGCTTATATAGATTTGTATAATATGTGCGACGTGATTCTGAATTGATTTATTATCTTATTAAACTGATCTGGCTAAGTGTTCTAACTCTGATATTAAGTGGTCAAATTATTTCGTCACTAAATTGTTGAATTTCAAGGCAATATGAAATCTGGATGGATGTGAATATTGTAAACTTAAGGAAATCTATGACCTTACGGTTATGACTGATTAATCAAGCATGATTTTGAATTTGATTTTTGGCTTTGTTTTGAGTGGCTCCCTTGCTCAAAATAATGGTTGTTATAGTTGTATTTATTGTTCGATTTGAATTTATGACGGTATGACCAAGTGTCTACAATGGTATGTTTGCGTGAATTTACAACACTATAGGTTATTTGCTTTGGTATAGCCATAACTATTTGATTTCCCCTTGTGTTACTGTATTTAGAAGTAATACTGTGAAGAATTAACGATATTGATTGGGATTCTTCTTCCCATCGTTCTGATCTTGTTACGAATTAATATATATGGTTTTGAACCCATATAACAAAATGATTTTGTTGTGTTTTCAAAAATGGAGAATACGAAGAACAATTGTGAAGCTAGAGACTACATGCCTACGCGACTTATTCATGTCTGTTGAAATGATGTACAACTTGGTTACCAGCTTATCACTAAGTGACTTCTATTATAGGAATTACCAAGTGCTGAGATTTGTATATGAACTATTAATGTTTGTTGACCACAAAGGTTTGATTCGTATTTGATTTTACTAATAATTTACCCTGAACATGTAATTCCTTGATATGGGATTTGAGCTGTTCTTTGGAGTCTATTAGAAATTTGATTTGAACTGATAATTTATAACAGATAAGACAGAAGTCACGACGTCGTTGATTTAGAACATATGTGTTATTCTGGATTTAATTGTTGTAAGAAGCATATGCCTTTGAAACGTGAGTATGTAGTAAATGTCTCCTTAACCTTTGAGAAATTATGATAATTGGGGTTGTTTGTGAACTTAAAGAGTTTTGAATTATGTTTGATAGCTTATGAGTCACATGTAATCGAATACTTGAAGTGAATCCGTTTTTGAATACCCTTAAGTTGTTATAGTATTTGGAAGGTATAACCTTCAGAGCAAAGACGAATTACTTGTGATTTTGGGAGCAACCTCCATTGGAATTGACTGTCTAAGATTGGAAATGGCTAAATGATTGAGGAATGTTATATGTCCAAGACGGAACTAGACTTGTGACAAGGTGCATCAAGTTTGGAGGACCAAACTTCTTAAGGTGGGGAGAATGTAATGACCCCAAACCGTGGAGAAGAAATCATTTGTATTTAACTATGAGTTGAGGTGTTTTAATTTAATTATATCCTTTGGAATTGAAGCATTATCTGTTGAGCCACGGCTTTAAAATTGAAATTACCGACCTTTATGGGTTCAGAAATCACAATTGAGGACTTAGATGTGTTAATGGAAATTTTTAGAACTATTTGGGAAACTTAATTGGAAATCTAATTTGTCTGGCTCGTTAATGTGCGTTTGGGTGGTTAACTTGGTACTGCAAATTGATGGCCTTAGAGACTTCAGAAATCGAAACAGGGGACATATTTATGATCATCATAATTTTTAGAGTCATGTGGAAAATTTAATTGAAATTTAATTGTGTGCGATTCGTAAGGGCATGTTTGGCCCTCCGTATTTGTGATAAAGTTTATATAGTTAATCATATGGGTGTATATGAGTTATAAGAGGAGGACTTATCTTTTGGGAGCTCAAAATATCTAAAAAGAGAGGGGAAGACCCATGAGAAAGAGAGCCAAGAGAGAGTGAGAGAGAGGGTTCACCATTGTTGAGAGTTTGAGGGTGGCTTGTAGAAATTGGAGAGAAGGAGGAGAGCAACAATGGAAGCTTGGAGAAATTAAAGAGAACCATGAGGAAATCAAAGAGTGAACTAAGGTAAGATCAATTATCTTGAATCCTTGTGTTTAAGACATTAATTTCATGAAATCATGATAATAAAGGAAGCTTTGAACCCATGAACCTTGATTTTCTAAGAATTCCTTGATTGAAGAATTAAAATCATTAAATTTGTTTATTTTGAGATTATGGTGTTTGATGAAGAATAATAATGTGAAATTCGTCATGTATTAAAGGGTTTTGGGCTTTGATTTACATGTAATAAAGGTTTGATTTTGAAAATGAGAAGTCCCAAATTTTCAGCCATTTTCGGACTGCAACTGTCCAGGGCTGCACGTGCGGCACTGTTCCCCCCGCACGTGCGGAGACAGCTCTGCCTAGCCAATTTTGAATAAGCATATCTTTTTCATCTGGACTTCGTTTTGAGTAATTTTTTTAGCTTAAAATCAAGCCCCAGAAGTTTAGTTTCCAATGGCGCTGGTCTCACTCCCAAATTCTAAATACAGAAATAGTTATGCCCAAATTAGTGATGACTGTTCACGTTATGTCAATTAGTTTTGTACCATTTCTTCACCTAAACCATTTCCCATCGATTTCTCCTGTTTTCTAAGACATGGATTACAACTTATTAAAGAATAATGATCTTGGTACCACCATGACTAATTGATTGAACGATCGAAGAGAATAAGTAAAAGATCGAGTATAACCTCATATTATGTGTTGTGCACTGTAATTGTAGATTGAGACGAGGACATTGTACCATTACCACCGAGAACCGGTCACTGTGAGTAGTAGTACTGTAATCGTACGTTTACTTACTGTTAATAATTCTTATTGTTAACGCACTGTTCTTTGTAAGCATTTATGTTGTTTAGGGATCGATGAGAACATTTAAAGATTATGTGTACTTCGGTATGACTTTGAAACTACTCTACATTCTGGTTATGGTTAATGGTTATCCTTAATGTGTAATAACCGGTAAATTACCTATAACTCCGCCCAAGAATTATTAATATTATGCAACTGGTTGGCAAGAAAGGATTATGAATATAAACCCCGCTTAATAGGAACATGATATTTTGAACGTCCTATCCTGGACTCCTACAGCCTTATTTAGTTCGATACATGTTTTATGACATAGACATCTGCCCAGAATGGATTAACGAAATGAAAATCGAACAGAACCATGGGTTACCTTATACGTCAAAGAATTGAATATCAATAACATTGTTATATGACTCACGTTATGGTGTGAATTGTTCTATCCCCATGAATAGTACTGTAACGACACATGTCTTTCTGTAAATAATTATTATTAATGCTTTGTTATACGTAAGATGACTATGGCTACATGTAATGAATCATAAAGGGAAATTTATGTGCACCATTGTGAACGGTATTTGTATGAACCTGGCATTATTCTGTTCTGTTTATTCACTTCGTTTATGCTATGACATAATATGAATTGTTCAGTCTTCAAGAACTATTGATTCCTAGTATGGAACAAAGTGCTATACAGAACTAAGTGCTGTAATGCGAGCCACCTCCAGAATCCGTACGAGCCACCTCTTGAGTCCATACATACAAGAACTGGGCTTAAAGCCAATTTGGTCCCCTTATGGGTCACCTGGTTATGTGAAGTTATGAAAGATACAATTTCTGAAATTATGAAAGATATAATTTGTGAAGATATGAAAGGTATAACTTGTGAACTTATGGGGCCGAAGGCCACTTTGTGAATTTGTGAACCTATGAGGCCGAGGGCCACTTTGTGAATTTGTGAACTTATGAGGTCGAGGGCCAACCTGTGAATTCTGAAATTATGAGGCCGAGGGCCAACTTGTGAAGTATGAATCTGTAACTTGTGAAACTATGAATCTCAAAGGCCAAGGGCCAATTTGTGAAGTTATGCATCTAAGTTAAGCCAAGGGCTAATTTGTGAATGTGTGAACCCATCAGGCCAAGGACCAACCTATGAAGTTATGAACCGACAAGACTGTCTTGAAATGTGTACAGAATCAGACTAACCACAGGATTTTTGCATTTACTTATCTAATTAGAGAAATGTGTACATTGTAAGTAAATTAAGTTAATCTTTAAATTGTTTATGTACTACTGTTCACTGAGCTTGACTCACTTTGTGTTATGTCTATTTCTGTAGGCACTCCACCTGGAGGTCAGTTTTAACCCATGGCATCCGTGCCTCTTTTGTCAACCTCAGAGTGTCCAGGCACTTAAGTGAAGGTAGCTCTTTTTGCTAAGCTTTTGATTTTACACTCTGATTGTCTGCTTAAGGTTGATGCATATATAATTCCTTTGCCTGTCCATGTTGTTATACGCCCAATTCTAAGGGCTGGGTCCATATATATATATATATATGTACACAGCTAACTCTCTGATGCACGTCACTGTATGTTTATTTGCCTTATGTTCTGTCTGTGATCCTGGCATGATAGTGGTCGCTCAATGGATATAGTTCTTTTTTTTATGTTAATTTATATTGGTAAATGCTTCCGTTCAGGCCCCATATGATATGTATACCAGGTTATGCGTTCGTTTCTGTGTAGGTCATGCCCAAACTTTTAGGGGCAAGTTTGGGGAGTGACATTCACCATATTGAATTAATATATAATTATAATCTGATTAAGTACACTTCATGGCATGATGTATGTATGCACATGAATGCAAATATACAATTTTAATATTAAAATAACATAAGTGCATTTTGCACCAACAATCTCCCACTAATTTTAATATTAAAAATAGACACAAAAATTATCAGGCAAAGATGGATATTATATATCATGAAGGTGTGCTCTGCATTGAACCCCACTAGTGAAAGAATGATCTCTACTCCAAAGTCAATATTGATCTGAAACTTGAACTATGACTGTTTAAAAGAAATAAAATATCACTACCCACACATAATAATCCAGGTGTTTGCGTAAGCTTTGATGGCTAGCATGTTACAACCTTGTGCTTATCCAGTCTTTTATGAGCGTATTTGAGAAATAAGCCCAGATCTCATAAAAAGTGACCCCACTTTAACACTTACATAGGTGAAATCTGTCAACGGTGCTCTTATAATTCTAACATTCCATTCATAAAGAGCTACAGTTTTCATTAAAAGTTTAAAATCTTAATCATCCAAACATTACAAGATAAATGCACTCACACCATAGGGATGGACAAAAAAAATAAATAAATTTAGTGCGTTTTTTTACAACCGCCATATAATTTGTTCTTCCTATTGAACCTGGTCACAGGATCTCTACTTCCTAGGTTGGGTATCCTCATACATGGTTAATATGAAAAAAAATAATACTTAAGAGCTCAATCACATAAGTCTGGATTTATCATTAGAAAATCAATCACCTCTACCAAAAATATTTGTGGTGCTCTCACAATTATTCACAAATGTGAAATGGTTTCTAAAATATTTGATTTCATGAAAAAATTTCTTAACCATTCACCTTCTCAATTGCTACAACTAGCAATAATTAAATATAACACCATCGCATAAAATATAATTAGCGGTAGATAAAAATCACCTTGATATAACAATATGGTACCACAATTTTAAAGTATAGTTGAATATTTTCATTAAAAAAATGGTCATTCTTTATTGTTCGATCCAAATAAAAATTCCATACCACTTCAAGATATGCCAAAAAACATAATCTGGTTTGATTATAACCTGTAAAATAGTCAACTCACTATAACAAAAGTTAGGTTAAAAATATATATAGAAAAAGCTATGTGAAAAATTTCAACTCCCCCACTAATACAAAAATCATATAGCCTTTTAAAATGTCGATAGTCCATTGTCATTGAATTCCATATAATATTCACGAACAGAAAAACTGAATACTTTAACTGAATAACCCGCAAATCTAAATTTTGAATGCTACAATTTCATTATTCGAAAAACCCACAAGAAATTTATGACTTAAAATTAATTTCCCCCGAGTCTATATATTTATGAATCAGTGCTGAAAATATTTTTAGTGTCCGAGAGAAATAGTTTTAAATTTAAAATAACATTTTAATTACCTCTGCCATTTTCAAATTTAAAAAATATTTTTTTCAAAACTTCATCTAATTTAAAAATAAAAAATTGTCATATTCCATCACTTACACATCTCATACCCATAACCTTTTCTTGTTTATTTATTTAATTTTTGAGGAAAAACTCAAACTAAAATAAATTCTCTTAAATGGAGCTTGCAGATTTTTGAAAAATACATACATCTAGAGATTCATATCAACTTAATATCTCAACACCCAACAAATCTTAGTAATAAAAAACCACCAAGTTTAAAAGCGTTTTCAAATTTTGTGGGAGTATAATACTGAAACAAATTTTTGTAGCAAATGTGCTTGAAAGTATCAATTTCTACATGCCACCCTTCCACCAATAAATGTCTAAAATTATAGTCTAAAATGACTCCTCGGTAATGTTAATCTTGAGAACAGACTAACGTTATTTATATTTGCAAATTCTAGCAATATGCCCACTCTTGCCACAAACAATATAAGAGGGTTATTGGTTCTATAACTCATTTAACTCGAGTTTCCCTACTATGGGATTTTTCACAAAATAATTCTCAAATTTTTATGGCTTCAATAGAACAAAAATAATCTTTGGGTAAATGAGATAAACATAAAAATAAACTTATACCTGAGTGATGGATACCTCCAAGTCGAAAGGACCCAAATCGGCCATTAATCTTTCTCCACCATTTGGAAGCATGTCATCACAAATTCTCTTTTGTTGCACCGGAAAGGCTTGCTGAAATCTCCATTATTTAATCTGGCTAATAGTCTATCATCTACTAGGAACCACTTTTTATTTCTCTATTTTTTTTTTTTTTGTTTTGGGATTCTCATGTTTTTTACTCCATCTTCGAATCTCCTTACAATTGTTGGAGTATTTACCAAAATAAATAAATAATTATAGAGTCAAGATAAATATGGGCAAGAATCATCACCATGAGAAGACACCAGATTTACGTGGTTTGGCAAATTAGCCTCCATCAACGATGGATATCACCCCTTGTCCACTATATTAAACATGTATTACATATCACATCTCTAAATATATGAATATACAATAAATTGAACTCAGATGCGGTAATCTCGCTCTCTTTAAGAAGATTCAAGCCCTTTTCAGTTGGTAAAACTACCACTTCCCGATGTAGTAGAATATCACATATTAGCCTGTCTCCCACACGATACAACAGCCCGACTTATAATCATGTTGACTCAACCAACCCTACATAAGCAAGTGAGTCCAAAGCTCCACCACAAAAACACCTTTACAGGTTGCCTAATTATTTCTGTATAAATACAATATAAAATATATATAGATACACTCACAATTCTCCATATATATTATGAATGCACAAGCTCTAATTTATATGAATACATAAACAAATGAAGAGTCCTCATATTCAATATAATAATGATTCAAGTAACTCATAACTCACCATAATGCATACATAATTAGTTGAGAATAACAAACTCACACCCAAACCCTTTCAATTCACCATATTGCATTAATATATAATTATAATATGATTAACTACACGACATGATGTATGTATAGACATGACTGTATATATGTAATTTTAATATTAAAATAACATAAGTGCATTATGCAATAATGTAGACACCCCATTTTTTACCGCCCTTAAGACTTGGGCGCTACTGATGGTTTACTTAGTGGTGAAAGATGTGCAGTGCAAAAGGGTCATTTTCTTCGGCGAGAGGAGAGTCAAATCCAAACCACACACCTCATTTTGGACCAAAGCTATTTTGAATGGTTTTTAGCCCTTAAAATCCTCTCTTTCAAAATATTTTTGAAATGAAGTTCCTACAATGTTCTGACACTCGCATTTTGTCAAATGTTGTGCTTTTCGGTAAATCGGGCAAGGGCAAAGTGGAAATGAATGAAAGGGAGATGAAATCTTTGAAAACTATTTCAAAACACCTTGTTTAGGGGTTTGGAATTGAAGAAAAGAGGAGAAGAGGGAAGAAACCAAGTTGGAGAAGAAGATGGGCATGAATCTATAAGAGGGAGTTAAGCAGCCCTCGCTAAATCAGGCCTATCCTTTTGTATATTTAGATTTCAACTATAAGGCTACCACTGTTAGAAAGAAGACTTCTGGGGCTTCATTTTTCACGTAAAAATCTCCTAAAGCCGAGTCCGGATGGGGGAGATATGATTGGTTGAAGTTGGGCATCATTCCGGTTGGACCGAAACTAAGCAGCCTTCACTAAAAGAGGGATATCTCTTATCACACATGGAATTTTGAGGTGAAGCTTCCAAATTTGGAAAGAAGACTTCCG
Source organism: Camellia sinensis (assembly GCF_004153795.1). Lineage (NCBI taxonomy): Eukaryota > Viridiplantae > Streptophyta > Magnoliopsida > Ericales > Theaceae > Camellia > Camellia sinensis. The sequence continues at coordinate 3,440,546 of NW_021024949.1, forward strand.
GGGCTACAGTTTAGGCACAAGAATGACCTGAAAATGAGTCCAGATGAAGGAATTAGGCTTGCTTCAAGTCAGGGACTAGGGTTGATTTTTTCCATCGGCCTCTATGGAGGTCCATCGGCCACAATTTGACCTCAGCAGCTATGAGTCGGCCAAAAGTGAACCTTATCAGCCAAAAATGATGGCCGGTTGGTACAAAAGATGGTCGGTCGGTCAGAAGTGTCCGAAACTCAGATTTTTGACAAATATTTCTCCTTCAGCTATTTCCAGCAAGCTCTAGCTGTCCTATAATCAGATATTTTCGACCTTGAGCTCATTTTTGCTATATATTAGGCTATATCTTTCATTTTCAAAGGGTTGAACTTCTTGAACAAGTTTTAGGAGCCTCTCTCTCTAGAAAAGTTCTCTCTCTCTCTAGAAATTTCAGAGCAAAAGTTTAGCTTTTCACTCAAGTTTGCTCTCCCTCTTGACCTTGTGTGCATGCAAGAGGTATACTTGGAGATATACCTCACCTTTGCCTAGGCATCCTTCATCAAAGTTGATCACCGTTGGGTTGAGGTGCCTTGGAACCTATTTTTGGGCTGATTGAAGGTTGTTTGGCTCAGAAAAGCAGTTGTTTTGCTGCTGTGCATCAAGAGGTATATCTCTCTCCCTCTTAGCTTGTTTTACATACTAGCTTTGCCATAGTTTTCAACTACTTTGGGGCTTTCTTTTGGGGTGGTGTTGAACTACAAAAATCCCTGTTTTCCCTCTATTTTTCAATCCTAGAAGCCTTGGTTTGTGCCTTGTTTGGCTAGGGGGTTGTCTCTCCCTTTGCTCTTTGGCTTGTAAAGCCTTTTGAGCCAACTTCCTAAGCTTTTGAATCCAAATTTTCATGGCCTTTTAACCACTAAAATCCATAGGATTTTCAGTGGTAAAAACCTTGTTTTGAGGTCCCAAATGGGAGGGGGTAGCCTCCTCTCCTTGTCTCTCCATGCCGTGCCTTGTTAGCTCTATAAAGTAGCATCTTTTTTTTGGCTTATGTTAGCTCTTTTCAAGAATGTTTTTGTGACTTTTTGAGCATGTTTTTGTGACTTTTTGGGCCTTCTCTAACTCTGTTTTAAGCTGGTTTGGTTGTTGCTTGCATGCTTTATACACTTGTAGTGTAATTATTGCAAACTAGCCTTATATGCCTCATGAAGTAGCATGTTTGTTAAGTATGTGTGGGCTCCATTTCAGCAGGTTTTTGATCATTATTTAGCATGTCATAACTCTATCTAAAGTTGGTTTGATAGCCTCTTGCATGCTTTATGTACTTATAGTGCAAAACTTGCTTACTAGCCTTGTATGCATGATGTTTTGGCTCATTATTCTAGCATATTTTGGCTATGCTCCATATATGTTTTAGCATTATTTTGGGCTGTTTTAGGACTGTTTTAGGCTGCCTTGGTCATATGACTCATGCATTGCATAGCTATAGTGCAAATGCCTTGACTAGTCTTGAGTTTTGAGGCCTCTACCATGCTATACTTGTGATGTTTGCATGCCTTGGCATCATTTGGTAGGTAATTTTAGACCATAAACTTCTACCATGCTCTCATGTTTATCACTCTTTAATTTTGTTTAAGAGTTGTGCCATTATCCCTTATTTGTGAGCTAATTCGGGAGCCTATCTTTCTTGCCATCTTTGTTGCGAGTCTAGCATGTTTTTGCCACCATTTTGACCTGCCTTAGGTCTATTTTGAATGGTTGAGGCCATTTCAACATTACTTAGTATGGTTGTAGTGTAAAGCCCTTGACTAGCTTTGTGTTTCAAGCCTCTTGACATGCTTTCTTTGAGCTATTTGCATGATTTAGCATCCTTTGGAATGTAATTTTAGAGCTTACTTCATTTCTAAATTCTCACATTTGTCACTTCTTCATCATGTTTGAGAGTTGTGCTATTATGCTTAAGCCATGGGCCAATGCATTGAGCATGCATTTCCTTACTTTTCAAGCCATCATTTCATCATTTTGGCCACTGATTTGGGCCTATTTGAGAGCTGTCCATTTTGGTTTAAGTCCATCCTTTGCATGTTGTTGCATGCTTGCCTTGCATGTTGTCGCATGCTTGTTGCATATTTACTACCTTGCATGTTGTTGCATGCTAGTATGTTGCATGCTTGTTGCATGCTTATCCCTTTATCATGTTGTCACATGCTTGTCTCATTTTGTATGTTGTTGCATACTTGTCCACCTTTGCATGCCTTGCATGCTTGAATGTTCATGTTGCATCTTGCATACTTGTTTAGGTTACATTGCATTTGGCATGCTTGTCACCATTAGCCTTGTATGACATTGTCATTAACATGATTATGTTGCATTGGATTTGCATCATGCTTGATTTGCTTGTATGCTTGCTTGCATGTTTAGGTTGCATAGCATTGTATGTGCATCCCTTGCCTCTTGATCAACTATGATAAAGGTTGAGGGCCCCTTATGTGTTTTGTGCATCTCATTTGACATTAAATTGCACACTTCGCTTCTTTGGCCATCATGCATTGAAATGCGTGATTGATGGGCCGATGGTCGAGGACTACACTCCCTTGAGTTCATGACATGATGGGGAGGGTGGTCGTGCATACATTGTCTTGTAAATGCATTGCCATGCTCTGTTCGTCCTCTGTTGCAGGAAAACAGCATTCTGCAGGAAAAGATGGCCGATCGGCTATCTGCAGTGCCGATCGGCTAAGTATTGTTGGTCGAGAGCTTCATTTTTGGTCGATGACCAATTACCCTTGGCCGATGGGCTTTCTACTTGGCCGATGGCCTCTCACAGCACCCAGAAGGTGATTCGGAAGCATCCTTGAGACTTGTGCAGTTTACCGAGGTGCAGAGCAGTGTAAACAAAGGCAGCATGAACATGGCGATAGATTTTCGAGCAGAGCCGAGCATGCGTGCATTTGTCCCTCATCTCGAGGCCTCTTTACTGCTTTAGTAGCTTAATTAATTTTTTTAATTAGTTATGTGGTTTTGTAATTAATTAATTAGCTTGTTAGTTAGTTAATTTGTATTATTTATTCGGACCCTCCGTCGAGAGGGCGAACTTTGTAATAAGTGTGCGTGAGTATGTGAATGTCTTTCAACCCCACGTCTTTCTCCCTTTTTACTTAACCGCTTACAATGGTTAGTTCTAGGTCATGTTTCAATTAGCATACTTATGCTCGCATGTTTGCATCCATTCATCTGTCTTGCATGCACCGAGCTCGGCGCATCATACTAACTGCATTATATTTCAATTTCGAGTTGAATACGTGTATCAAGTGTCGCATTTCACATGCCATTCTTAGAATAGTCGAGCCTGTTTTAGTTGCGTTTTACATGTGTTGCTTTAGCCATCTTAACATAGCTAGGATCATGCATTGATTTCTAACTAGCTATTGTTTTGGCTCGGAGTACTAGGTAAGTGTTTATGCTTTAGCATCTTGCACGAGTGTAAGTGTTGCCATAATAGTATGCTTGCCATGAGGCTATTTGCTTATGTGATATAATCATTCAATTCATTAAAATCCGCATTTTAGCCTACTTACGAGTAGCAAACTTCAAACCATTTTCCAAACAAACGGATATGCGATGCTTTGTTCCAAATTAGGCGATCTAGTCTATACTTGTGTGTTGTGCGCATCACATAGTAATTCTAGCTAATTAACCGGAATAAGAACACATGTGTTTTCAAAAACAAAATATCATGCTTAGTACAGGCCGATCTTTGATCGGGCGAGCGAGGGTGCTCATAGATGACCTTCCCCAATCGTACCCAAGTTCCCGAGCTGAGGCAACTTTGGTGATGACGGACACGTGGCCTTAGGCACGAGTCAGGGTTTCCTAAATTCCCCAAAATAAAACATTTAGGTGGCGACTCTGTATCTGGCAAAGCAGTCCATGTTTAGCACTTCTTTCTTCAAAACTAGTTTTCCAAAACGATTTGCCAGATTTAGACTCTTTGGTGATTTATCAATCTCACGTCGCACATTGTGAGATCATATTAAGAACCGTGACATTTGAGTCCGAACTGTAGCATGAGGCCCTCGGGGCGCGTCTACAAATAACAATTTATATTCTCAATATATTCACTCCTGCATGTATTACTTAATTTAAATACCATGTTGAATAGCGAACCATTATTTACTCTAAAATCTCGATTTATTAAAGATGAAAATTTTTATTATTTATATGACTAGTGTGGGGGCCGAATAAATATTACAAACCCAAATAGGAGTTTCCAGGCCTATCTACATATGGGCCGAGTAAGGTCAAGGCGCACCAGACCAAACCATTGCCGACAGTAGAGGATTGCCATTTAGCTCTCCACCAAATAGAGCCGAGTACATCGGGGAAATCGGCGACTGATCCATTAGCTGGAACCAGCTCTCCTTTCGAGGAAGTATGATATAGAGTGGGTCCAAATAGAGTAATGATAGAATGATAAGTAAATGGAACAAGGGACGAGGAGGGGGACTCTATAAAAGGAGCAAAGAAACTGTACAAAGAGGTAGGTGCTGAAAACTTGAACCAGAAGAAACCTAAAACACTGACCCTTATACTGGAACTAATATGTCCATCAGAGTGCTTATCCTGACACCACCGTTTAGAGTTTTATTTCTATTTCAGGCAACGAATAGAAGATTGAAGGCGTGTTTGGACCGCAAGAGTGTTCTCTGTTGACTGGCGCCGTCTATGGGAACACTCAAACTCGCCCATGACAAGCCCAAAACATGATCTCCTAGCAGTCGATAACACCAAAGCCGGAGCAACTTCTGGTCCAGAAGAAACCCCCGCAAGGCGGTCCCTGAATTTCGACCCTGTAACCCCGTTACAACCTTCGACGTCCATAATGATGCTATGGAAACATTGATGGGTCGCATGCAACGTAGCGAACAGCATCTCGAAGACGTGGCAAAAGAAAATGAGCACTTACACCAAGAGCTGGCAAAGTCCCAAGAACTACCACTTGCCCATGAACATGGTCAATCGCCAAGAGTCCAAAAGAGGCGACAACGCTAGCGTTGGAAGCACAATAGCAGTACATCAGACTCCTCCCATGAAGAACGGAAAAAAAAGCCCGGGGAGACACTTCTAGCTCGTATGATAGTGGAAGCTCCTCGCAAGAGCATCACTGACAAAAGACAAGAAATGATGATTCAAACTTGGAGGATAAACACAATCCTTTCATACGACGTATAGCCAAGGGTGCCCTACCTAAGAAATTTAAAGATCTGTCGTTTACCCTTTATGATGGAAAGACGGACCCCACAGATCATGTTCGTCACTACAAACAAGCTATGACATTGCATGCAAACGACAAGGCACTGATGTGCTGGATATTCCCCAGCAGTCCGGGGCCACTCACTGTAAGATGGTACTACAAGCTCAAGCTAGCTTCAATGGAAAGTTTCCATCAACTCCAAAAATCCTTCAGGGCTAGGTTCATAACCAAGGAAATACATCCAAAAGAAGCAGACTCACTGGAGGCAATGAAATCAGGACCAACGAAACCTTGCACAAGTATTCGACGCGCTATTGGAAATGTTTTAACCTTGTAGATGATGATTGCAACGATTTTATGGCAATTACAGCCTTCAAGATGGGACTGCATCCCGATAGTTCTCATAGAAGTTCACTGACTCGAAAGCCACCTAAGACAGTCTGGGCCTTAACAAAGATGGTGGAAGAGTACTGCAAACTAGAAGACGATGCAATGTGAGTTAAAGATGGACAACAAGCTGAAGAAACAGCAATGCCTATACTGGTACAACCACTTACGATTGCACCACCAGAAAACCCCCCTCCTAGAAGCCCTAAGCCAAGAGGCCAATCAAGGGCAAGTCGCCAAGATTGACGCTGACAAAATGAACAATACCAGGTAAAGAACAGGCATTCTAGGCAGTCAAACAAAGGTAACACAGAACTAACAAAGCCAATCAGCAAAATTCTTCCAAAAGTAAAGTATCTAGCCTCCTTCAAATGGCTGACTAAGATGGCAGGACCACCCGACATGAGACGGAGAGATCTAAAATGCAATTATCATAAAGATTATAGGCACATAACCGATAAATGCTACACCCTGAAGGACCATTCGGAAGAGTTGGTCCGAGGTGGCCGATAAACTGAATACCTCTTAAAGAAGCTTGACCCACCAGATGTGCTCGCTGTACGCCCTGACTCACCTTCACTTGGGGTGATTCATATGATATATAGCTTAACCCCACCAAGTAGGGTGAACACCATCCAGTCGCAACAGACCTCCCAACTCAGCTCCAAGCCTAATATGTCATCCAAACAGCCGTGAATGTCAAACGAAATTAGCTTCTCCGACCCCAATCTTGAAGGGATCACTGTGCCTCATAATAATGCCCTCGTGGTCGTGCTGTGAGTAAAAAAGGTCGCTGTTGGGCGTATCTTGATTGACCAGGGGGGTACCTCTGAGGTTATGTACTATAAAAATGTTCCTCCAACTCAGCCTTAAGGATGCAGATCTTACACCAGTCGATTACCCCTTGTTTGGCTTTAATGCTAACCCCGAATATCCTTTCGACAAAATCGCGCTCCTAGTGCAGGCAGGTACGAAAATGCTAGAGGTTGAATTCCTAGTCGTTAAGCTCCCCTCCCCTTGCAACATCATCATGGGCCAAACATGGCTTCATGCAATGCGGGCCGTACCAAGTACTTATCACCAATTTCTTCGATTTTTGACTCAATTCAGCATTGAAAAAGTACGCACCTCACAGAAATCAACAAAGAATTGCTATCTTATCGTCGTCGAGAAAAAGCCAAAAGAGTTTGAGGTGAATTCCATTAAAATTTCAATTCAGGATAGTTCGGAGAATGTTGGGAAAATTTCGGCTGAAAAGTAACTAACGACCTGGACCAGATATCAATTGATGATGACCCAGAAAAATACTTCCTAATTGGCATGAGTCTTAGCGATGTGGAACGAAGAGAGTTGGTTTCTTTCCTCCTCGGCAGCATCGATGTGTTTGCCTAGTCACCTTATGATATGGCCGGAGTAGATCCCAACATAACTATGCATTGCCTCAATGTGGACCCCAAATTCAAGCCTATCATCCAACGAAGTCGCCGTCCAGCTACCGAGCATGCCGCAACTGTAGTCGATGAAGTGGATAAGCTATTGGATGCCAGGGTATTTCACGAAGTTACGTACCTTACATGGTTGTCAAACACTGTAGTGGTCAAGAAAAAGACAAGATCATGGCCTGTTTGTGTAGATTTCACAGATCTGAACAAAACCTGCCCCAAAGACTGTTAGCCAGAATAGACCAACTTGTGGATTCAACTGCCCAGCACCAGCGCATGAGCTTCTTAGACGCCTACAGAGGATACCACCAAATCGCCATGGATTTGGCCGACCAGGACAAAATGACATTCCTCACTCCAAGGGGCACCTGCTATTACAAGGTCATGCCCTTCGGACTGAAAAATGCCGGGGCAACATATCAGAGGTTGGTCACTGCTATGTTCAAGGATCAAATCCACAAAACTATGGAAGTCTACATCGATGATATGGTGGTGAAATCAAAAGAAAGGAGTACATATTTAGTCAACCTTGCTATAACCTTTGATGTTCTCCGGAAATACAAAATGAAGCTCATTGCCTCAAAATGTGCATTCGGCATCGGGTCAGGCAAGTTTTTCGATTACATTATCAATCATCGCGGAATTGAAGCTAACCCAAAACAGATCAAGGCCATCACCCAACTCGACTCACCAGGCTTGGCCGAAAAAGTTCAGAAGCTAATGGGGATGGCTGTAGCATTGAATAGATTTATTAGTCGATCCTCAGATCGTTGTGGGTTGTTTTTCCAAACACTTCGTCGGGGCCAACTATTTAAGTGGACCCCAGAATGTCAATTCGCTCTGGAAGGATTGAAAGTCTATCTCAGTTTCGTCCGGCTCTTGGCCACCCCCTCTCCAGGTGATGCTCATGTCTTATATCTAGTAGTATCCGACTGGGCGGTAAGTGCCATCTTGCTCAAGGGGAAACTCGGTGAGCAGAAACATATCTTCTATGTTAGCAAAGCAATGGTGGACACAGAAACCCAATATTTTCCCTTGGAAAAGTTGCTCCTAGCTCTCGTAGTGGCCACCAAAAAGTGGATACATTACTTTCAAGCCTACACCATTAAAATTCTAACGGACCACCCCCTTCGCTCAATATTCCATAAAGCTGAATTATCGGGGCTCGTGTCCAAATGAGAATTGGAACTCGGTCAGTATGACCTCTAGTTTTCACCACGGACAGTCATCAGGAGGCAAATCCTTGCCGATTTCATTGTCTAATTCACCACGCTGCAAGGTGAGCTGGAACAAGCCCAACTGGTTTCTCAGTCACAACCTGAATGAAGAATGTATGTCGACGATATTTGGTAGTTATTTTGCAATGGATCATCCAACCAACGCAGTGGTGGGGCAGGAGTAGTTATCATGAGCCCTGAGTAATAGAGCAATCAATTAAACTTGGCTTCGACCCTCCAATGACGAAGCCAAATACGAAGCCCTGCTGGTCGGCCTAGGAAACTCACTCTAAATGGGAGCTAAACGACTGCAAGTTTTTTGTGACTTGAAATTGGTCATAAACCAGTTGAAGGGTGAATACGCCGCTAAAAAGGACCACATTGCAGCCTATATGAGGATGGCCAACTCCTTTACTCACGTAGTTTGATAGCTACGATCTAAACGAGATCACTTACGACCAGAACACACACGCTGACGCCCTTGCCAGCTTAGCATCGGCCATAAACTTGGAAGTTAAATGCACTATCAAAATGGGTTTCATTCCAAAGCCAAGTATCAATATCCCTGAACCTCCTATTGTAAGCACCATTCAACCAGAGTCGAGCTGGACGGATCCCATTGCCGCCTTCCTTACTTCAGATCGATTACCGAAAGATAAGAAGGAAGCCCACAAGCTGCGGAATATAGCGTTGAGGTATTACTTGGATCCTCGGGGAAAACTTTATAAAAAATCTCTTTCTTGGCCATATTTGGAATGTGTTTATCCAAATAAGTTTAAGGACTTTTTCGTTGAGATTCATAAAGGCAATTGTGGTGCTCACTCAGGAGGCAGATCATTGGCTCATCGATCCGTTACACAAGGCTACTGTAGCTCGACTTTTTCGCACCCCCTTTCGGAACTTCAAAATAAGCCCTACAGTTCGGACTCCTACGGTTCCGAATCTAATCTCACAAGTGCAATGTGAAATTGATAAACACCAAAGAGTCAAAATCTGGCAAATCATTTGAAAAAATCAATTTTGAATAAAAAAATGCCAAAAATGGACTGCTTTGCTAGATACAAAGTCGCCACCTAAATGTTTTATTTTGGAAAAATTTAGAAAACCCATGACTCGTGCCAAAGGCCACGTCTCTGTCATCACCAAGATTGTCTCAATTCGGGAACTTAGGTATGAGAGGGGAAGGTCATGAATTGAGCACCACCGCTCGCCCAATCAAAGATCGGCCTCTACTAATCATGATATGAATCTTATATACATTATATGCTCTTGTTCTGGTATATTAGGCTAGCATTACTATGTGATGCACACACACAAGTTTAGACTAAAATTGCAAGAATTGAAATATCTCGAGTCATGTTTGTTTTGAAAATTGTTTCAAAATATGTATCACTTGAAAAAATGATATCATATGAACATTTACTCAAATTATTCCAATTCAAGCAACAAGCCTTCATCCACAGGCATTCAAGCAGTTATAGCATTTAAGCATTTAGCCTCATGGCAAGCATGCTAGACATGGCAACATTCACACGCATGCGATTATGCTAAAGCAAATATAAGCTTACCTAGTACTCCAAGTCAAAAAAGAAACAAAGTTAGAAAAATGCATGATTCTAACTATGCAATATGACTAATGCAACACATGCAATATGCAATTACTAGGCTCGGCTACTTAACATGGCATATGAAACAATTTGATAACATGCGGTCTAAGCACGTATTCAAAGAAATATTTAAACAACAATGCAGTTAGAATGATGAACCGAGCCTCGGTGCATGTAATACAGATGGATGCAAACGTGAGGTACGCTCATTGAAACATGATGTCCCTAAACTAACCATCATAAGCTAGTAAATAAAAGGGGGTTGGAAGACATATAAATTATTACATTGCGCCCTCACGAAGGAGAGTTCGAATAGATTAACTAATTAAAGCTAGGCTAATTATTACAAAACAAATGAAATTAGCCAAATTACTTAACTAGTTATTACAACAAATAAATTAATTAACTATTCTAGTTAACTAACCAATTACAAAACAAAATTTGAATAAATAATTAACTAACTAATTAATTACAACACTTTACAAAATTAATTAGCTACAACTAATTAATTGCAACAAGATTAATTACATTCAACAAAATGCGTAAGTGAAGATGGATGAACGTTGCATGCATAGCGCCTGAGAGCTACTCTGTCTACCCATGCCGACTCTGTTTCACCTTCAACCACTGCGTCTGTTTCCTTCAAAACTACAATGCTGGCCACACACTGAGGGCCGGCCGTGCCTCAATTTGGTGCAAAGCTTTGTTTTTGTGTTCCAAGGTGAGCCAGTGCAAACAGAGTGTCCTCAAGCTCTATTTGTCCCTTTCTTCCTTATCTGTCATGGGAAAGCCTCGAGAGAAGGTTAAAATTGATTCCAAAGCCATCAACGAGCAAAATGATTGCTTGATGGTCTCAGATGCAATTTTGGACAAAAGTCAATAAAATGCAAAGAATAAGACCAGCCCTCCCTCTTGTCATAGAATGAACTCAAAGAGGGAGGTTACAATGCTTCAAGAATCATCAAAATGCCATGGATTAGCATGTGACGACTCTTGACACAAGGAACTTAGCATAACGTCCAGCCAAGTTGAAGCAATTTAAGCCACTTTCTTTATGTGTGTTGATCCAAGTTTTAAGCCAATTTTATTAAGCCTTGCCATTTTGTGTATGTCCATGGCAATGTTAAAGTCCTCTAAATAAAAAGTAATGTCAAACGAGAGGTTCTTCTAAAGCATGAGAGAAAGATTATACCATTAAGTAGGAGTTTTTCTTACATGTCTCGAACAACCTCAATCGGTTGAAATCATTCATAAGAATGAAAAAGAGGGGGATGGTGGAGTGATTGGTAAAATTAGACTCTTAAACATGCAACAAGTTATGTATGCCAACTTATGAGACAACAAATGAACTAAACAAGGCATGAGCCAATTTAAAAGACTTGGATAGCCCTAAAACAGCCCCTAACATAAGAAAAACAAAGGCTAAAAGTTTATGAAAAGAGGCTAAAAAGCTAAACAATAAAGAGAAGAATGAAGGCTAGTAAGCAAAAACAAGGAGGGGTGGCTAACCCCTCCACTTTTGAAACTTCAAAACATGATTTTTGGCTTTTTTAAAACTCTGAAAATCAGTGTAGATATCAAAGAAAAAGAGTGGAAAAGGAAGGGTTTGAGCTATAGGTAAAGGTGTAGAAAGAACAAGCTCTTTCTACCCTTTTGGTAGCTCTTCAAACCCAATCTTAAACACTTCAAATAAACTCAAAGCAAAGCAAAGCAATAAGAATTATGTAGCAAATGAAAGAAATGAAAGCAAGAGAGAAGAAAACAAGCTTATACCTCTCAAGGGGTAAGCTTTTTGTTTGTGATCCAAACTTGGTTTCAACCTACTCTCAAGCTTGAGTTATGCTTCTCCAAGATCAACCAAGGCTCTAAGGTGGTGAGACAAGGTTGTGTATGGAGTATAGAGATGACACAAGGAAGCTAGGTTAGCCCAAAGGTTGCTTGCCATGGAAGAAGGAGGAGAGAGGAGCTCTCAAGGTGTATATAGGCTCTCCAAATTTTTTTCAACCCTCAAAACAATCACACATCTTCGTTTTTATAGAATTCGAGCTCAAAAGGTGATAAATATCTTCAAAAATTGACAGCTGGCGGCCTTCCGCCCAGAATAGTATTTTTCGCCACCAAGGGCCAGCCGACCATTATAGCCATGGTCGGTCATCACTGATGCATAGCCGGGCTTTGATGCCCTCCCCTGTTTTTTGGTTCAAACTTATCCCAAAGTGGAAAAATGTCCAAAAATGAAACTCACAAGTTTAAACAAGGTAAATGTTAAAGATTTGAGGTTATTTCAAGAGCTTGATTGAATCCGAATCACTATGAATTCAAAACACATAATTCAATTTTCATCATCGAGTGTATCGAACCAAGCGCCAAAGTCTTGCAGGCAGTCAAAAATGGGATGTCTACAGCTACTGGTGACCAACCATGCGCACTGACGCTAAGGAATATGTTAAGAAGTGAGGGCATTGCCTAAAATTCTATCCATTAACACATTTGTTTGCCAAAGAACAAAACTCTGTGACCAGTCCCTAGGCCTTTGCTCAATGGGGCTTGAACATAGTAGGGCCACTGCCAAAAGCTCCAGGCAACAAGCGGTTTCTGATCGTGGCTACTGGATATTTCATAAAGTGGGTTGAAGCAGAACCATTAGCATATATATGGGATGCAAATGTCAAACGATTCGTTTGGAAGAATATTATCACTCGATTCAGTATACCCTTGGCACTTATTTCTGATAACGATACTCAGTTTGACTGCGGCATCTACCGAGAGCTATGTGACATATATGGTATTCAGCCTTATTTCTCTTCACTAGGCTACCCGTAGACTAACAGATAGGCAGAGGTGTCCAACAAAGTGATCTTGGATGGCATCAAGAAGCATTTGGAAAAAGCCAAGGGAAAGTGGGCTGAGGAGTTGCCAAATGTACTGTGGGCCCAATCGTACCACACCAAGATGTCCCACAGGGGAAACCTGTTTTCCTTGTGTTTTAGCAATGAAGCTATCATCTCCCTAGAGATTGGCCTATCAACTTTTCGGTCAAAGGCTTTTGATACAGGCCAAAATAATATGATGCCGGCCTTGGATCTTGAAGAACGCCGAGATTGGGCCCTCATGACTATGGCGCGATATCAGCAGCAACTTGCTAAGTCATATAATCAATGAGTCCACCTATGCCGATACACTCCTGGTGAGTTGGTCCTTAAAAAGGTGCTCCTTGCTGCTGTAGACACCCTATTTTGAAGGCTCTTAAGACTTGGGCGCCACTGATTGATCACTCGATGATGAAAGTTATGCTGTGTAAATGTTCAATTTCTTCAGCAAGAAGAGCTTCTAAATCCCAACCTTACACCTTATTTTGACAAAAACTATTTTAGACCTTAAAACCCTCCCTTTCAAAATATTTTTGAAAATATTTTTACGTGTTCTTCCGAGGCTCGCATTTCATTAAAAATCACACTTTTCGGTAAACCGAGTAAGGACAAAGTGGAAACAAATGGAAGAGAGATGAACTCTTTTAAAATCTTAAAAACTTCTTATTTATAGGTTTGGAGTTGAAGGAAATTGGAGGAGAGGGAAGAAAACTAGTTGGGGAAGAAGTCGAGCATCAATCTGTTAGGACAGAAATGAGTAGCCTTCACTACAATAGGCATATCTCTTTGTACACTTAGAATTTAGATGTGAGGCTACCACCATTAGAAAGTAGACTTCTGGGGCTTCAATTTAGACTCAAGAACAACCTAAAATCAAGTCCGGATGAGGACGATATGCCTATTTGAAATCGAGTCTGGAAGCAGATTTTTGCCTGCTGCCCACTAATCATGGCCGGCAACCCACTTTTAGTGGCCTACAAGCCACTTGTGTAAAAAGCCTTTTTTTTGTATATGTTTGTTGCCAGTTGTTCCCATACTGATATTTTTGAGAGGAGTGTATCGGCAGCAATTTGCCGATACACTCCTGGAGGACTGATATTTTCTAACCTTGGTTTTCTATATTTAGAGGACCTCTTCTCTTGTTTTCCAGGTTAGAAAAATTTAAGAGTGAGAAAATATTTTTGAAGAGCAAATTTCAGGAAATTTCTCTCTCTCTACAATTCTCTCTATGTTTCTTGCAACTTGCACAGCCTTTGCCTAAACACTCTAAACCAAACCTAGAGAGCTTCTTGTTGAGGTGATTTGAGCTTGAATTTGAGCTCTTAAGGCACTCGAGAGTGTGAAATTGGTGGTTTGTGACTCAAAGAAGCATTCCTCTTCAAGAGGTATACCTTCTAGTCCTTTTGTACCATCTTTACACTACTTGTTTTCTATCTTTTCTTGTTGTTTTTAAGTTATTTGTTACCTATATTTTTTGGCTGAAACTTGTGGTTTAAGGCCATTAAAGGTAGAGGGGTTGACAACCCTTCCTTGAACCTTGCTTCTAAGGCCTTTGCCCTTGTGTTTGCCACCCTCTCACCAACTCTTTTTGAGCTTTTTACCACTGATTTTCAAAAGTTTTTTAGAGGAAAAAATCATGTTTTGATGTCCCAAAAGTGGAGGGGTTAGCCTCCCCTCCTTGTGCTTGTGTGCTAGTATTAATTCCTCAATATTTTAGTTTATTGTTTCAGCTATTTTTGTCTTCATTCCATCACTTTTTTGGACTGTTTTAGGATTGTTTTTAGTTGTTCATCGCATTTGAGCTTTGTATAGCATGCTTGTAGTGTAACGCTCCTCATAGGCTTGGTGGTTTAGGCCTTAGCCACCAACCATTTGAGTTGATAGTGTTTATTTCTTGCTTTCCATATTTATATCCATCTCTAATCACCTTTTCAACCTCTCTCATTTCTTGGCTTTTTCTTTGTTTTGAAAGTTGTTTCAAACTAATTGTTTGTTTAAGCTTGAGATTGAGATTGTTGTGCTTAATGTTTTAATTGCTTTTGGGGTTCATTACCAATGGCATGACATCTCTCTCGTGCCTAAAATAACTCTTTATTTGATGCTCCTTTCCATTAGAGGACTTAAAGCTCAGTTTTGGACTTAATGAACTAAGGAATAGATTGTAATTAAAATGAAGTAATAAAATTGGGACTAAAAGTGATGCAAAATAAAATCAACTTGGGTTCAATCGGACATTAATTGAACCCATTGAGTCTTGAATCGTTTCATACTTGTTAGTGATGTAAATGGTTCAAGAGTCAATGTCAACCACTTCCCTTGATCAATCTATGATAAGGATGAGGTTTTGTTAGTATTTTGTTATGCATTTATTGAATTGTATCCCTTCGTTCATAAGTCGTCACGCAATGAAATTGCGTCGATTGATGGCTTGTGAACCAAACCTGCCCCTCCTTTGACTTGTTTACTATTAAGAAGAGGTAGGGTGGACAAACATCCCTTGAGAATACTCTAGCTTGTGCTCTGTTTATCCTCTGTTGCTGTAAGAGAGAACCAAAATCAGTGGCCGAAAGACCACTTTTTCTGGATGACAACCCACTATTAGTGGGTTGTCGGCCACCACTTCTGGGTTGCCAGCCACTTTTTCAAGGCAGGCAATGTCTTTTTTACAGTAGAGTAGAGTAGAGGCTGAGGTGAAAAATAGTGCAATTTTTCAACTTTACAACAAAGGTAATCTGGCAGCAAGACAGTGGGCTCTTTTTGGTGGAAATCTGTGTGCATGTATAAGCATTCCTCACTTCCTAGGACTGATTCGTTAGAGTAGTTAATTACTTAGCTTAATTGTTTCTTTGGTTGTATTCTTATTGTTAATTTTTATTTAATTAATTAGTGTAATTAATTAGTTAATTCCAATTTGTAATAATTAGATAGAATAGATAATTAATTGTGGTGTTGTAATAATTAACTAGCATAGTTAATTTGTTTAAATTCGGTTTGTAATAATTAGTTAATTAGGTAATTAATTAGCTAGTTAATTCATTCGGACCCTCCTATGTGAGGACAAACTTGTAATAATGTATAAGTCTTCCAACCCTACGTCTTTTGTCCCTTTTATTTACTTGTTTATGATGGGTAGTTTAGAACATCATGTTTCTTTTAGCATACTCCGTGTTTGCATCCACTTGCCTTACATGCATCGAGGCTCGGTTCATCATTCTAACAATACATTGTCGTCTAAATACTTCTTTGAAAATGTTTTTAAAGCGCATGCTATTAAATTGGTTAACATATAATTAGTAGCCGAGCCTATTAATTACATCTCGCATGCATTGCATTAGTCATGTTGCATTAGTTAGGAGCATGCATGTTTTTAAATCTATTGTTTCTTTTGGCTTGCCTTGGAGTACTAGGTGTGCATTTTTGCTTTAGCATATTGCACGAATGTGATTGTTGCCATGTTTAGCATGCTTTCCATGAGTCTAAGTGCTTAATTGATATATCTTCCTGAATGCCTATGGATGAAGGCTAATTACTTGAATTGGAATAATTTGAGTAATGTACATATGCGATCACTTTTTCAAGTGGTACATATTCGAAACAATTTTCAAAATAAACATGAAATCAAAATGTTTCAATTTTTGCAAATTACTCTATGCTTGTGTGCGCATCACATACATAGTAATGTTAGCCTAATAACCGGAACAAGAGCATATAATGTAAATAAGATTCACATCATGATTAGTAGAAGCCGATCATTAATCGAGCGAGCGGTGGTGCTCAATTCATGACCTTCCCCTTTCATACCTAAGTTCCCAAGCTAAGACAATCTTGGTGATGACGGACACATGGCCTTTGGCACAAGTCATGGGTTCCCTAAATTTCTCAAAAATATTTAGGTGGTGACTCTGTATCTACCAAAGTAGTCCATTTTTTGCATTTTGATTCAAAACCGATTTTTCAAAAGATTTGCTAGATTTGGACTCTTTGGTTTTTATTTATTTCACATTGCAGTTGTGAGACCAGATTCAGAATCGTGGGAGTCCGAACTGCAGGGCTAGTCATCCCCGAAAGGAGCACGAAAAGTCGAGCTACAGCTGCTAAGAATCCAGCACACGACAAACTCGACCCTAATTGGGATGGCCCATACCTGATCGATTCCATCGCCGGAACAGGGGCATATCAGCTCATGAACATGCATAGCAAAAGGTTAACTCGGCTCTGGAACTCCACTCACTTCCTCAAATTCTATCATTAGGCCTCGTTTGGGAACAGGCTAATTTAGTAACTTTTTGGCTATTTGGCTAAAAAAGTAGGGTCTACAAACAGTTAGGCTCAACTCTACTCTAATTCTTTGGCTTGATCTTCCTCGTCATCTCTCTTTTTGGTGTCGTAGGCGTCAAACGGCATTACATAGCTCTGATACAAACGTCGAATCTACACCTGCCGTTTGCAGAGCCTTCATTCAACCGTGTTTGAATCCCCTGTTTTCACACTGACGCACGTCATCGCTTAATGTTTTCCTCGTTTTCTCAATACCGATCTTCCCTCCCTCGAAGAAACCTTTGTTGTAGGGTCGGCTCTCTATGGACTTCCTCAAAAATATATTAGTTGTATCTTGATCAGCTATTGCTCGATCCATTAAGCGCTGAGTTAACTTGTCCGTTGACCCCGCGGTCCCTGATTCCTTCAATTCGGCCATTTTTTTCTTTCCAAGCCTCGTTCTCAGCCCGCTCTTCGGCTTCTTTCAGTCGGTGCTCTAAGTTTCGAATGCACCCGTCTTTGTGTTCAATATCCTTTCGGGCGGCACATAGACACATGCCGACTTCATAAACATTGTATAGCTCTTTCACGGCCTCATGGATTCCCTCTCCAGAAACCTCATAGTCCCCCCTATTCGTCATCGACTGCTTCACTTCTAGAGAGAAGACTTGCTATGTAAATTCAACGACCATTTCTGTATCATGGATGATGGAATCAGCCTCAATCATAGGATGGTTCCCAATGAACACCGAGAAACTTAACAGACACGGTGGTCAACTCGGCTCGTTTCGTGCTGAGCCATGGGCACCAGTCATTCTACCATCCCCCTTCCTTTGCACCCGACTTTTAGGTGACCTACTTTGTTCATTCCTCATGGGTGACTCACTTGGGCGTCTAGGCGAGCGACGCTTGTTTACCTCCTTTGGTTCACTGACATTTCTGTACCCCAAATCGCTTGGTGGTTGATGACTCATTTCTGCGTCAAACTCAGCTAATGTTTTTCCCTCCCCTCTCCTATTGAAAAATAGTCTGCTTGACATATATGATCTCAAACCTAGGATTCCCCAGTAACGCAGTTGGAAGTTACTTCTCTTATGACATAACTCTCCTCGCAAAACACAACAGTCTCTTCAAAATAGAAAACCCTCTCCAACAAGCATGCTAATTATGGGAAAATCAACTTTTAATGCACCGCTTTCACTTCCCATCACACCCTTCCCACCTTTTCGTTGTCTATTGATAGTCCGTCATGCGCTGCTGAATGAATCCCAACTAGGACAGTTCGCTGAATCTATTCAGCCCCGCTAGTGCTCCGCTTACAACTCGTCACGACATGACACTTGCCTTGGTTTGCCTTTATTCCCAACCAGCGTAAGGGAAGATATATAAATCTGTTCAGCGAAACAAGTGGACAATGTTGTTAACAAGGGGACATCCTTTCGCTTAAGCGAGTGCTTCGCTTACAACTTACCATGGCACGACACTTGTCATGGTCTACTCTCCTTCCCAATCGGCGCAGGGGCAAATATATGAATCTATTCGACGAAACAGGTGCACAAATGTTGTTAGACCGTTTGCACTAGCTATAGTTTCATTGAACATATAGTAAGCAAATAGAAAATGTATGTGCAGTTTCAAATGGAACATACACTCGGCAAATAGAGAATGCACCGATTTAAAAATAATGTACTAAGACTACAAAACAAGTTTGAAGTACTAAAGAATCTTGTCATTCATAAATTGCTACTAGAAAATATTTTCGTTCATAAATTAACCTATTACATTCTTGTCTATTACAAAATCAAAATAAGAAAAAACTTTACAAAGACGTCTAAACTATGCTATTCGGCCTCAGACCTTTCGGTGTCCGACGTAAGTGGCTCAATGCCCTTTACTTCAAAGGGAATCGGCATGGAAAATGACACTTGTGTGGCTGTAAGGGCCTTTTGCCAACCATGTTTAAGCTCCCTATTTGCAAAGGTAAAAACCTAGTCGGCATATCTCTCAATTGCGACCATCTCGCCTTGCTCGAACACCTTTGTCATCGCCATCTAAGCCTCAACCAGCAGCTTCTACGTTTTAAGCAATTCCTCCTTCAAGCTCCCCAGCTTTTTCTTGGCCGCTTCTAAAGCCTCTTCGCCAAGGTTCGCGCTCTCCAAGCAGATCGGTGAAGTAGAACGGCATACTTTGCCTTCACCTTCTCGGTAGAAGCTTTCCATTGTTCTTCTTTGACCAATTACTGCACGGCCTCAGCCTTCTCTACAACGGCAGCTAGCTCGACTACCACCAATTCTTCCTTATGGCGTTCAGCCGCAACCTCTGCTTGAAGACGACCATTTCATTTCACCAAATCGTGAAGGTAACAACCGATGTCAGAACCCTTTTGACAACCTGCAACAATAAAACAATAGTTAGATCAGGCGTGATCAAAATAGAATAACCAAGGGGTTTCAGGGCCGTTGCGTAGCTAATGCAACTGCCAAAGTGTCCGGTTCGGCACAAAATGCTGCTTTATCCAACAGCAACGTGATTGAAGTCGCCATACTCAAACCCACGGCTGGATCCTTGATGGCTGAAGGCCCAGCCAGAATTATAGTGCCTTTTATTTTGGGCAACACTCGGAACAGCACCATCAAGTCATGGCTAGATTCTATTCTAGCCTTTTTTTCGGCAGGCTACTCGGCTGGCACTAATGATTCGGCAGGACAATTGGAACCGGAAGATTTGTAGCCTTAACCAACAGCGATAGGACCTCCGCGAGTGTCGACGGCGGTGGTTACTGCTGTGCGACAGCCATTTGTTCGGAAGCTTCTTTCGTTGATGTAGTTTCAGTGGCTTCTACTCGGCTTGTTTCAGAAGCCTTCTTGGTTTTCATTCTCTCGGTGTTCCTTTTCCTTGCAAAGCGGGCAAGGAAAAATGATTTGTCGGCCATATCTACCAAGTGGGTGCTAGGAAAATCTTTTAGATTAATAAATATATCTTCCTCTTGACCCACATGATCTATTCGGATAAGAGAGGCCGCACACTCTGGACTACCAACTTCTTCTGAGCCAATTAGGTTGAAAGCCCGCTCAAGCTGCTCGTCTAGTTCTGTTTGGGCTTTGTGGTCATCAGCTCCGTTCGACTTTGACTGATCACCTTGTTCTTGCTCGATTTGTTCTTGCTCTAAGAAGTTGGCAAATTGTTTGGCTTCTTACAAATTTTCATCACCTTCACTAACTGGCGATCCCTTAACCCTAATCTCGCTTAAGTTCACATAGTTGGGAAATATGAGAACCAAGAGTTGTTCCTCGCCTCGTGGAATTGGAATGCGATCGGTTGCCAAGAAGATTGAGTAGGAAAGATCGTACCTCAGAAGAATGTGGGCGGCACACGCTTATCCTTGAAGGCTTGCATGACCGGTGTATTCTAGCGCGACCTTCACTTCCCCTAGAACGGCTTCGTTTCTAGAGCAGAGGGATTTCTTGAGATCGTTACCTACAAGAGAGAATGATTTAAGTATACGTTTAAACCGATTAGATGTAAAAAACTTCACGAGTCTGCTCGACCACCTGGTTTGTCGCTCTACTTAGGAACATGATATGATTGTTCATCTCCCTCGCCGAATTCCTAGTTGCCTCGAACGGCAACCAATACATCATCCGCTCTCTTTCTAGAGTTGGCAAGCATGGTCACTAAATTGTGATCGGTATCCTTGGCTCTAAAAAAGTAACGCTCTTGTCGAATAGTAGATTTGGCAAGGGAGTAACAGTGCCGAATAGCAGGAATCCCTAAGTTCAGGTTTAGTCATTGGTTTAGCTCTATTACGCCCATTACTATTTGGAAAAAATTTACATTAGGCTAAGAAGGCATAAGGCCCCAGTAGTTAAGAACGAACCTAAGGAATGGATGGAAGCAGAATCAAACTCCACCCTCAACAATTGCCAATAAGGGGGACACAATTATGTTAATCAGCTCTCTGGATGTCTACCTCCCCGTGTTTGATGAGGGCCAGGTGGACATCATCAGGGATAGAGAAGTGATGACGGAAAGTGGTGACCCTGCCCTTAGATAATAGGGCTTTCAAGTGGTTGACCATGGAGTAAGAATAAAATGTAAAAACCAACACAAAAAACAAAGAAGAGGTCGTAGGAAGAAGAGTAGACTTGAAGTGAGAAAATAGAAAGAAGCACAAAACAAAGGAAATAAAAACAAAAAGTTGGGATCAGGAGGACTTACAAGCTAAGGCAAATGACACTAGTTAACAAAAGAAAGAGAAAGCAAAGGAAGAAGAGTAATCAGGAGCTAGAAAGTGAAGATGGGAAGGCAGGAGAATGCCAACACAAAATTCCTTTGGAAACAGAAGGGGCAGAGGTTTTTAAATCGCATTAAATGAATGGAAATCACGAAAAGCGGAAAACTGCAATCATTTCACATCGCCTCCCATTTGACGTGTCCATCACGCACCTAAATGACCAAACACAAAGTACAATTAATCGAAATCTGTGCAAACGACAGAAATGAAGCTGAGCACACTACCTACGAGGTTGGAGCTAGGGGGTAATGGTGGGGGTCGAATAAATATTTCAAACCCAAATAGGAGTTTCCAGGCCCATCTACATATAGACTGAGTAAGGTCAAGGCCTACGAGACCAAACCATTGCCGATGGTGGAGGATAGTCGTTTAGCTCTCCACCAAATAGAGTCGAGTACATCGGGTAAATCGACGACTGATCCATTAGTTGGGACCAACACTTGTTTTGAGGAAGTACGATAAGGAGTGGGTCCAAATAGAGTAATGATGGAATGATAAGCAGATGGAACAAGGGACGAGGAGGGGGACTCTATAAAAGGAGCAAAGAAGCTGTACAAAGAGGTAGGTGCCAAAACCTTGAACCAAAAGAAACCTAAAACACTAACCCTTATACTGGAACTAATTTGTTCATCGGAGTGCTTATCCTGGCACCACCGTTTAGAGTTTTATTTTTATTTCATGCGACGATTGGAAGATTGAAGACTTGTTTGGACCGCAAGAGTCTTCTCTCTCTGCTTCCACACAACTAGGAATGGCATTTCAAACCATCTACTATCCTCCAATATATGGTGCCTCTAACATTATGATTCTTAGACAAAAGAAATTCTCTAATCCCTCTTAACAACACTAGCTAGTGACATGTGACATATATACATATATATATATATATATTATTTTATTTTATGAAAAAAGGGTGACAACTTACACAAGTAACATTGCAGGCAAGAAGGCACATGGGAATTCCAATCTTGGATCTAGCCTAACGATAGAAAGTCATCTTTTTTGTCATTAACCCCAAGGAAGACATACCCCATACATGGCCAAAAAAAACAAACTAGGAAAACACATGTAGAGAATGAAAGCATGTCAGTGTGGTGGGTTGGTAGTAGAGATATTTTAACGGAAAAATCTCAAATAAGGGTGGCATTGAATTATTATTATTATTTTTTTTTTTTCATTTTAGGGGATAAGTCTCTCGTATGGGTAAGGTTTTTTTGTGTATATATAGTGTAAATTTGTTTATGTATGTCAGATTTTACTAAGAAATATTTCATTTACGATATGACTATTCTTTAACTGTCAAACTAAAATACAATTATCTGTATTTTAATTGGGATATTATGCTATAAGGAATGATATTTGAAGGTGTATCAATTGTTTAAGGTGGTGTCTTGTCTTGGTCTTGGGTCTTAACTAGCTAAAAAATGCATATCAAAACAAGATCTTGTTGCCAGTGCCATGATGAGGATGATGATCATCATCATATGGTAATTTCACGAAGACGTACTACACGGGGCTAGTATTAAAATGTTAAAAACAGCTAATGCATATCCATCATCTTAGTTAAATTCAATTGGATCGATCTCACTCTCTTTCTCTTTATTTATTTATGTAGATATATATAGATATATATGTTTCTGATTCTTTTTGAACCTGAAAAGCTGTGTTTGGGGTGTTTGAATATGTATAAGTAGTTCCAAATACAACAACGTATAAAGCTGCCAACTTGGCTTCATGTCCTCGAGTTAGGCAGAGCACATGTTTTATTTATTTATTTATTTATTTTTGGACGACTCCTACTTCTTAGAATTGCAGTTGCATTGGGAATACCAACACGATCAGAAGTGTGCATTCTCGACATTATTTGCTTTTTCCTTTTTCTACTCGTTGATTCTTGAATATTTTGTAGTCTGTCTGAAAATTCAAAAAATGGTTTGTTATGTTAAGAGATTGAAAATAAAAATTACATGATAAATTACAGGCCAGTTTTACATGATGGACTTAAATACCTACAAAAGTCATGTACATTTTTTAAGAGGAAATTGCACTTTAATGTAAGTTTTTTTAAAAAAAATACAAATCAGTAATAAATTTTATCAATTTTAATAATTAAAGGTATTAATTTTTTGATAAATTTATAAATAGTTTGTAAAAATATCACTGATTTGTAATTTTTCTTTTTTGTAATGCACTAATAATCATAAGATGTTTATTTTACCCCAACACATTTTAAGGATATTAATAGATGAAAAAATGAGCAAGACATATAGGTAAATAAGTTTCGTCAAAGAACCAGCCTGTAAGTCCCAAAAGTAAGGAGAAGAGCCAAAAAAAAAAAAAAAGTAATTTCTTAGGAAAATGCTCCACTGTGCAATGTAATACGACAAAACTATTTAACACTACAAAAAGAGTAATTTCTTAGGAAAATTATAGCGATTCTAGTTTAAACATGACCCATTGGGCATTATGGATTCAAGTTTCACGGTTCTGTATTGTTGTTCATGTCTTAGTCCTCTTGTCCCTTCTTGAGTTTGGCTATTAGGTTATATTGGTTGCGTTTGGAACATGTTGGTAGCTTGGTTTTCAAACTTTTGTTACTCAGAATTTTACTCCTCCGCTCGAGCGTCACTTTTTGCGCGCGAGCGACCTTTGTGAAATCTCAGTACTTTTGCAAGTCTGCAAAACTGCTAGAAGAGTGTATTCTATGCTCGAGCGGTATTTCATGCGCTCGAGCGGTGCTTCTTGAGTTTGAGCGTTAGCATTCTATCTGTAAAACTACTGGGAATGTGTATTCTACGCTCGAGCGTCATTTTTTGTACTTGAGCGGTGACGCATTTTTCATTGTGTCTTGACACTTGACCGCCACTTTCTGCGCTCAAGCGGTAATGATTTTTGTGTCTGGACGCTCGAGTGTCATTTCTCGCGCTCGAGTGGACTGTGCATATATCAGTTCGTAAAAGTTACTTTTTACATCACTTTTTCATCTCTCTCTATAAAACATTTCAAAGCCATAAATCTAGAGCTACTCTCTCTAGAACTTTCTCTCTCTCTACAAATACACTAAGATCTACTCGTTTCTCCACCCTACTCCCCTTGTTAAAAAGGTAGAGTTTACCTAGAGCTTCGTTTTCATCCGAATAGAGTTGGGTTTCCTCTTCATCCAAGTTTCATCCACGCTTATCTCATCTTCTAGTTTAAGGTAGAAATTCTCTACACTTTTTTATGATTTTTAAATTAGGTATTTGTTTTTATGAAACAATCTTGTGATTTTTGAGGATTTTGAACAAACTTAGGGTTTTGGTTTAAAATCAAAAGAGGGGTTTTCAAATAAATGTATTAAAAATGGTTGTGAGGTTGGAAATGAGGTTGAGTTGAGATCAAACCATTGATTTTGATACTTGGAATGAGTTTTGGAAGAAATAAGGTTTTACCTTAAATAGCTCAAATATTTATTTTGTATAAATAAATGGAATTGATGTTGGAAATATGAAATTAGATGGGTATTAATATAGATGGTGGAGTTTGATATGAATTATCACTCACTTTGAAATTTGGAAAGTTTATCTATATCGGATATTTTATATCTATTTAGAAATATCCCTTTTGGGCTATCCATGGAGGATAGCTGTGATTGTTGTAGAAATTTCATGAGAATTAGGTGAATTGAAACTAATTTCTCAACCATGTGCATTGAAAGTTGTTGCTCATTTAATACATTGCAAATGTATGTGATTTTGAGAGAAATTGGTGAAAGTTGGAAGAGGTGTGTCTCACTAAACTAAGTTGGCCTGTGTGTCTAGGGTAAAAGTCCTGAAAAATGCGCGTATGCATGGGTGCCGATTCCCATGGATGAAATATTTGTAAAATGGCAATAGTAGTGCTTGTATAGGCTACGTTTACATAAGTGTCACTTGACGGTTTCCCGCGGACGAAATATAAGGACAACCGAATCTCATATAATAGAAGGACATCATACTTTGTGCCTGTTTGGTGCAGCTTAAAAGCTGCTTATTTCAGCTTTCAGCTTAATTTAAGCTATTTTGATGTGTTTGGTTTAGCTTATAGCTTATAGCTTATAGCTTTTTGGAAGTCAGAAATCAGCTTATTCTTTGAGTGGGGCAGGAGATGCTTAATTTATAAGTCAGAAATCAGCTTATGTTCATAGTTATAAGTTATAAGCTATTTAGGCATAAGCTATAAGCACTTTCCCACAGCTCTACCAAACAGGGCTTTTGATTCATGTTATTATTCACTTATAGCCTTGGATGGTTTATTGTATTTATTTCGAGGCGTTACAACTTGGTATCAGAACGTACCGGGTTTGAATGCTTTGGGTACGTGGAAAGTGGTTATTACCACAATGGATTTGTCTCGCTCGATAGAGATATTAGTATATATGATATGTTATATGATAGCATGCTTATGTCGTTGTATGGGTATGGGATTTAATTCCTAGGATATTGATTGGGTTTACGGGTTTTTAGAAGTCCTATTAGAAGAGCACTTGATCACTGCTGTTTCTAATTGGAACTCTAGCAATGCCACGGGACAATCATTATCTAGGAAGGAAATTTGTATATGTTTATGTGACTGTGTGCTTATGTGAAGTGAATTACAGTTGTCCACCGCATTAGAACGCGAATGAGTTAGTTTTGGTACATTTATAAATGTGCTAATATCTTTTGTTACCTTTATTAGGATGTTAGGACGTGGTCGTGGCAGTAGGCGTGGTAGACCTAGACGGCAGGAGATGCTAATACCGGATAACATTTCAACACAAGGGGAGGGAGTTGGTTAGGCCAATGTAGCCGAACCAGTCAGTCAGCATGCCATGGGCGCCTTAGCCCGCGAAATGGTTAGAGCGTTATGGGAATCCATGGACATTCTCAAGGCTGAGAACCAAGTCCGGGCCCATGTTGCTGAGACGGGGCCATCTTTTCTGAAACGAGAGTTCTTCCCGTCCAACCCGGATGAGTTTGTGGGTGATCCCAAAGAGCCACTAAAGGCGGATGAGTGGCTAGAGCATATAGTGAAGACACTTGAGATGCTTGACATCGAGGATGATGGACTGAGAGTGACCCTAGCATCCTTCTAGCTGAAGGGAGATGCGAGCCAGTGGTAGAAGTATGTACGTGGGCGCATTAGAGTGACTTGGGAGGCTTTTGTCAACGCCTTCCACGACAAGTTTTGCCTCCCATTGTTAGGGAGAATTTGAGGGAGCAGTTCTTATAGCTCAAGCAATTGAACATGCCGGCGGCCAAGTCTAAGACCGCATTTACTAGTCTATCTAGGTTTGCACCAGTGTTAGTGGTGACAGAGGAACGTTGCTGTGTGGAGTTTAAGAAAAGATAAAGGATCGGGCTTCTTTTCAAGGTAGCCGGTTCAATGATTAGAGACTACATGCAACTTGTAGAGTCGACGTCTCATCTTGAGACTGTAATGCAAATGGAGGAGGAATAGATGAGGGGCTCCAGAAGGAGACAGAATGTTCATGGAGACAGTAAGAGGTAGAGGGGTTCTACCCCACAGTATTCCCACGGAGCACAATCTAGGTCCATTTTTCCAGTGCCGAGTTCAGGTTCTAGAAGAGGTGGTTAGGGAGATTTCACATACTTTAAGTGTGGTCAGTTGGGCCACAAGTCTCCAGCTTGCCTGCAGAGAGGAGGAGGGCAGCGATCTGTATCGTCTTCGGCTTGTTCTCAGAGCCAGAGTCAGGGGAGAGGGCAGCCCCTCACTTGTTATCTGTGTGGGCAGGGAGAGCATATGAAGAGATTTTATCCTCAGTTGGGCGTCACACCCAGTGCATCTGGTTCGAGGTAGTTAGAGAACCACCAGCGGCACAATCAGCTCAGGCCTCGAGGGCCAATGAGAGAGCCTCTTCGACTCAGTCAGTGCATCAGGTTTATGCTCCCAGGGGTGAGCAAGTTGAGTAGAGACTATGCTGTTACTGTGCCAGACCTAGTACCAGCACCTTTAGTAGTGAGAGGTACTTTCTTATTATGCAATTCCATTGCTAATGTGTTGATTGATACGGGTGCATCCCATTCATTTATCTCGTCTGCATTTGCATCGACTTTCGAGTTAGAGTTGGCTCGGTTAGCCTCCTTTCAATATAGAGTCACCTATTGGTGGTGAGATTGTTTTGAAACAGGGGTGTCGGGGTTGTGACATAGAGGTTACTGGTAGCCGACTTCATTTTGCATTTGTGTTGATTAAGATGTTGAGTTTTGATGCTATATTGGGTATGGGTTGGTTATCTTCGTATCGAGCTGTCACAGATTGGTACCGTTACAGGGTTACTGTATGTACATTGAGTTGTAATTGTTTTTATTTCATGGGGGACAGAGCTAATAGAGTCTTGTCACCAGTGTATGATCCACATGATCGGAGTGAACTTAGTTATCTTTTTGCAAACTTCTTGGGTAGTGAGTGTGATGAAGTCCGAGTTAAATTGCCAAGGGTAGTTTGTGACTATTCGAATATTTTTCTTGAGGATCTCACTAGTTTACCACCGCATCGTGAGATTGAGTTCTCTATCAACTTAGTGCCCGGCACGACACCGATTTCTATGGCACTATATAGATTTGCACCCACCGAGTTGAGTGAGTTGAAGATTCAACTCCAAGAACTACTAGACAAGGGTTTTATCTACCCTAGTACTTCACCTTGGGGAGCACCGACTCTCTTTGTCAAAAAGAAAAATGGTGCGTTACGGCTTTGTATTGATTACCGGAAGCTTATAGATGATCTATTTGATTAGTTAAAACGATCTTGTTGTTTTTCCAAGATAGACCTAAGATCGGGTTATCACCAGTTGAGGGTAAGGGAAGATGATATCTAGAAAATAGTATTTTGTACGTGGTATGGCCATTATGAGTTCCTCGTGATGCCTATTGGGCTAACCAATGCACCAGCCATGTTTATGCACTTGATGAACCAAATTTTTTGTGAGTTCTTAGACCGTTTTGTAGTCGTCTTTGTTGACGACATCTTATTTACTCACCCTTTGAGGAGGGGCACGAAGAACACCTGCGAGTGGTACTTGAGTTGCTTAGAGCCCATAAATTGTATGCTAAGTTCGGGAAATGTGAATTCTGGTTGGGAGAAGTGAAGTTCTTAGGCCATATGGTATCCGGGGAAGGGGCGACTGTAGATTCATCCAAAATAGAAGTCGTGCAAGATTGGGAACAACCTAAGAATGCATTTGAGATTCGTAGTTTCTTAGGATTGGCCGGGTATTTCCGTCTTTTTGTGAAAGATTTCTCTAAATTAGCCTCACCATTGACTAGACTGATGAGGAAAGGAATCAAATTTGTATGGAGTGAGACTTGTGAAAAGTCATTTCAAGAGCTTAAGGTCAGACGTACCACACCACCAGTATTGATTATTCCAGAGAGGGTTTGGGCTATTCGATGTATTGTGATGCTTCACGGGAAGGTTTGGGTTGTGTTTTGATGCAAGGGGAAAAGGTAGTAGCCTATGGCTCACAGCAGTTGGAAACACATGAGATGGACTATCTTACTTATGACCTAGAGTTAGTAGCTGTAATCTTTGCCTTAAAGATTTGGAGGCATTATCTGTATGGCGAGAAGTTTGAAGTGTTTTCTGATCACAAGAGTCTGAAATATCTGTTTACATAGAAAGACTTGAATCTAAGGCAGAGGGGATGGATGGAGTTTATAGAAGATTATGATTTTGAGTTACATTATCATCCGGGGAGGGCCAATGTTTTGGCCGATGCCTTGAGTAAGAAATCTATTAGCAGTGTAACTTGTATTGCCATCTAGGAATGGGGGATGTTAGATGCCATTGATTAATTTGACCTACATCTTAGTGAGTCCGTTGAGTCTACAGCCTTGTTTTCGGCAATTGCACAACCTACACTTGTGAACTGAGTGATTGAAGCGCAGAAGAGCGATCTTGAGGTAGAAACCCTCCAGGAAAGGGTCTCTAGTGGAAAGGTAGAGAAAGGTTTGAATGTGTACCCCTCTTTGAGTGTTAGATATTGTGACCGTCTTTTCGTGCCAGAGTCGTATCGAGAGGAAGTACTCCGAGAGTTTCACCATTCACGCCTTGCGGTGCATCTGGGAGGCACAAAGATGTATCACGACCTTAGTCGCTAGTTTTGGTGGAGGGAAATGAAGAAGGATGTGGTCGTGTTTGTATTGGGGTGCCTTTCTTGTCAACAAGTGAAGGCCGAACATCAGAGGCCAGTGAGTTTGTTGCAACCCTTGCCTATAGCCGAGTAGAAGTGTGAACATGTCACGATGGATTTTGTTGTGGGTCTTCCTAGGACTCAACGGGGTAGTGATGCGATTTGGGTGGAAGTTGACTAGTTAACCAAGTCGGCGCACTTTACACCTATGCACGTGAGTGACTCGGTAGATTGTCTTGCCGACCTTTATGTTAGGGACATAGCGAGGTTTCATGGGGTCCCTATGACTATTGTTTCGGATAGAGATCTGTGTTTTACGGCTTGTTTGTGGCAGAGCCTACAGAATGCCTTGGGCATGAGATTGACTTTTAGCACTGTATACCATCCTCAGACTGACGGGCAGTTCAAGCGCACTATTTAGATTCTTTAGGATATACTTTAGGGTTGTGTTCTTGACTTTAAGGGGTCGTGGGAGAGGCATTTGCCCTTAATGAAGTTTGTCGATAACAATCACTTTGCTTGGTTTCCAGTTTTTCAAAACATTTTTCAAAAAATTCTACTTTCTTATTTTTCGTATTTTTTTGTTTTTACTGAATTTTTTTAATATTTAAAGCAATTTTTTTACTTTTTAGACACACCTAACATAAATACACCTAAAAAGTAAAAAAAATTGTAAAAAAAATCATTTAAAAATTCACTAAATACCAAAAATACAAAAAAATACAAGAATTCAGTATATTTTTTGTATTTTTATGTATTTATTAATTTTTTAAAATATTTTTTCACAATTTTTTTACTTTTTAGATACATCTAAGTAAGGTGCATCTAAAAAAGTAAAAAAAAATGTTTAAAATTTAAAAAATATTCACTAAAAACAAAAAAGCACAAAAACCAAAAAAGTTAATTTTCAAAAAACTTAATCCAAAAAACTCAAACCAAACACAGTGAATAGCTTCCAGTAGAGTATTGGCATGGCACCGTTTGAGACGTTGTATGGCCGACCGTGTAGATCTCCTGTGTGTTGGGCCGAGGTGGGTGATGCATCTTTGCTAGGTCTTGAGTTGGTTCGGGAAATGACGGAGAAAGTTGCACCTATTCGTAAGAGGTTGGTTTCTGCCCAAAGTCGCTACAAAAGTTATGCCGATTGTAGGAGGAGACCTCTATCTTTTGAGGTAGGTGATCATGTCTTCTTGAAGATATCATCTAGGTGAGGTTTGATGAGGTTTGGGAAGAGTGGGAAGTTGTTCCCTAGATTTATTGGTCTTTTTGAGATCCTTGAGTTGATTAGAGAGGTAGCATATCGCTTGGCATTACTGCCATAGCTTTCTACGGCTCATGATGTGTTTCATATTTGTATGCTTCAGAAGTATGAACTGGATCCATTGCACGTGTTGGATTGGACCGACTTAGAGGTAGATGAGGAGGCCTCGTATGAAAAGAGACCGGTGAGAGTCTTGGATGCTCGACACCAAGTCTTGTGAGATAAGACAATTTCCTTGGTTAAAGTATTGTAGTGATATCATGGAGTTTGAGGAAGCAACTTGGGAACGTGAGTTGGAAGTCCGTGAGAAGTATCCGGACCTATTTGCTAATGTTTGAGCATGTATTGAAACTTTTGTTATGTTGATTCAATATAAACACTGTATATGTTTTGGAAATGTGAATTGTATATTTTGTATTGAGAACTTGTTTATCATGTTAAGGAGAATGAATGACCGATTGATGGGTCATCGTTTTGGAATTGATTGATTGTCATTGTTGTAACTAGTTTAAACATGGTTTTAAAGTTTGATTTAAAATTTCGGGGACAAAATTCTTGAAGGGAGGAGATTATAGCGATTCTGCTTTAGACCCGGCCCATTGGGCATTCTAGACTCGGGTTTTATGGTTATGTATTGTTGGTAGCTTGGTTTTCAAACTTTTGTTGCCCAGAATTTTACTCCTTCACTTGAGCATCACTTCTTGTACTCAAGCGGCCTTTGTGAACTCTCAGTACTTTTGCAGGCCTGCAAAACTACTGGGAAAGTGTATTCTACGCTCAAGCGTGCTTCCTGCACTCGAGCGGTCCTGCGCTCAAGCAACACTTCTTGAGCTCGAATGTTAGCCTTCTGTCTGTAAAACTACTGGGAGTGTGTATTCTACACTCGAGCGTCACTTTCAGCGCTCGAGTGGTGACGCCTTTTTCATTGTGTCTTGACGCTTGAGCGTCACTTTCTGCGCTCAAGCGGTAATGATTTTTGTGCCTAAACGCTTGAGCGTCACTTCTCGCGCTCGAGCGGACTATGCGTATATCAGTTCGTAAAATTCACTTTTTATATCACTTTTCATCTCTCACTGTCTCTATAACATTTTGAAACCCTAAATCTGGAGCTTCTCTCTCTAGAACTTGCTCTCTATATACAAATACACCAAGATCTACTCATTTCTCCACCCTACTCCCTTTGGTAGAAAGGCAGAGTTCACTTAGAGCTTCGTTTTAATCCGAATAGAGTTTGGTTTCGGCTTCATCTGAGTTTCATCCGTGCTTATCTCGTCTTCTAGTTTTGAGGTAGGTATTCTCTACACTTTTTATGATTTTTAACTTAGCTCTTCATTTTTTGAAACAATCTTGTGATTTTGGAGGATTTTGAATAAATTTAGGGTTTGGTTTAAAATCAAAAGTGGGGTTTTCAAATAGATGTATTGAAAATGGTTGTGAGGTTGGAAATGAAGATGAGTTGAGATTAAACCATTGATTTTGATACTTGGAATGAGTTCCGAAAAAAAAAAAGAAAAAAAAAAAAAGGTTTTACCCTCAATGGCTCAAATATTTATTTTTTATAAATAAATGAAATTGATGTTGGAAATATGAAATTAGATGGATATTGATTTAGATGGTGGAGTTTGATATGTATTATCACTCATCTTGAAATTTGCAAAGTTTACCTGTATTGGAGATTTTATATCAGTTTAGAAATCCTTTTTGGACTATCAGTGAAGGATAGCTATGATTGTTGTAGAAATTGCATGACGATTAGGTAAATTGAAACTAATTTCTTAACTACGTGCATTGAAAGTTGTTGCTCATTTAATACATTGCAAATGTATGTCATTTTGAGAAAAATGGGTGAAAGTTGAAAAGAGATATGTATCACAAAATTAAGTTGGCCTGTGTGTTTAGGGTGAAAGTCCTAAAAAACACGCGTATACGTGGGTGCCGATTCCCATAGAGCATGACATGATTTTTCGGAAGAAATGTAAATCGTTTTGACATGGGCATTGCATGTGCATTTTACCCTCATATCTTTGTTAAGATTCATATATTGTGTTAGATTATTTCTACTGGGCATTGGCTCATCCTATTTGGGAAAAACCACTTTTAGGTGTTGCTGATATGTCTTCACCAAGGACTTAGCTTGGAAGAACTGTGGAGGTGAAGCCTCAGTTTTGTTGTTTTGTATTCACTTTTGTACAAGCTTAAGGATTTATTTGTATTGACCTTTAGACTCACTTTTGATGTGCCAAAGTCTTGACTTGGAAAGATGTAAGCCTTTAAGGCATATGATTATCTGTTTAACTTTCATTTCTTTTTACTGTTTTGTAACACATGTTGTAGATTCAGGGTGTACCATTTATGAATGTATATCGCATGTGTCACCCTTTTGTACAACCGAATCTCATATAATAGAAAGACATTATACTCTGATTCATATTGTTATTCACTTACCGTCTTGGATGGTTTATTGCATTTATTTCGGGGGCGTTACAGAAATGCTCTGGGTATTAAATTTAAACTTGAAACAAGTGCACATTCATGATACATATATTTATCAAATAAATAAATAAATAAATAAACTCTTTCATGATACACATGAATTTATTTCCAAAAAGGCATTTATAGGTTGAACGTAACTTAATTGCATGTTAAAACCTTTTTTGTATGTCTGATTCAACTGATATTTTCCATTGGGTGCAATTATTTGTTTATTTATTATTTTAGTATTATTATTATTATAGATGTCTTTTGGTGTGGACTTGTAGATAATTCATTTTTGTGTATGGAGGACAATTTACACTTTTGTGTAATCCTGCTAATTTTGTAGTCCTCTACTTTTGTATAAATTAGTATTATTCATACAGATAACTTTTGGCATCGAACTGATACTTACTGACGTGGTATATAGATTATCTTTTATCGTGATACAGGTTATGATGATAATTTGTACCACGCTAAATGACCATTTGGTATGGTAGTAAATATATTTTTTGTATGGGAGAACTTGATTTTTGTATGTTTATCTGTTTTGTATGGAATCATTATTTTAATTTGGATTATAGTTAGTTTGTAAGGAATTTGACATTTAAAGTTATTTCTTTTCGGATAGTTGGAAGTGAAATGGATGCAAATTGTGGAATAATTGTTAATGGCACTGTTTGGGAAGGAGATTTTTGGTTCTTTTTTTTTTTTTTTTTCACTAAAAGACAAATTGGTTATAAAACCAAAAAAAAAACAAATTTAAATAAAATATCACATCCAACCCCATAATCATTTCACTTTTTCTTTCACAAACATCACATCCAACTACAAAAAAACTCAACTATCTTCTCAAACACAAAAAAAATTTCTCCAATAATATCCTATAACTAAAAAAATCTATAAAAAAACATACTTTCCAAACACCCACAATATATGTATTATTTTGTTTATATACATACTACAAGTTGCGCAGAATACATACAAGTTGTGAAGAAATTATAATTTTGAGAAAAAAAAACATTAAATCATGCTTTTGACTTGATATGACAATTCATAGTAAAAAAAGAAAATACATATTTTAGCGACTAAATAGTTAGTAGCTAAAAAAAATAAAATGAATTTTTTTTTTTTTTTTTGCAATTAAGAGCTTAGTAGCCAAAAAAAAAAAAAAATCAAATTTTAGGCAGCTAAACTATTTAATAGTTGAAAAAAAAAAAAAGATGCACAACAAAAAGTTTTTGCCGACTAAAAGTTTGGTAGAAAAAAAGTCAGACTTTAGGTGACTAAAAAAATTAGTAGTCAAAAAACAATCAGACTATAGGCTAAAATATTTAGTAGTTAAAAAAACTAATATGAGCAACAAAAACATTTTTGACAACTAAAAGTTTTGTAGAGAAAAAGGGAGACTTTAGGCAACTAAAATATTAGTAGCCAAAAAATAATCAGCCTTTAGGTGACTACAATATTTAATTGCTATAAACATTTTTGGCAACTAACTCTTAAGTAGCCAAAAAGAATTTGACTTTACGCAACTACTAAATTCGGTAGCTAAAAAAATTGGATGAACAAAAAAAAGAAGAATAATTTGGCGACTAAAAATTTAGTCGTTGAAAATGTGATATTTAATTTTATTTCAATGCCTTTGGTGACCAAAAAAATAGTCGGTAATTTACAACTTTTGGCGGCTAAATTTGTTTTTAGTCGACAATTACCTTTCCCGGCAAGTTTTCAACGACTAATCAGCTGACCAAAAATTTTAGTCGCTAAAAACCTTCGATGACTAAAACTTGACTTTTGGCGACTAAAAATTCAGGGTATGTTTGGCATGTTGATTTTGGGCTGAAATAGCCACAAAAAGATAAAATAAGTTAAAAAGTCAATAAAATAAAATGTCACATCCAAATTATAATTATTTTATTTTTCTTTCACAAAAGTCAAAAAAGCCAAAAAAACCTATCCCAAACGAGGCTTTTTAGCCCAGGCTAAAATAACCAAAATGCCAAAAAATCAATCCACATCACAAACGAAGGTTTAGTTGCCAAAAGTGCAATTTGTTGTAGTAAGTTTTCAAGAACTTACATAAGTGATCTCACAAAAAATATCTAAGTTGAATATAAATTCGTGTAAGTTCACACTTATGTAAGTTGGTGAAAACTTACGTAATTTTATGATAATGTTATATACAGTGTGCATTGCATACTAGAGAATTTTTCAAAAATTATTACAGGTTATATTATTCCTATACGAAAAAAGATATAGATGCATACCCAATTATTCTATCAACCACTCACAAAAATTGATAATTTAATTTGTAACTGTAGCAAATTCATTTCTTTAATGCTAGATGAACAATTTTGGTATGAAAAAAAATTAGTAATTGCCTCATTTCTTTTTTCTCCCAGTCGCTAAACTTTTGGGGAGATTCAAAAACACAGTTTTAAAATAAGCCAATTTCTTTCTATTTACCCACATATCTCCCCTCTTTAATAAACCAAACACGTGACCAAAATGAAGAGAAATTGGTTTCTTTTCCATTCTCTGAGGATAAGCTATACATAACTTTATCTCATTTTCGAAAGTAATGGTTTCAAGATGTCAGTGATTGTTTGTCCCTATCCCCGAAAAAATAAATAAATAAAATTAAAAAAAATTCAATGTTGATTCTATTGTCTTTGTGAGTTGTGTAGTGTACAAGTACAATTTGCATAAAGAATTTTTATATAAAATGGTATGATTTGGGGTACACTTTTCATTTTCAAAATTAATTAAAGAGCCCATTTATGATTTTAATAATGTCATTACCTCATTCACGCAAACATAATTAGATTTGTATGTGAAAATTTCTTGTGAATACATTTCTCTTCACTACACTCATTTTATTTATTTATTTTTTAATTATTTTTGCCTCAATTCATAAAATTGGATCTGAAGATCTTTCTCAGAAAAAAGGAAGAAATGAGAAGATTCTTAGATCACTAAGTGCCATTATTTATCGATTTTTTTTAATTTTATTTTTTATTTTTTATTTCTTTTATACAATCCAAAATGTAATTTGCATGAATGCAAAAAAATGTTGACCAACTAAACCAACCTCAGCTGATCAAGAAACAAACATGCCATATTACTATCAAAAATCAACCGGCCTTGGAATTGATCCTGAAACCCAACAAATTAGGGCCTTCTAGATGACTATTTGAACCCTTCATCAACCATTATTTGTTTTAAAATTTTAGCTGCACCATATGATAATTTGCAAATACTCAACCAGACCATGCACAGAGCTTAAAAATTTGTAGTATGGGCTTGAGTTTAGAAATCCTAGACTGAACACGTCTGAGCTGGGCTTGGGTTATCAAGATCAACCCAATCAATGGAAAATTTTGGGGGTAATTACTCACTGGTGGTCTATAAGGACATGTGCACTATTGAATCCCACAAGTACTTGTATAAATCAAAAAGTCCTATCAATTCATTGCCAAAAGTTGGTTTTGTTAGAATTATTGCTAAAAAAAATAAAAAAAGACTTTTCGTGACTTTTAATGACTTTTTTCTATGATAATTTTCTAAATTTATCACTAAAAACTAACAATTACTGACATTTTTTTTTATAAAAATGATACTTAAAAATGAATAACAAATAAAAATTTGTGATAACAATTAAAAGCGAATAGAAC
This sequence comes from Camellia sinensis, assembly GCF_004153795.1. Taxonomy (NCBI): domain Eukaryota; kingdom Viridiplantae; phylum Streptophyta; class Magnoliopsida; order Ericales; family Theaceae; genus Camellia; species Camellia sinensis. The sequence continues at coordinate 3,477,406 of NW_021024949.1, forward strand.
TTTTTGATGCATTAAAAAGTCAAAAAGACTTATTAATATATCCATCTTTCTAATAAGATTTTTCAGTCATTCTCCAAAAAGAAACTGTAAAGTTATATTGAAATTTGCAGTTTGAGCAAACCACTAGGACCTAGCAACAAAGGCACCGCTTGATCCAGCTCATGACTCTAGTCCACACTCCTCGTCCCAAAAAAAAGTTTGAAATTTTTTTAGAGGACAAAGGAAAAGTTTTGAGTAGAGTTATAAACGAATCACGTGCTAAATTATTTACATTTTGCTTAAAAGTTTAATGAATTTTAAATGTATTCGAATTCGATTCATTTATATAATAAGCTGATTTTGAATGAGCTTTTAACAAGTTGAAAATCAGTAAAGTTTGAGTAGCTTCTTTTCTATAGTTATATAAGTTTATCGAACTGAGTAGTATATTGTTCAACTTTGGCTTGAAAACTTAACAAGCTTTAAAATGGGTTCAAACATGGGTTGTTCATAGGGGTGTTCATGGGTTGGTTTGGTTCGGTTTTGAATTAAATTTAGAACCGATAGAACTAACCCAATCATGATCGGTTCTAAATTTTTGAACCAAAAATCAAATCAATCATGTACTAAAACCAAGCCAATCCAACCGAATGCATTTTACCCATGAACTACGCTGATTTGATTCTTTGTAAAGGGAAACGTAGGCAACCCTCGGGTTCAACCAATTGCATTTGCATCTTTTTTGTTTGCCCAAGTCTTGTGGCCTTGTCAAAGGGGTTGTCTTCGAGCTTTGACATTCACTCACGTCATGAAATGACTTCAAGTTTTGTCAAAGAAGGGCAACTGCAGACACCCCATTTTGACTGACTCTAAGGCTTGAGCGCTTTCTTTTGATTACTTGATGATAAAAATAAGAATTTTTTTTTTCCCCACAAAATCCTTAGTAAAAAAAATGAAATTTGAGCTCCACTCTCCACCCTAAGCCTATTTTGGCCAAGTGTTTAGGTCTGATCAAGCACCAGAGCAAAGCTAGATTGAACCGGAACAAAATGGCCAACTTTCTCTCTAGCCGGTGGACTGGCTGGTCGACCACCCAGTGACAGATTTGCCTAGATTTTTGTTTGTTTGGGTGGGGGACTTTCCAACCCCATTTTTTGACCCATTTATGCATTGAATGCATGTATACTCAGCCTCTATTGCTTAATGCTTGATCCATTGAAGGTAATGCTCCATTTTTATCTTTCATTAACCCCATTTGTGCTCCATTAGCTCCATTATCTTCCCTAAATGCTCAATTAGTTCTCCACTTTATCATCTACCATTGCTCCACTTGCATTGCCTATATAAACAAAGCTCAAGTCTTGAGTTTTAAAAGATGAATTTGAGAGAAAAAGTGTAGAGAGAATGTTGAGTTTGAATTAGAGTTTGAGAAATAAAAGAAAGCTTTGAAAACAAGAGAGTTGCCTTGCCAAAATAGTAAAGTTACGTAGCCTCTATACATTTCATCTTTCCTTGCAAAAACCACCCTAAAGTTTTAATCAAAGAGAAAGTAATTCTTGCGAAGTTGAAGAAAATTAAAGAGTGATCATACGCTTGTTCAAAACCATCATTCTAGCTCAACTTCCAAGCTCATGAATTGAGGCTTGAGAACATAATTCACAATCTTAAGGGTGATCAAGAGGAAGTTTGGAAATCAAGAAGTTCAATCATTCTTTGGAAGGTGAATTTTCAATTCTTTCATTTTCTTGCATGTCTAGCTTATATTTGTTTTCTTGTTTTCGTTTCATGTTGTTTTGTTGTAATCTAACCGACATTGGTTAGCTTTCAATTCTTTCATTTTCTTGCACTTTCTATCTTATATTTTTATTATTTCATATTAGTTTTATTGTAACCTAATCGGGAGTAATTAGTTGAGCCACCTACATATTCCTTGTTTGTTATTTTCTCGATGTTGCAACAAGACAGGTTTTGCTAGGCGTAGTTGGCCGGCCGGCTAACTTCTTTTGGTAGAAGCAGAGTAGTCTTCCGGTGTTGAGCATACCAATTTTCGGTGGTCTTCAAGGCAGATGAAACGTTTATTTTCTTTTCATTTGAGAGTTTTGTGAGGGTTTTTTTTATTTTTGATATTGTTGTAATATTTTTTCCCTCCCTCTCTCATTTGGTTTGTAATTATTTATTCAAGTGCTATAATAATTCCCCGTCTGCTTCTCTCTATCCCATTCTTTTACTTTCTTTGTGAATATGCATCATATTTTGTTTTTAATCATATCCATGCTTTGCATCCATGTTTCATGTATCTTGATTTTGCTAAGTTTGCATTTGTGGATTTAATCAATTCCTATGTGATTATCCGCGCCACCTCATGTTCTTGAGATGATTCACCTGTCATATCTTAGAAGTCAAATCTTTAATTACATCTCATGAGTGAATTGCATTAGGATTTTGTATATAATATCATGTATATTTTTCTAACTTTGTTTTGTAGCTGTTCGTGGGATGTTAGTAAATCTGTAAGTTTTTATGCTTTAGCATCCCGCTTGTATGTTTTTTTTTCTTACTATGTTTAGCACCTACCATGAGGCTATTTGCTTACTTGATATATGTAACGCCCCCAAAATATAATAATAAAGCCATCTCACGATAATTACCCATTAACAATACATTCAGAATAAGATCTCTTTATACATTCATATGAGTCAATGATTACAAAAGATAACGTGCATGTACCTATACATTCATAACCCTAACCTTGAATCTTCAGCATGCATCAATAACAAGAGATATAAAATTGAATATAAGAACATATAAATTAATGCCTTGATGGCTGCAACTTTCCAAGACGGTGCTTGGTTACAACAAAAGTTAGTTTAAACTCAATACAAATAAAGTCCTGGGCTTGTACAAAATAATTACAATAGGTAACAAAAATAGAAGCTCTTAGCTCCAGGTCCTTTCAAGCTATTGCCTTGGTGGAGGCATATAATCAGCACCTGATAATGGTTTTTCACATAAGGTGAGCCAAAGCCCAGTAATGATAATCTAACATAGTGTATGAATCTTAACCGAGTTATAAGGTGAATGCATATGCAATGCTCGTGTTAAAACACTTTATGTCTCTTTCCAAAACCATGCTATGCCAAGTTTATATCACAATTCATGCAATCAATTCCCTTTCAATAAAAAAAACAGGGCAGTGGATACAACACTAGGAATCTCTAGGACGTGTCTGCAGGTAGGCTACAAGCACTATCAATTGTCATTTTTACCGGTATTAACCAGAAGGCTCGACACCTAATCGCGCAGGTTTCTAGACTTTCACCAAAGACACGCAGGCCAACATAATACCACAACCACACTCCTACCCAGATTCACCAAGATATTTACAATTTTTCTCAAAACAACAACAATCTTAATTTGTTAAATATGTACAATGCTCAATGCAAATGGATGAGAAAATAGTTTCAATTCACCTAATTCTCATGCAATTTCTACAACAATCATAGCTATCCTCCACCAATAGCCCAAAACAGATATCTCTAAACAGATAATTAATTTTCATGACATATATACTTTCCAACATTTCCCATTAGGAGGGATAATTCATATCCAACTCCACCACCATCATCATCTTTGTTCCAATTCCATAAAACCAACATCAATTCCATTTTCTCTTTACAAAAATCAAATTCTCACAATTTGGGGCAAAAATCCCCTTTCTTTAAAAATCAATTTCCATGGATGGAATCCACTATCTACCACAACCTAACCATTTGTACAAAGCCACAATCATATATAAGAGCCTATTTTGAAAAACCCTTTTTTAATTTCAAAGCGAAAATCCTTGATTTTATCTAAAAATCCGCAAATCACAATCTTGTTTAGAAAAACAAATAATTAAACTAAGAATCATAAAAAGTGTCAAAAAAATCCCTACCTCAAAGACAAGGACCAAGAAGAACAAGAGTTGAAACTTGACGAAGCCGAAAATGAACTTTGTTTTGATCAAAACAAAGCCTTAGGTAAGCTCTACCTTTTTATCAAAGGGACTATGGTGTAGAAACCAACGGATCAAGAGATATTTGAGTTTTAGAGAGGGTTTCTAGAGAGAGAGTAAGTAAATCTAGGTTTTGGAGTGTTTTAGAGAGAGAGAAAAAAAATGATTCAAAAGTGACCCCCTTCGAACTAATATATGTGCAGATTGCTCAAGCACAGGAATGGTTGCTCGAGCAACCAGACACAACGAAGACACCGCTCGAGCGCAAGAAGGGTCGCTCGAGTGCACAATGCACCTCTCCTAGTATGTGCACAATGCACCTCTCCCAGTAGTTCATACTTGCAAAAGCTCCCTCGAGCGCAAGAAGCTTCGCTCGAGCGTAGATATCAAACTCTCAGTAGTTTGTAGACTATAAAAGACCGCTCGACCGCAAGAAGTATCGCTCAAGCGAACAAGCAAAATTCTGGGCAATTATCTCTTTGAAAATAGGCTCCCAACCTATTCTAAACACAACCAAGACACCCCAATAGCCATACTCAACAAGGAATAAAAGGGAAGAAGACATGAACAACCATCAAAACCAGAAAACCTGGATCCAAGACAATAAACGGGTCGAGTTTAAACCTGAGTCGCTATAACCTCCCCCCTTAAGGATTTTCGTCCCCAAAATCTAAATTCAACACAATAACCATTTTATTTAAATCAACTACAACAACTCATAACCATGACCCATCCAACGGTCATTCAATCTCATAGCAACAATACACAGTTCTCAATATTGAATGTACAATTCACTTTTTCCAAAACATATGCAACGTTTCACATTTGATCAACATAATAAAATCTGATTAAAAATTTCAAACATCAACAAAAAGGTCCAAATACTTCTCACAAACTTCTGCCTCACGTTCCCAGGTTGCCTCATCAGCCCCATAGTGTCTCCACAACGTCTTTACAAAAGGAATTGTCTTGCTTCGCAAGACTTGGTCCCATGTATCTAAGACTCTAACTGGTCTCTCCTCGTATGAGGCGTCCTTGTCTACTTCTAACTCGGTCAAATCCAACACTTGTGATGGATCTCGCTCATACTTCCAAAGCATACAAATATGAAACACGTCATGCACCTCAGAAAGCTGTGGCGGCACGGCCAAACGATAAGCTACCTTCCTAATGCACTCTAAGATCTCAAAAGGCCCAATAAATATTGGAGATAGCTTCCCACTCTTCCCAAACCTTACCAAACCCCGTTTAGGTGATATTTTCAAGAAGACGTGATCTCCTACCTTGAATGATAATAACTTCCTCCTACGGTCGGCATAGCTCTTCTAACGACTCTGAGCCAAAACCAACCTCTTATGGATAAGTGTAAATTTGGACTAACTCAAGACTTACAATAGGTGTGTCACCCACCTTGATCCAACACATAGGAGATCTATACGGTCAGCAATACAAGGCCTCAAACGGTGCCATGTCAATACTCACCTAAGAACTATTGTTGTAGGCAAACTCCACTAAGGGAAAATGCCTCTCCTACGACCCCTTAAAGTCAAGAACACAACCCCGAAGCATATCCTCTAGGATCTAATTGGTACGCTCCGACTGCTTGTTAGTCTGAGAATGATAAGCAGTGCTAAAAGTCAACATAGTGCCCAAGGCATTCTATAGGCTCTGTCACAACTGAGCTGTGAAACGTGGATCTCTATCTGAAACAATAGTAACAGGGAGCCTATGAAGTCGAACTATCTCCCTAACATAAAGGTCAGCAAGATAATCTATCGAGTCACTCGTGTGCATAGGTACAAAGTATGCTGACTTGGTTAATTGATCAACTGTCACCCACACAGCATCACTACCCCGTTGAGTCCTCAGAAGACCCACAACAAAATCCATTGTGACATGCTCCCGCTTCCACTCAGCTGTAGGCAAGGGTTGCAATGAACCCGTTGGCCTCTAATGCTTGGCCTACACTTACTGATAAGTAAGGCACCTCGAAACAAACAAGGCTATGTCTTTCTTCACCCCCCTGAACCAAAATTGGCAACTAAGGTCGTGGTAAATCTTTGTGCCTCATGGGTGTACCGCAAGGTACGAATGGTGGAACTCTCAGAGTACCTCCTCTTTATAAGACTCCGGCACGAAAAGACGATCAAGATATCTAACACTCGAGTCAAAATACACATTCAAGCCCTTCTCTACCTTCACACTAGATATCTTTTCCCAGAGGGTTTCTACATTGTGATCACCCATTTGTGCTTCTATAAGTCGGCTCGCAAGCGTAGGTTGGACAACTATAGTAAACAAAGTTGCTGACTCAACGGACTTGCCAAGATGCAAGTCAAACTTGCCAATAGCACCCTACATCTCCCATTCTCGGATGGCAATACTAGCTACGTTGCTGAGGGATTTCCAACTCAAGGCATCAGCCACTACATTGGCCTTCCCTGGATGATAGTGCAACTTTAAGTTTTAATCTTCCATAAATTCCATCCACATTCTCTGCCTCAAATTTAAATCTTTTTGTAAAAACAGATATTTCAGACTCTTATGATCGGGGAATGCCTTAAACCTCTCACCATATAGATAACGACTCCAAATCATCAAGTCAAAGATCACAGCTGCTAGAAGTCATGAGTAAGGTAGTTTCTCTCGTGTGTTTTCAACTGCCGTGAGCCATAAGCTACTACCTTCCTCTTTTGCATCAAAACACGACCTAAACCTTCCCGAGGCGCATCACAATACACAGAATAGCCTAAACCTCTCTTCAGAATAATCAACACTGGAGCAGGGGTAAGTTTAACCGTAAGCTCTTGAAACGATTTCTCACAGGTCCTATAGCAATTCTGGTATAGACCGTGACCCATTTGATGTTTTGGATCCGAGTTTCATTGTCTTATATAGTTGATCATGTCTTGTTTCCCCTTATTTCTCTTTGAGTAGGCTATTGGGAAGTGTTGGTTGCGTTTGGAATAGGTTCGTAGCTTGTTTTTCAAACTGTTGTTGCCCAGAATTTTGCCTCTTCGCTAGAGCGACACTTCTTGCGCTTGAGCGGTCCTTATGTACTCTCAGTACTTTTGTAGCTCTGCAAAAGTACTGAAAGTTGGCATTCTTTGCTTGTGCTTGAGCGGTGCTTCTGGCGCTCGAGCGGTGGTCATCTGTATGTAAAACATTTGGGAGTTGGTATTCTTCGCTCGAGTGGTGCAACTTGTTGTGTCTAGCCGCTTGAACGACACTTCTTGCATGCGATCGATCGATTTGCGCATATATCAGTTCATAAAGTCACTTTTCTGAGTCACTTTTTCACTTCTCTCTCTGTCTAAACATTTCAAAATCCTATTTTCTCTCACACTCTCTCTAAAAATCACCTATTTCCCTCGAATACACCTAATTCGTCAATCTTTCCACCTCTGTCCCTTTGTTAAAAAGATAGAGCTCGACGAGGGCCTTGTTCTAATCGGAGCAAAGTTAATTTTTAGAGTCCTTGAGTTTCCTACACTCTTCCTCTCGTCTTCTAAGTTTGAGATAGCGATTCTTCGCACTTTCTATGAGTTTTAACTTAGTTAATTGTGTTTTGAAACAATATTGTGATTTGGGGAATTTTTTTTTAACAAATCTAGGGTTTTTAGTCAAAACTCAAAAGAGGGGTTTTCTAATAGTTTCATGAAAATGGTAGTGGGGTTGGAAGTGAGATTGAGTTGTGATAAAATAGTTAGTTTCGTTATATAGAATCGATTTTGGAAGAAAATGTGGTTTCGCCCTAATTGTGTCAGATGTTGATTTTATATTGTAGACACCCCATTTTTTACCACCCTTACGACTTGGACATCACCACTTGCACACCCAATGATGAATGTGTATCTGCTTGTTAAGTGCTTGAAATCCTCAACGGAATACCACAGCTTTGAGCCTTCAAACCCTACACACCTGTTGCCTTATTTTTGGACCAAAACCAGAGTTTTTCAAGCCTACAACCTCTTGTGGCCTATCGGCCACTACTATTGGCTGTCGGCCACAACTTTTGGCTGCCGGTCACTGATGTGGCCTGCCAGCCACAAGTGTGTTTTGTAGATATTTTTGTGCCAATTGTTAGCACAGATGCATGCACCTTCTTACACGTGTATGTATTGATATTTCTAAGGAAGTGTGATGTTTTTCTCTATATAGAGGACCTGCCCTCTTTCTTTAAAGGTTAGAAAATTTTGGAGTAAATTATTTTCTCTCTCTCTCTCTATAATTCTTTCTCTTTTGCAAATTTCTTGACCTTTTGCCTATACATCTAAATCAAACCTTACCATCTTTGAGCTGAGGTACTTTTGAGCACTTTTTGAACTCTTGAGGGTGTGTTTGTGTTGAATTGTTGCTTGGAAATGCTCTCAACTTCAAGAGGTATAAGGCTTAATTGGTCTCCTTATTTTGTTGGCTTTAGTTGCTTCTTTTCTTACTATTTTTCCACTAATTTTGGGCTGTATAAACTCTGTATTTTTGGGCTGAAACTTGTGGTTTAAGGCCTTAAAAGGGTGGAGAGGTGTTTCACCTTTCTTTCCACCTTACTTCTCTAGCCTTTACCCTGGTGTTTCCCACCTTTACACTAGCTTTTTTTGAGCTTTTAACCATTGATTTTCAGTGTTATTTCAGTGGCTAAAATGTTGTTTTGAAGTCCAAAATTGGAGAGGTTAGCCTCCCCTCCTTGTGTCTTGCTTAGTAGCCTAGGATGCTCCATGTTTTAGCTTATTGTTCTAGCTATATTTGCCTTAATTCCAACATGTTTTAGGACTAATTTAGCACTGTTTTAGGACTATTTTTAGCTTCTTGTTGCATTTGAGGTTTGTATTGCATGCTTATAATGTAATTGTCCACATAGGTTCGGTAGTTTAGGCCTTAGTCACCATCCTATTTGAGTTGATAGCATCTGTTTATGGCTTTCCATACTTGTTTTCACCCCTAACCACTTTTGTAACCTCCCTTCTTTCTTGGCTTTTGCTTTGCTTTGAAAGTTGCTTCAGACTAGTTGCTTGTTTAAAGCTTGAGATTGAGGTCTTATACTTAATGGTTTAATCCCTATGGGGGTTCATTACCAACGACATGAAACTTCTCTCATGCCTAAAACAACTTTTGGTTTGATGCTTCTTTCCATTAGAGGACTTAAAGCTCACCTTTAGACTTAATTTACTAAGGAATGGTTGGTAGTTAAAATAGTGTAATAAAATTGGGGACTAAAATGATGCAAGATAATAACTTGGTTAGGGTTCAATCGGACGTTAATTGAACCCTTGAGTCTTGAATTGTTTCATACATGTTAGTGATGTAAACGGTTCAAGAGTCATTGTCAACCACTTTCTTTGATCATCCATGATAGGGGGGTTTGAGAATCTTATTTGTTGCATTTATTGAACTTGTACCCTTTGGTTCATAGGCCATCATACAATAAAATTACATCCATTGATGGTTTGTGAATCAAGTTTACTACTCCTTTGAGCTGATTGATGATAGGGAGGGGTAAGTTGTGCAAACAACCTTTGAGAATACCCTGTGCTTGCTCTGTTTGCTCTCTGTTGCAACAGGAAGAACCAGGCATCAATGGCTGGTAGGCCACTACCTAGGGACGGCAGGCCACCACTTCTAGCCTGTCGACCACCTTTGCAAAATCCAGCAGTAGCTTTTTGAAATGAAACAGAGTTGGTTTTGAGGTGAAAAACAATACAAATGTCCAAACTGTGTAACAGAGGCTTATTGGCAATAGAACAGTGGCTTTTTCGGGTAGAAATTCGTGCATGCATGAGCACTCCTTGCTCCCCGGGGCTGTTTTAGTCTAATTACTTTGCTTGGATATTTGTTGTAATTAATTAGTTGTAGCTAGTTAATTTTGTAGAGTGTTGTAAATAAATAGTTAGCTAAACTAGTTATTCAAATTTTGTCTTGTAATAATTAGTTAATTAGCTAAAATAGTGATTAATTTGTTGTTATAATAGATAGTTAATTAGTTAGCTTAGCCATTCGGACTCTCTTGCACGAGGGTACAAATGTTGTAATAATGTGTATGTCTTCCAACCCCACGTCTTTCTTCGTTTTATTTACTAGCTTATGTTGGTTAGTTTAGGGTATCATGTCTTGTTTAGCATTACTCATGCTTGCATCCATTTATTTTGCATGCACCGAGGCTCGGCGCATCATTCTAACTTGCATTGTTAGTTTAATACTTCTTTGAATACGTGCTTATACTGCATGTTATCAAATTGATTCATATGCCATATTAGTGGCCGAGCCTAGTAATTGCACATTGTATGCGTTGCATTAGTCATATTGCATAGTTAGGATCATGCATTTTTTCTAACTCTTTTATCTTGGCTTGGAGTACTGGGTGAGCTCTTTTGTGCTTTAGCATAATTGCATGAGTGTGATTGTTACCATGTCAAAGCATACTCACCATGAGGCTAAGTGCTTAAATGATAAACTGTTTGAATGCCTGTGAATGAAGGCTAATGACTTGAATTGGAATAATTTGAGTAATGTTCACATGCGATCACTTTTTCAAGTGGTACATATTCGAAACAATTTTCAAAACAAATATGAAATCAAGCATTCCAATTCTTGCAAATTAGTCTATACTTGTGTGTGTGCGCTTCTCCTTGTAATGCTAGCCTAATAAATGGAACAAGAGCATATAATATACATAAGATTCATATCATGATTAGTATAGGCCGATCTTTGATCGGGCGAGCGGGGGTGCTCAATTCATGACCTTCCCCCTTGTACCTAAGTTCCCGAGCGGAGACAATCTTGGTGATGACAGACAGGTGGCCTTTGGCACGAGTCATGGGTTTTCTAAATTCTCCAAAAATATTTAGGTGGCGACTCTGTATCTAGAAAAGTAGTCCATTTTTGGCATTTTTTGATTCAAAATCGATTTTCCAAAAGATTTGCCAGATTTGAACTCTATGGTGTTTATCTATTTCACATTGCATTTGTGAGATCAGATTTAGAACCACGGGAGTCCAATATTGTAGAGCTTATTCGACTTCCGAAAGGGGGCATGAAAAGTCAAGCTACATATATAAATTATGGAATTGGTGTTGGGAAAATGAAATTGGATTGGTTTGGATGAGGATGAGGATGGTGGAGTTGGATATGTATTATTACTCACATCTTGAAATTTGGAGAGTTTATCCTTATTGATAATTGTTTATCTGTTTAGAAATATCTGTTTTGGGCTATCGGTGGAGGATAGTCATGATTGTTATAGAAATTGCATGAGAATTAGGAGAATTGAAACCATTTTTCTCATTCAATTGCATTGAGCATGATCTTACACTTTTTACATTGGAGAGGTTTATCATTTTGAGAAAATTTGGTGAATCTGGGATGTATTATTCGTTGAAATAAGTTGGCCTGAGTGTCCATGGTAAAAGTCCTAAAAACTATGCGTATACATGGGTGTCGATCCCACAGACAAAATTTCCGTGAAATGGCAATAATATTGCTTGTATAGCCTACGTTTACATGGGTGCCAGTTTGTGGTTTCCTGCGGATGAAATTTCCGTGAAAGGTTGTATTGTTTTGGGGTTCCTAGAGTATGATTTACCGCCCTGTTTTCTATTGTAAAGGAAAGGATTCATGAATTTTGATGTTAGCCTGACACTGCATGGCTTTGGAATGTGATATAAAATGTTTTGGCATAAGCATTACATATACATTTACCTTATAGCTTTGTTATGATTCATTTATTGTGTTGGATTATTTCCTTATTATGTAAGATATGCTATAGATTCAAGGTTAGGCTGGTGAATGCATATCAGCATATGTTATTCTTTTGTAAAACTTAATTGGAAACTAATGAAATATAATTAGTTTCTCATTGTTGTCACTTATTGATATTGTGGATGGATTATTGCATTTATTTCGGGGCGTTACAACTTGGTATCAGAGTGTACCGAGTTTGAATACTTTGGGTATGTGGGAAGAACTCTTACCAAAATGGGTTTATCTTGCTTGATAAAGATGTTTGTATGTTTGGTATGCTATGTGATAATATGCTTATGTGATTATAAGGGTATGAGATTTAATTTCTAAGATATTGATTGGGTCTACAGGTTTCTAGAAGTCCTATTAGAAGAGCACTTGATCACTGCTATTTCTAATTAGAGCTCTGGCAATGCCAGGAGACGATCATTATCTAGGAATGAAATTCGTATGTGTTTATGTTGGTGGTAGGTGTGGTAGGCCTAGACGACATGAGGTGCCGTTACCGTATAAGATTCGTGCAAGAAGAAGGGATTGGTTAGGCCAATGTGGCAGAACCAGTTGGTCAATAGGCCATAGGCGCTTTGGTCCGTGAAATGGTTAGAGCTTTGCGGGAATCTATGGACATTCTCAGGGTTGAGAATCAAGTGCAGGCTGAAGTTGCTGAAGTAGGGTCATCCTTCTTGAAAAGGGAGTTCTTCTGGTTGAATTCGAATGAGTGGATAAAATAGATGGTGAAAACGTTTGAGATGCTTGGCGTTGAGGATGATGCGTTGAGAGGGACCTTGGCATCCTTCCAGCTGGAGGGAGATGTGGGTAAATGGTGGAAGTATGCGGATGGGCGTATTGGAGTGACTTGGGAGGCCTTTGTCAACGCGTTCTAGGATAAGTTTTTGCCACCCACTGCTAGGGAGAAATTGAGGGGCCAATTCTTGAAGCTCAAGCAGCTTAGTTTGCCTGTAGTCGAGTTTGAGGTAGCTTTCACAAGTGTGATAACCCTGCTCCGTATTATGCTAATTAATCTTAATTACGAATGTGATTATGTGTTTGATATAATTTTGAGTGCCATTTATATGAATATATGTGGTTTTGAATTTCTATATGTTCACCGTAGGAAAATCTGTTTGATTATCTGCTTTAGAATTTAAATTGAAGGCCCTATCGGCCAATTTAAATTGTAATTGGCACAATTTTTAGAGCCTATGGTGAAATTTAATTGTAAATTGATTCAAATCAGAATAATTAGATTAAAATGAATGATATAGTGCTCAATTAGTTAATATTGATAAATGTGATCAAGGGATCTTTTTAAAAGGGGACCAATGTGCACTTATATTCATTGGTTTGGGCTCAAATCAGATTTTATACCTTAGGGAGAGAGTGAGGCCAGCTTAGAGAGAGAGAGAGGGAGCTCAAATTGAAGGTTTGATCAAGAGGCTTGAGAATCTTGAAGATACACTCAAGATTTAACTAGAATTTGTGAAGATTAAGCCTCCTATGTGAGTAAATTCATGAGTTTGAACTTGAGATTTTGTGAATTCAAGATTAAATGGTGATCAAGAACATGAATTGAATTGATTATGATGAAAATGAGTTGGTTTTGATAAATTGGAAGTCAATATACACATGCATGTAGGAAATTGCCATGAATTTGTATGTTTGAGCTTGAAAAACATGATCCATGTTGAATCTTTGATTGAAGTTCATGCTTTTGATCGTCTCTTCATCATTTAAATTGGGAATGGGAGCTATATCTCACATGCATGTACAATTCATAAGAGTATGAGTTTTTAATACATGAAATCGTTATGTTGGAAATAAGTTTGGTGTAATTTGGAACATGCATGTGGTTAATTCATGAAATTGAGCTTCATAATGTGATGAATTTGATGTTATATCATGTTAGTAATTGCATATGTGAAGTTTGAGTCATAATATGCAAGATATGTTGATTTGAATGCAAGTGTGGAGCTCAAAATGGTTGCTGGAAAACACAGAATTTGGCATGTCCGCTCGAGCGGGGAAAAAGCCGCTCGGGCGTGAAATACGAGCTCCTAGAAGTTTTGCAGACATGGGTGTCTGATCGAGCGGGGAGCCATGTAGCGAGACTTTCCGCTTCAGCGTCCGAGTTCACGCTTGAGTGTAAAAATGAGGCAACCAGCACTTTTGCAGACCAAAAGGGGGTCCGCTCGAGCGGGGAAACCTGCGTTCGAGCGGGGAACCCTATTTCTGAAATTTTGTAAAGTCGAATTGAGTTTCATTTCTCGTTTTCTTCCATTTCTAAGCACTCTTAGGCATGCATTAAGCATTTTAAATGAGTTAAAAGGATGAGAACGAAGCCTAAGAGGAATATATGAATTAAGAATGGAATGAATCATTTTTGACCCATATGTGTTATGTAATGTGTAGGGTCAAGCTCAAGAGTGAATCCACCGGCAGAACACTGTGAGTAACATCTTAATAAAGATATCTGAAGTATGTTATTTATCCAATTGCTTATTTCTATATAAGTCTTATAAGTTTGTTACATTGAATTGGGGGACAAATATTTGTATGACACGAATGAATGGGCCAGAGGCCGTATGACATGAATGAATGGGCCAGAGGCCGTATGACATGAATGATTGGGCCAAAGGCCGTCTGACATAAATGATAGTCTGACATGAATGATAGTCTGACATATGAATGATTGGGCCAAAGGCCGTCTGACATGAATGATAGTCTGACATAAATGATAGTCTGACATATGAATGATTGGGCCAAAGGACGTCTGACACGAATGATAGTTTGGTATGAACGATTGGGCCGATGGACGTCGGATCTGAACGATTGGGCCAAAGGCTGTTGGATACGAACGATTGGGCCAAAAGGCCATTTGACATGAATGGATGGGCCGAAGGCCGTCGGGTATGAGTTAATTGGGCCTGAGGCCGTTTGATACGTCTAGAACTTTAGTCGATTGATACATTAAGTAGAAACATGAATTGGGCCCAAGGCCGTCTGATGTAACTGTTTCAATGATTATTCATGTATCTTCCTTATTTGATATTATTCACTGGGCTTTCACTCACGCTCATTCATGTCTATGTAGGTGAGCCAAGGGACGCCCAAACCCAGCCTTGGTGAAATATGTGAGAAATAGTCAAGGTTTTGAAGAGTCAGCCCATACGTCTCACGCACGAGACTTGTTTTCGCTCTTTTGCTATTTTGTTACATTTTGTTTGTTGGCGAGAATGTTGAATTACTTTTGTATATAAGTTTTGGTTTGGCTGACTAAGACTTGAATGTTCCTGTGAATGCACAGAACTTTGTGTTGTTATCCCTTTGGTGTGAGTTATTAACAGGTATATATATGGACTGTTATGATGTGCGATGTAAGCACAACTCTATGGACAAAAGTTTTAAATTTTGCTTCCGTTTAGCCCCTTTACTCTGATCAGTTATGTCTTGTCTGGTTTGAGGCCTTAGGTAATCCCTTGATTACTGGCCGATTATACCCTTAACCCATAGGGGCGGGTTCGGGTCATGACAGAGTGGTATCAGAGCACGAGTTAATAACTCACACACTTGTCCAAATGAGCAATAAGCGTCTAGAAAAGATCTAGGATGCATTCATGTGATAAGTATGAATCTGAAAGCATCGAGAATACAGTTAAATGTTTTAATGTGAACGATTATGTGTTATAAGTTTGCGGTTTGCTTGCATTACGAATTATTTGAATATGTATGCTCTTTAGTATATGCATACCTGTGAATCTTTGTATAAATATAATGCAAGTCTAATCAGATAGTGAGAACAAGATGTGATGAGATAGAGGAGTCCTCTACTGCCAGAATGGATAAAATGGAAAGATTGATTCAGGAAATGACAGAGACATTAAAGCAACAACAACAGTGGTAATAACAATGGCAGCAACCACAACCTCCACCTCCGGCACCACATGTGCCAGACTTACAAAATGATGACCGAATAATAGCTCTCACCAAAGAGTTTAAGAAGATGAAACTGCCATAGTTCTATGGTGGATTAGATCCGTTAAAAGCCGAAGCATGGGTTCTCGGCATCGAAAAGCTATTTGAAGTGTTTCCTTGTTCGGAGACACAAAAAGTGCTTCTAGACAGCTTTATGCTAGAAGACGAAGCAAGAAGATGGTGGATGTTAATGCGTGAAAATCATAAAGATGTTAACTGGGCAAAATTCCTAGAAGTCTTCTATGATAAGTACTTCCCTCAGTGTGTCCGTGACAAGAAAGTATCAGAGTTCGTGGAACTTAAACAAGACAGCATGACAGTAGCTGAGTGTAAGGCCAAATTCACTGAGTTGGCCAGGTTTGCGCCACATGTGATTGATACTGACTACAAGAAAGTGAGGCATTTTGAAGGTGGGCTTCGAAGTGACATTCTAGAAAGGGTAAATGTCCTAAAGCTGGAAACCTATATTGGGGTGCTGGACCGGGCCATAATGTCAAAAGCTAACATAGCTAGACAGACTAAACTAATGATAGACTGGAAATGTAGTAAGAGACAAGGCTTCTTTTCAAAGAAGAATTTTTGAAGAAGCAGAATACGAGCTCCTTGAGTACTTCTAATTCTTCCCGAGATACATCCCCAATGTGTAATATTTGTAGTAAAAGGCATCGTGGGGTTTGTTATCGTGTGTCAGGAGCCTGTTTTAAATGTGGTAAACAAGGGCATATATGGCCAGAGATTGTAATCTGAATAGTGGAAAATTAGCTGCTAGCTCAACGGCATCGATCCCAAAACTGGGAAATGCTATGAAATCTACCACCGCTGGAGATACCATGAGGCAAGGGAGAGTTTTCGCGCTTGTTCCGGGCGATACACGGAATGCAAACACAGTTGTCTCAGGTACTATTTCTATATGTAATCAGGATGCTTTTGTGTTAATTGACTCCAGATTAACGCATTCTTTCGTAACGTGTGCATTTGCATCTAGACTGAGTAGACCACTAGAATTATTGCCATATCTGCTATGTGTATCTGCTCCATCCAGGGAATCTGTATTGTGTGAATCTATATATCATTTTTGTGACATGCGAACTGGGAATGCTATTATGTATGTAGATTTGTTGCCTTTGAACTTTAGGCACTTTGATATAATTCTGGGCATGGATTGGTTAACTAAATACTGTGCCACCATTGATTGTGTGACAAAACGGGTTGTGTTTAGACCACCAGAACAGGAAGAAATTGTGTTTGTAGGTAACGGGGTAGTACCTCCACCTTATTTAATATCTGCAATGAAGGCATGTAAACTGATCAGGAAAGGGTGCTAGGGTTATTTGTGTTATGTGTTGTCTGAATAATCTGTGAATATTGAATTGAACAGTATCCCTATTGTTAGAGAATTTCCAGATGTGTTTCCAAATGAATTACCAGGGGAATTGGTGGACAAGGAGATAGAGTTTACGATTGAAATTATGCTAGGCACCCAGCCTATTTGTAAAACTCCCTACAGAATGGCTACTGCTGAAATGAAAGAACTGAAAGAACAGTTACAAGACCTACTTGACAAGGGTTTATCCGGCCTAGCATTTCACCATGGGGTGCACCAGTGTTGTTTGTGAAAAAGAAAGATGGAACCTTGCGTTTGTGCATCGACTATCAAGAACTGAACAAGGTAACAATAAAGAATAAATACCCCTTACCCTGTATTGATGACCTATTTGACCAGTTGCAGGGATCATAAGTGTTTTCCAAAATTGATTTGAGGTCCGGGTATCATCAGTTGAAAGTGAAAGTAGAAGATGTTGAGAAAATCGTGTTTCGAACAAGGTATGGCCATTATGAATTTCTTGTTATGCCATTTGGGGTAACTAATGCTCTGGCAGCGTTTATGGACTTAATGAACTGAATTTTTAAAACCTACCTTGATGAATTTGCTGTGGTTTTTATTGATGACATTTTGATGTACTCTAAGAATAGACTTGAACATGAACATCATTTGAGAACTGTCCTGCAAACACTTAGAGAAAAGAAATTATTTGCTAAACTAAAGAAGTGTGAGTTTTGGTTGGATGAAGTTATTTTCTTAGGGCATGTTATCAACAAAGAGGGGATTTCAGTGGACCCACAGAAAATAAAGGCAATTGTGAATTGGCCTACACCGACAAATGTAACAGAGGTCCGCAGTTTCATGAGCTTAGTCGGTTATTGCAGGAGATTTGTGAAAGACTTTTCAAGGATAGCTGTACCTCTTACCCAACTGACACGCAAAGGGCAACTGTTTGAATAGAGTAACGAAAGAGAATCTGCCTTTCATGAACTGAAAACAAGACTGACCACTGCACCAGTATTGACATTGCCCACAGGTACGGAAAACTTTGTAATTTTTAGCAATGCATCTTATAAAGGTTTGGGTTGTGTACTAATGTAGAACGGAAGGGTAATTTCCTATGCCTCTCGGCAGTTGAGGCCAGATGAGAAAAACTACCCAACACATGATTTAGAATTGGCCGCAGTTGTTTTTGCTATGAAAATCTGGCAACGCTATTTGTATGGGGAAAATGTGAAGTCTACACAGATCACAAGAGCCTGAAATACTTCTTTACACAGAAAGAACTAAATATGCGGTAGAGGAGATGGCTTGAACTGATACAGGATTATGATCTTGAAATCCAATATCACCCCGGGAAAGCTAATACAATTGCAGATGCCCTAAGTAGAAAGTTGATGGGGAGTATGACTTGTTTGCTTACTGAACAGAAAGAGATCTTGCAAGATTTTGAGAAGTCTGAAATTGAAGTGGTATTGCGTGAACAGGGTGGATTGATAGCTCCTATTTCAGCCGAACCGACAATCATTGATGAGATTAAACAGAAACAAAAAGAGGATGAATTCATCAAGAAAGTGATTGATGAATTTGAGACAAGTCCGAGAGCAGAGTTCCGCATTGAAGGCGAAGTGCTGAGATTTCGAAACCGAATGTGTATCCCAGATATTCCAGCACTAAAGAAAAGGGTTTTAGATGAAGCCCATAAATCAGTGTTTGCTATGCATCCGGGTAACAATAAAATGTATCGGGATTTGAAACAAAGCTATTGGCGGCCTAAAATGAAGAAAGAAATTGCAGAGTATGTGTCCAAATGTCTTCAATGTCAGCAAGTTAAAGCTGAACATTAGAAACCGGGCGGTCTACTTCAACCTCTCCCTATTTCTGAATGGAAGTGGGAGCATGTGACTATCGATTTTGTTGTTGGTCTACCTCGGACTCCTCAAGGTACGGATTCTATTTAGGTTGTAGTTGATAGACTGACTAAATCTGCACCATTTCTACTTGTTAGAACTACATTTGATGCTTATAGACTGGCTACTATATGTGTTGATGGGATTGTTCGTTTACACGAAGTTCTGGTATCTATTGTCTCGGATAGAGATCCGAAATTTGTGTCTAGATTGTGGAAAAGCTTGCAAAGAGCTATGGGGACAAAATTGAGGCTTAGTACCGCATTCCACTCACAGACAGATGGGAAATCAAAACGGACTATACAGACGTTAGAGGATATGCTGAGAATGTGTACCTTAGATTTTCAGGGGAGTTGGGAAGACTATTTGCCACTAGCAGAGTTTGCATACAATAATACCTTCCACTCCAGCATCGGTATGGCACCATATGAGGCTTTGTATGGTAGAAGGTGTAGATCGCCAATTTGTTGGACAGAAGTCGGGGATAGAGCCTTATTTGGGCCTGAAATTGTGCAAGCCACTTCTGAGAAAATCAAAATAATCCAACAGAGGCTCAAAACAGCTCAGGACCGAAAAAAGAGTTATGTAGATGTTCGAAGAAGACCTCTGGAGTATGAGGTTGGTGACCATGTATTTATCCATGTGACTCCTATGAAGGGCCAAGTCAGGTTTGGAAAGAAGGGTAAGTTGTCGCTTGTAGAGTTGCTTTGCCACCCGAATTCGAGCAAATCCATAATGTGTTTCATGTATCAATGTTGAGGGGTTATCTTCGAGATCCGTTTCATGTGATTGATTATCACTGGGTAGCTCTTGATGAAAATATGGAGTACGCCGAATGGCCAGAACGAATCATTTATCGGCAAATGAAACAATTGAGAAGCAAGTCCATCCCAATGGTGAAAGTTGAATGGAAAGAACACTACGGGACGGATGCCACATGGAAAAAGAGGATGAAATGCGACTGTGCTATCCACATTTGTTTCCTGACGAAGGTAAAATAAGTTTGGGGGACCAAACTTCCTAAAGGGGGGAAAACTGTGATAACCCTGCTCCGTATTATGCTAATTAATCCTAACTACGAATGTGATTATGTGCTTGATATGATTTTGAGTGCCATTTATATGAATATATGTGGTTTTGAATTTCAATCTATTCACTGTAGGAAAATCTGTTTGATTATCTGCTTTAGAATTTAAATTGAAGGCCCTATCGGCCACAGAAACCGAAATTGACTACGCCATAGTGATTGGCATAATTTTTAGAGCCTACGGTGAAATTTTATTGAAAATTGATTCAGATCAGAATAATTAGATTAAACTGAATGACATAGTGCACAATTATTTAATATTGATAAATGTGATCAAGGGAGCTTTTTAAAAGGGGACCAATGTGCACTTATATTCATTGGTTTGGGCTCAAATCAGATTTTATACCATAGGGAGAGAGTGAGGCCGTCTTAGAGAGAGAGAGAAAGGGAGCTCAAATTGAAGGTTTGATCAAGAGGCTTGAGAATCTTGAAGATACACTCAAGATTTAACTAGAATTTGTGAAGATTAAAGCTCCTAGGTGAGTAAATTCATGAGTTTGAGCTTGTGATCTTGTGAATTCAAGATTAAATGGTGATCAAGAACATGAATTGAATTGATTATGATGAAAATGAGTTGGTTTTGATAAATTGGAAGTCAATATACAAATGGATGTAGGAAATTGCCATGAATTTGTATGTTTGAGCTTGAAAGACATGATCCATGTTGAATCTTTGATTGAAGTTCATGCTTTTGATCATATCTTCATCATTTAAATTGGGAATGAGAGCTATATCTCACATGCATGTACAATTCATAAGAGTATGGGTTTTGAATACATGAAATTGTTATGTTGGAAATAAGTTTGGTGTAATTTGGGACATGCATATGGTTAATTCATGAAATTGAGTTTCATAATGTGATGAATTTGGTGTTATATCATGTTAGTAATTGTATATGTGAAGTTTGAGTCATAATATGCAAGATAAGCTCAAAATGGTTGTTGGAAAAACCAGAATTTGGCAAGTCCGCTAGAGCGGGGAAAGAGCTGCTCGAGCATGAAATACGAGCTCCCAGAAGTTTTGCAGACATGGGTGTCCGCTCGAGCGGGGAGCCATGTAGCGAGACTTTCTGCTCGAGAGTCCGAGTTCACGCTCGAGTATAAAAATGAGGCAACCAGTACTTTTGCAGACCAAATTGGGGTCCGCTCGAGCAGGGAAACCTATGCTCGAGCGGGGAACCCTGTTTCTGAAATTTTATAAAGTCGAATTGAGTTTCATTTCCCGTTATCTTCCATTTCTAAGCACTCTTAGGCATGCATTAAGCATTGTAAATGAGTTAAAAGGATGAGAACAAAGCCTAAGAGGAATATATGAATTAAAAACGGAATGAATCGTTTGTGACCCATATGTGTTATGTAATGTGTAGGGTCAAGCTCAAAGGTGAATCCACCGGCAGAACACTGTGAGTAATATCTTAATAAAGATATCTGAAGTATGTTATTTGTCCAATTGCTTATTTTTATATAAGTCTTATAAACATTTAATTGGGGGACAAATATTTGTACGACACGCATGAATGGGCCAGAGGCCGTATGACACGAATGAATAGGCCAGAGGCCATATGACATGAATGAATGGTCCAGAGGTCGTATGACATGAATGAATGGGCCAGAGGCCGTATGACACGAATGAATGGGCCAGAGGCCGTATGACATGAATGAATGATACGCTGACACGAATGATAGTCTGACATATGAATGATTGGGCCAAAGGCCGTCTGACATAAATGATAGTCTGACATGAATGATAGTCTGATACGAATAATAGTCTGACATATGAATAATTGAGCCAAAGGCCGTCTGACATGAATGATAGTCTGACACAAATGATAGTCTGACATACGAATGATTGGGCTAAAGGCCATCTGACATGAATGATAGTTTGGTATGAACGATTGGGCAGAAGGCCGTCGGATATAAACGATTGGGCCGATGGCCGTCGGATCTAAACAATTGGGCCAAAGGTCGTCGGATACGAACGATTGGGCCAAAAGGCCGTTAGACATGAATGGATAGGCCGAAGGCCGTCGGGTATGAGTTAATTGGGCCCGAGGCCGTTTGATACATCTAGAACTTTAGTCGATTGATACATTAAATAGAAACATGAATTGGGCCTAAGGTCGTCTGATGTAACTGTTTCAAAGATTGTTCATGTATCTTCCTTATTTGATATTATTCACTGGGCTTTCACTCACGCTCATTCATGTCTATGTAGGGGAGCCAAGGGACGCAAAAACCCAGCCTCAGTGAAATATGTGAGAAACAGTCAAGGTTTTGAAGAGTCAGCCCATACGTATCACGCACGAGACTTGTTTTCGCCCTTTTGCTATTTTGTTACATTTTGTTTGTTGGCGAGAATGTTGAATTACTTTTGTATATAAGTTTTGGTTTGGCTGACTAAGACTTGAATGTTCCTATGAATGTACAAAACTTTGTGTTGTTATCCCTTTGGTGTGAGTTATTAACAAGTATATATATATGGACTGTTATGATGTGCCATGTAAGCACAGCTCTATGGACAAAAGTTTAAAATTTTGCTTCCGTTTGGCCCCTTAACTCTGATGAGTTAAGTCTTGTATGGTTTGAGGCCGTAGGTAATCCCTTGATTACTGGCCAGTTATGTCCTTAACCCATAGGGAAGGGTTCGAGTCATGATAACAAGCCTCTCTAGATTTGCACTAGAACTCGTGGCAACTAAGGAACGCCGTTGTATCGAGTTCGAGAAGAGGTTAAGGGCATGGCTTCTTTTCAAAGTAGCTGGGTCAATGATTAGGGACTACGGATGCCTTGTGGAGGTGACGACTCATTGGGAGACCGTGCTTCAAGTAGAGGAAGAGTGGATAAGGGGCTCCGGAGGAGTCAGAAGATTTTGGGGAAGAATTGGGACAGTAAGAGGCAGAGGGATTCTGCCCCACAACGGTCCCAAGCTGTATAGTCTAGATCCACCTTTCCTGTGCCGAGTTCGGGTTTAGGGAAAGGTAGTCAGGGAGGTTTCACTTGTTTTAAGTGTGGCTAGTTGGGTCACAAATCTTTAGCTTGCCCGCAGAGAGGAGGAGGGCAACAATTTCCACCATTTTTGACTCGCTCTCAAAGCCAGAGTTAGGGGAGAGGGCAGCCGCTTACTTGTTATCAGTGTGGGCAGTCAGGGCATATGAAGAGGTTTTTCCCTCAGTTGGGTGACACACCTAATGCGTCTGGTTTGAGATAGACACAGAATCATCAGCCTACCCAATCAGTTCCGGCCTCAAAAGTCAATCAGGAAGCCTCTTCAGCTCAGTCAATGCATCAGACTTATGCTCAGAGAGGTGAACAAGTAGAGCAGAGAACTACAAGACGTATGTATACTGTTACCATGCCAGACTTAGTGCCAACGCCTTCAGTAGTGAGAGGTACTTTCTTGTTATGCAATTCTACTGCCAATGTGTTGATTGATACATGTGCATCCTATTCTTTTATTTCTTCTGCATTTGCATCGACATTGGGATTATAAGTGGCTCAGCTAGCATCTCCACTTAAGGTAAAGTCAACCGTTTGTGGTGAAGTTGTTTTGGACTAGGCGTGTTGGGGTTATGATATAAAGGTTGCCGGTCGCCGACTTCCTTTTTCATTTGCATTAATTGATATGTCGAGCTTTGATTCTATATTGGGTATGGACTGGTTGTCATCGTATCGGCCTGTCATAGATTGTTATCATTAGAGGGTTACTATATGTTCCTTTATTGGTGATTGTTTTTATTTCATAGGGGACAGAGCTAAAAAAGCCTTATTGCTTGTGTGACCCGTGTGGTCGGGGTGAGCTTAGTCTCCTTATTGCTACATTCTTAGGTGTGGAGAGTGATGTGGTCCGAGTTGATTTGTCAAGGGTAGCTTGTGATTATCTGGATGTATTTCTCGAAGATCTCACTGGTTTACCACCACACCGTGAGATTGAGTTCTCTATTGATTTAGTGCCTGGCACGGCACCGATTTCTATGGCATTGTATCAATTTGCACCCGCCGAATTGAGTAAGTTAAAGATTCAACTCCTAGAATTTTTAGATAAGGGTTTTATTAACTCTAGTACTTCGTCTTTGGGTGCACCGACTCTCTTTGCTAAGAAGAAAGATGACGCATTGCGACTTTGTATTGATTACCGGAAGTTGAACTGGGTAACTGTTAAGAACAAGTACCCACTACCTCGTATAGACGATTTGTTTGATCAGTTGAAGGGGTCTTGTTGTTTCTATGTAATTGACTTAAGATCGAGTTGTCATTAGCTGAGAGTGAGGCAAGAGGATATGCAGAAAATGACATTCCATACACGGTATGGCCATTATGAGTTCCTAATGATGCCTTTTGGGTTAACCAACGCATCGACCATATTTATGGATTTGATGAATCGAATCTTTCGTGAGTTCTTAGACCGTTTTGTAGTTGTCTTCGTTGATGACATCTTGATTTACTCACCCTCTGAGAAGGAGCACTAAGAACACTTGCGAGTTGTGCTTAAGCTACTTAGAACCCACAAACTGTATGTTAAGTTCGAGAAGTGTAAATTCTAGTTGAAAGAAGTTAAGTTCCTAGGCCATGTGGTATTCGGGGAAGGAGTGACTATAGACTCTTATAAGATAAAAGCAGTACAAGATTAGGAACGACCTAAGAACGCCTTTCAGATTTGTAGTTTCTTGGGGTTGGCCGGGTATTATCGTCGGTTTGTGAAGGATTTCTCTAGATTAGCATCACCATTGACTAGGCTTACGGGGAAGGGAATCATGTTTGTGCGGAGTAAGACTTGTGAAAAGTCATTTCAAGAGCTTAAGATTAGACATACCACTGCTCTAGTATTGATTATTCTAGAGAGGGGTTTAGGCTATTTTGTGTATTGTGATGCGTCATGAGAAGGTTTGGGTTGTGTTTTGATGCAAGAGGGAAAGGTAGTGGCTTATGGCTCACGTCAGCTAGAAATACATGACTGGAACAATCCTACCCTTGACTTAGAACTAGTGGCTGTGATCTTTGCCTTCAAGATTTGAAGGCATTACCTTTATGGTGAGAAGTTTGAGATGTTTTTTGGTCATAAGAGTCTGAAGTACCTATTTTCACAAAAAGATCTGAATTTGAGGCAAAGGAGGTGGATGAAGTTTATGGAAGATTACGACTTTGAGTTACACTATCATCCGGGGAAGGCCAATGTTGTGGTCGATGCTTTGAGTAGGAAATTCATTAGCATTGTAGTGAGTACTGTCATCCGGGAATGGAAGATGTTGCGTGCCATTGGTGAGTTTGACTTGCATTTTGGCGACTCCATTGAGTCGGCTACCTTGTTTACCGTAGTTGCCCAACCTACACTGGTAAGCCGAGTTATAGAAGCACAAAGAGGTGATCTTGAGGTAAAAACACTCCAGGAGAAGATCTCTAGTGGGAAGGTAGAAAAGGGCTTGAATGTGTATTCTAACTCGAGTGTTAGATACCTTGACTGTCTCTTCGTGCCGGAGTCTTGTCGAGAGGAGGTACTTTGAGAGTTTCAACATTTTCACCTTACGGTGCATCCGGGAGGCACAAAGATGTATCACGACCTTGGCCGCTAGTTTTGGTGGAAGGGAATAAAGAAGGATGTAGCCGCGTTTGTTGTCGAGGTGCCTTACTTGTCAACAAGTGAAGACAGAGTATCAGAGGCCAACAGGTTTGTTACAACCCTTGCCTATAGTTGAGTGGGAGCATGTCACGATGGACTTTGTTATGGACCTTTCGAGGACTCAACAAGGTAATCACACCCTCTTTCAGAAGTTCAAATATAAGCTCTATAGTTCAGACTCCTGCGGTTCTGCATCTAATCTCACAAGTGCAATGTGAAATTGATAAACACCAAAGAGTCCAAATCTGGCAAATCTTTTGGAAAATCGATTTTGAATCAAATTGCCAAAAATGGACTGCTTTGCCAGATATAGAGTCTCCACCTAAATATTTTATTTTGGAAAAATTTAGGAAACCCATGACTCGTGCCAAAGGCCACATGTCCGTCATCACCAAGACTGTTTAGGCTCGGGAACTTAGGTACGAGAGGGGAAGGTCATGAATTCATTTGAGCACCCATGCTCGTTCAATCAAAGATCGGCCTCTACTAATCATGATATGCTTTTTATGTACATTATATGCTTTTGTTCCAGTTTATTAGGCTAGCATTACTTTGTGATGCGCACACACACAAGTTTAGACTAACTTGCAAGAATTAAAACACTTGATTCATGTTTGTTTTGAAAATTGTTTCGAATATATACTACTTGAAAAAGTGATCGCATATGAACATTACTCACATCTTTCCAATTCAAGCAACAAGCCTTCATCCACAGGCATTCAAGCAATTATAACACTTAAGCAATTAACCTCATGGCAAGCATGCTAGATATGGCAACATCAATATTTCATGCAAGATGCAAAAGCGAGTAAAGTCTCACCTAGTACTCCAAACCAAAAAGATATGAGTTAGAAAAATGCATGATTCCTAACTTATGCAATATGACTAATGCAACACATGTGATATGCAATCTAAATAGGTTCGGCTACTAGTATAGCATATGAAACAACTTGATAACATGCGGTCTAAACACGTATTCAAAGAAGTATTGAACTAACAATGCAGTTAGAATGATGAATCGAGTCTCGGTGCATGCAATACAAATGGATGCAAACATGGAGTATCCTAAACAAAACATGATGCCCATAAACTAACCATCATCAGCTAGTAAATAAAAAGGAGAAAGACATGGGGTTGGAAGACATACACATTCTTACTACATTGCACTCTCACGAAGGAGAATCCGAATAAACTGACTAGCTAAATAACCAACTAATTAACGCTACGCTAATTAAGCTAATTATTACAAAACGAAATGAATAAATAGCTAAACTATTTAACTAATTATTACAACAAATTAACTAACTAACTAGTTAACTAACTAATTAAATAATTACAATGCAAGTGCAATTAAAATAAGTAATTAAACCAAACAACCAACTACTACACCTTGGGAAACGAGGGATGCTTATGTATATGTTCAGTTTCTACCCGAAAAGCCACTGTTTTGCTTCTGGAGAGCCTCTGTTGCACAATAGAACACATACACTGCTGCCCACTTCCAGAATAACTCTGCTCTGCTTGAAGAACACGCTGCCAAATTTTGTATCAGTGGTTGGCCAGCTAGTGATGAGGGTTGCTGGCCACTAGTGATGGCCAACCGGCCATCAAAGGTGGTCTGCCAGTGACCTGCCGGCCATAAAAAGTGGCTTGCCGGCCATAAAAAGTGACCTACTGGCCACTGCTGCCCAGTTCTCCTTGCTGCAACAGAGGACAAACAGAGCATATACAGGGTATTTCAAGGGTTTGTTTGCACAACTCACTCCTTCTTTTCATGAACCAATCAAAGGAGTAATGAGTTCGGTTCACAAGCCATCAATGGATGCAATTTCATTGCATGATGGCTCATGAAACCAAGTGTGCAAGTTTAATAACTGCAATAAAACAAGACTCATACCACCTCCCTTTCATGAATGATCAAGGGAAGTGATGACCTTGGAGACTTGAATCATTTCATCACAAGTCAGTATGAAATACTTCAAGCTTCCATGTGTTCAATTAACGTCCAATTAAACACAACACCAATTATTATCTTGCACCATTTTTAGCCTCAATTTTAGTTACTCAATTTTAGATTACTGTGGACGCGCCCGAACGTCCCGGGAAAATCCCGTTTTGTTCATTTGGGCTTACCACGGTTCGCACTCAAATGTCACGGTTTTGAATCAAATCTCACAATGTGCGATGTAAGATCGATAAATCACCAAGGAGTTCAAATCCGGCAAATCATTTTGGAAAACTGATTTTTAATAAAGAAGTGCCAAACATGGACTGCTTTGCTAGATACAGAGTCGCCACCTAAATATTTTGTTTTTGGAGAATTTAGGAAACCCTGACTCATGCCTAAGGCCATGTGTCTGTCATCACCAAAGTTGCCTCGGCTCGGAAACTTGGGTACGAGAGGGGAAGGTCATGCAATGAGCACCCCCGCTCGCCCAATCAAAGATCGGCCTGTACTAAGCATGATATCTTGTTTTTGAAAACACATGTGCTCTTATTCCGATTAATTAGCTAGTCTTACTACGTGATGAGCACAGCAAACAAGTATAGACTAGATCGCCTAATTTGGAACGAAGTATCGCATATCCGTTTGTTTGGAAAATGATTTGAAGTTTGCTACTCGCAAGTAGGCTAAAGTGCGGATTTCAATGAATTGTTCCAATTCAAGTAATCCAACCTTCACCCACAGCCATTCAGGCAGTTAATCACATAAGCAGTTAGCCTCATGGCAAGTATGCTAATATGGCAACATTAACACACATGCAGTATGCTAAAGCGTAAACACTCACAGTGTACTCTGAGCCAAAACAAGGAACTAGTTAGAAATCATGCATGATCCTAGTTCATGTTAAGATGTCTAATGCAACACATGCGAAAATGTATCTAAGATAGGCTCGGCTACCTAGAATGTCATGTGAAATGCAACTTGATAACATGCTGTTAAAACGTATTCAAGTAATGTATTGAAAATACAATGTAGTTAGTATGATGCGCTGAGCCCGGTGCATGCAATACAGATGAGTGGATGCACGCATGCAAGCATAAGGTATGCTAAATGAAATATGCCCTAAAACTAACCATCGTAAGTGGTTAAGTAAAAGGGAGAAAGAAATGGGGGTTAAAAGACATGCATCACACATACGCACGTCTATTACAACAATGTGCCCTCTTGAGGGAGGGACCAAATAGGAAGTTAACTAGCAAATCTAAGCTAATTAAAATAATTATTACGACATAATTAATTAACTAATCCTAGTTAACTAATTATTACAGAACGAATTGAATAGCTAACGCATTAACTAATGAAAGAGTACAAACCAAAGCAAAAGCTAGCTGTCTAAGCATGGCAGGTAAGGAAAGCAGTAAATCAGGAGCCTCAGAGGGAGAGGAATGCATGCAAGCCCGGTCGCCTCGTTCGGAAATCCAATGCGATGCCCCGATTGCTAACACATGCATGCACAATGCAATGCTACAAGGGCAACTTAGCAATGTTAGGGACATGCATACTCAATGCAAGGAACAACTTGGCATACATAATGCAAATAACCACATAGCATGCACAATGCAATGCAAGATGGCATACCTAATGCAATGAAACAATATGGGATACTCAATGCAATATACATGGCATAATCAATGGATAATGGACTTAAACAAAAATGGATATGCCTCAGCCATGCCCAAATTAGTGATCATTGGTGATGAAATTAAGGCACAAAAGGCAAGGTATGCATATACAATGCAATGGCCTATCAAAGAGGCCTAAGAGCACAACTCTCAAGAGTGCTCAAAGTGTGACGAATGTGCAAGTGTGACAACACTAAGTGCACTGAAATGAGATAACAAATGATGCCAAATCATTCAAACAAAGCAAGTAAAGCATGCAATGGTCCTAAAGTATGAAAGCTAACAAGGAGGATTACTCTAGGGAAATGCAATACATGGCACAAATGCATGAACCAACCATGGATAGAGCTTAATTAGGTCAAAACAAGGACCTAAACATGCTAAGATGAGGGCTCAAATACCTAGGCATGCAAGCATACAAGCTAAGCCATAAACTAGGCAACAACAAAGGACTCCCTGCCGAGCTTCAGGCACGAACCTTCATGCCGAGCTATGGATGCGTGCCTTCCAACCGAGCAACGCATAAACCGTGGAACCCTTAC
Organism: Camellia sinensis; assembly: GCF_004153795.1. Lineage (NCBI taxonomy): Eukaryota > Viridiplantae > Streptophyta > Magnoliopsida > Ericales > Theaceae > Camellia > Camellia sinensis. The sequence continues at coordinate 3,507,188 of NW_021024949.1, forward strand.
TTGACCGGCCTCCGTGCCGACAAGGTTAAGTAGCTCGGTTCCACACGCCCTTTGCCATTACCGAGCAAAAAATCACTTCTGGGTAGACCCAGGATGCCACGGCCCAACTTGTGTTTGGCCCACAAGTTGTCCGATATTACCATGGCCCAGTCCAGATCATATTTCTCCCTCTCAATTGCCCCTTAATCTCGTCCGCGCTAGCGTGACCGGGATTACCTGTTCCGACCAGGATGAACTCGTCCTCGGTTCACAATTTGCAAGAGGCAAACCAGGCTAATTTTCGCGTTCGGTTCCTTGCCTTGCTCGGTCGACGCCTCGTCTGACCTTCCTGTCTCCTCACTCTGACGCTGCATTAATGGGGGACAGGTGTAGCGTGCTGATTGGCCTCGAGCAGCTAACCGTCCCTTCTTATTCAAATTTTGGCGGCTTTTCAACCTTATATGCACGCCTAGCTTCCTTCAATCCACTCTTCTTGCCTTTCCTTTCTCTTTGACGTCCCAGAGCTCGAGTCATTCCTCCCTTGCCATTTCAGAGTTTGTGTTCGAAGAAGGAGCCATTGCCCTCTACTGGTAAGTTCTTCTAGCCCCTCTTTTGTTATTGCATTTGTTATTTCTTCACTCTAGGGCACAAAATCCATAGTTTTAGGACATATCCCTCCCAAAACCCTCACTTGACCCTCTTATCTTCGATGTTCTTCATTTTCACTGATGAACACATGTATACACGGAGAACTGGGGCGGACCGGGCTCCAGGTCACCTTTCGATCCCAAAATACAATAAGACCGAGCAATTTACTAGTTTGTCAAAACCTTTAGAAGAAACCGGGGTAGGCAGGGAGCTTGGCCGCTCGACCGGGCTAACATCTGGTCCGCTTGAGTGGCCGAGCTCCTTGGTACACCTTCAAGACCGAGGTGGTTGGCACTCTTCATGACCGAGCTAAAGTCAAGCTCGTTTTGCGCGACCACGCTCATACTTACCATTGCCATCCTTTTCCTGCAGAGTCCAAAGGGACCACTTGACCAAATATTGAGGCTCTCAAAGACTGAGCAGCCATTAAGACACCAATCTGTGCCATTCCATTTTGTCGAGCTAAACCAGCCGGCTACAAATGGGGCGCTTCCACTTCCTTGTTGACACCTCGGCTGCCCTGGCCGCATTCCGGGAAGATTACGGTATCCCGACAGACGTTCACCTAGAGCTCGCCGATATCGAGACAACCCCTTGGGGCAGATTAGACCAGTGCCCCTTCACCGTTCTTTCCATTGTTGAATGAGGCCTCCGCTTCCCGGTCAACCCTCTGCTGACCAAGTTTCTGCGCCGCACCGGGCTTGCACCCACACAAGTATCAACCAACACCTACCGAATAATCAACGGCATTCACGAGTTAAATAACCAGCTAGGGACCAACTTAGGTTTAGCCGAGATACTGCGACAGTACACACTTGGGCACACGGGCGACGGCCTCGCCTATTACTTAAAAATTGGACAGGGTAAAGAAAATATAGTGGCCGGCACTCCAGACAAGGACTTACACGATGACGACTTTTTCTGGGTGTCTGGCAACTATGAAACGGCCGACGTGCCGGGCTGGTTCATCAACAAGAACTTCGGCTCCACATGTAAGCCGTGCAACCTTGCTCGGTCAATTACCTTTGTTCCATTTTCTGTAAATAACTAACACTTCTCTTCTTTCCTTTGCAGCAATCCAGGCCTTACAAGCCAACTACCACTACCCCAACGAGGAAGCCATCAGGGCCGTGCTCCATTATCGCAACCAGGATTGCAACGAACTGCTCGGCCACACCCTGACATACCGGTACTCTGCTCCACGCCGAAATAAGGTCACAGACTTCTTCCGCGCTCCATCACCTCCTCCAAACCCAACACTACCGGACGTGCCACTAATCCGATTAATCGAGGAAGAAGAGATGGCAAAACGTAGCCGTATCAAAAACGTCCTCACCGCAACATCTGCCGAGATACCGAGCGTCGTCACCCGCGCTCCAGCTACCGGTCAATCAAGGGGTGCCGTGGTGGCATTGGAGTCTTCAGCCGCTGGTCAAACCAGCCAAGAAGCCCGCCGGGCTGGAAAAAGGCCTCGCGCAGATCCCTCTGCCGAGCTGGTTGAAGAGCTGACTACCGAGCAACCCACTGTCACCATGGACCCAACGCCGGTATGGCGACCGCAGCTCAAGCACCGGGGTAAGGAGATCCCGACAATCTTCTCCGTGAAGGGCGACAAAGAACATCTCATTGCCTTCGACCTCTCCAAGGCCCTTCTCTTGCTGAGCAACGTGGTCGGAAGAGACCATGTCCCAGACACCTGGCTGGTGAAGTCGGCCGTGAAGTCCATGACCAGGGTAAGAGTCTCAAACTTCTACTCAAATTTTCACAAGTGTTTGCACGGTTTCCACTCTGATCCAATTTTCTCCTTGCAGGCCATCCATAAGTAACACTTGGTCATGGAGCGCATCCATCGACTGCAGCAAAAGGCAAACGACACTGCCAGCCAAGTCCAAAGCCTTCAGACTGAGCTCGGCCGAGCAAAGTCCTCTCTTCAGATTGCTAACGCTGACAACACCAAGTTGCTCGGCCAGCTTGGCGACGCCGAGAAAAAGCGGGATGAGCTCCAGACTGAGCTAAACGCACTCAAAGAGTCAAGGGAAAAAGAGTGCGAACACGCCAATAACGCCAACTTTAAGGAGGCCGATGACAGCTATAAGAAGCAGGTCTTTGCCACTCAAGACATCTATTTCAAAGCGGGTTGGAAGTCTGCCTGCGAACAGCTCGGTCAAGGTCCTGATACCGACGTGTTTGCCTCTCCGCCAGCTGTCTTCCTGCCGACCTATCTCGTGCCATATGCCAACGATGTCTTCAACGCGCTGGAGGCTGAGGCCGAAGAAGGACTTGAAGGAGCAGCCGAGGCAGATGCCGCCAAGAGCAGGAGCAGCCCGGCCAAACTGCGACCAACGTTCGAGATCAAAGCCCACTGATCAACTTGGACGAAACTGGCGACGAATTCACTAACCTTTCCTCCCTAGTGTAGTTTTCTTAGCTTTTTTTTCTTTTTGCTCTGCACATGTAACCGGGCTGTCTGCCTCCGCCTCTTGTACATATTTTTATAATTAATGAAAAAGCTCAATTTTCTTGAGTGTTGGCACGGTCTTAAAGCTGAGTAATGTTAACCGGACAAAATACTTCGGCAACATTAACCATCTCGCTTAACTTGACTAACCGGCAAAGGCATCTCGGTTGCAGGCATATAGTTGAATAAATCACCAACTGTTTCACCCGTAACAATACATCTCGGTTATCATAGTCAACCGAGATGAATCATCTTGGTAGTAGATATAAGGCTTAGCATGTCAATTCTTTCAGCCGGAGTGAATCATCTCAATTGGGAATACCCAAGTTGAGCAAAACATCAATGCTTTCAACCGAAGTAAATCATCTCGGTTGGGAATACCCAAGTTGAGCAAAACATCAACTCTTTCAACTGGGGTAAATCATCTTGGTTGAGAATACCCAAGTTAAGCAAAACATCAACGCTTTCAACCGGAGTAAATCATCTCGGTTGAGAATACCCAAGTTGAGCAAAACATCAACTCTTTTTACCAGAGTAAATCATCTCAGTTAGGAATCTCAAGACTCAAAGCAACATTAAAAATGCTAAGGCAAGATGAGTCACTTCTATATATTGACAAAAATGAATATTATAAGTGTAAGGCAAAAAATTTCTTTGCACAAAAAAGAAAGCTAAAGCTAGAAATAATACAGCTTGAGGTTGGCTGCATTCTATGGCCGGGGTATTCCTCTACCATCCAAGTCCTCCAGGTGATATGCCTCCTTGCCCGCCAGACCGGTTATCTTGTAGAGTCCTTCCCAATTTGCCCCTAGTTTGCCTTCACCTGGCACCAGCGTATTGCCCATGACTTTCCTCAAGACCCAATCACCTACTTTGAACGGTCTAGGGTGCACCGTTTTGTTGTATTTCCTTGAGAGCTCTTGTTGGTAGGCAGCCACATGGATGAGAGCCTTTTCCCGTCGCTCTTCCACTAGATCTAGTTCAAGGGCAATGGCTTCGGTGTTCAGCTCGGGTGTAAAACTTTTACGTCTGAGGGTGGGCACCCCGACTTCCAAAGGTATGACTACCTCCATGCCATAAGCCAAAGCAAATGGAGTTTCCCCAGTAGACCGCCGCGGGGTTGTTCGGTATGCCCAAAGGACGCTAGGGAGTTCCTCAGCCCACTTTCTCTTGGCGTTCTCCAGCCGTTTCTTCAACCCATCAAGTATGATCTTGTTTGACGCCTCGGCTTGGCCATTGGACTGTGGGTAAGCCGGAGTAGAGTTGTACAATCTTTAAATCTTCACAAAACCCTCTGAATAGGCGACCGTCAAACTGGGTGCCGTTATCAGATATCAGAATTTTGAGGACGCCAAACCACGTGACCACGTTCTGCCAGACAAACCGCTTCACGTCTTTCTCCTTGATTGTTGCCAAAGGCTCCGCTTCAACCCATTTGGTGAAGTAGTCTGTGGCCGCGATGAAGAACTTCCGATTGCTTGGTGCTGTTGGGAGCGGCCCCACTATATCTATCCCCCACATCGCAAAGGCCCAAGGGCTAGTGAGGGGAAGAAGTTCCCTGGCCGGCTGGTGGATCTTGTGGGCAAACTTCTGGCATTTCTCACATTTGCGAACATATTTCTGGGCGTCGACTTGCATGCACGGGCACCAGAAGCCTTGGGAAATAGCTCGTTAGGCCAAGGACCTGCCCCCTATATGACTGCCACAAATGCCTTCGTGAATTTCGTAAAGAAAGGCTTCCACGCTGCGAGGGTGCATACACTTCAGGTAGGGACCGGTGAAAGACTTCTTGTATAAAGCGCCTGATGGAGAGAGCCAAAACCGCTCGGACTTCACCCGCACTTTATGCGCTTCCTTCTTGTCGGCTGGAAAGGTCCGTTCTCTAAGAAAGAGGATTATAGGGTCCATCCAAGAAGGACCTAGCTTGGCGCAGAGTACTTCTGTCTACCCAGTTTCCTCAATGCTAGGCCTCGAAAGGAATTCAATCAAAAGAAGGTTGGGAGATGTGCTGTCGACCATAGAAGCAAGGCCGGCCAACTCATCTGCTCGGCCGTTTTCTTCTCGGCCAATCTGTTGGACCCTAATCGCTTGAAATCGCTTGATGTGGTCTCTGACCAGAGCTTGGTATTTCATCATCCTGTCATCCTTTGCCTCGTAAACACCAGAAACTTGGTTAACCACAAGCTGGGAATCACTGTAAACCATTAGCTTGGATGCTTGCATCTGAAGCACGCTCTTGAGACCGGCCAATAGCGCCTCGTACTCGGCCTCATTGTTGGATGCAGGGAAGCCAAGGGTGATAGAATGTTCAATAGTCAGTCCGTCTGGCGAAATCAGAACTATACCCAGCCCGGCACCGTGACGGTTCGAGGCTCCATCAACAAAAAGTTTCCATCAGGTCTTCGCTTGAGCGCAACCCTTCACGCTCGAGCGGGCTGTAAAACATGTGCACTTTTGGGAGCATGCATTTCACGCTCAAGCAAACTTTTGGTCGCACGAACAAAAGAGCAAGATCACAGAGTGGTCGCTCGCAAAACTTGTACATTTGAAAAGATAATGAAATGAAACGGACTTTTTATCTAAAAAAAGTGTTTACATTGACACATTTCATGCATTGCATCGCATCTCATGCCTGAGTCCGTAGGCGAATTGCCAGGTTGCGGTAGTATGCCGGCCGCAGGCTCTGTGCTAAGCGGTTCCATTTCTTCCCTCCTTGGTGATGTGGTGTCGGACAAAGCGGGTTGGTCAGTGATACCCAACTCCGTCATCGCATCACCGGGCTGTAGTATCGTGTTAACTGAAGGTGCTTCGGCGGGGCGCGCAAGTTCCGCGTCTCCAATGCCGCCGAACTGTGGTATTTCGGTCGAGCGTACATTCGCCTCTTCATCTGCCACGGCAATATCGACCGAGCATACCGGATGAGTTCCAGGTGAGAATTCAGCAACGAAGTCGACCAAAGTCTGGGCTTTTATGGCAGTGCGCGGCTGAAACTTCACATCAAACTGTCCCAATTCGACCGCCCACTTAAGAATCCGACCGGAAAAGTTTGCCCGTTCGAACAAAGCTTTGAGAGGGAACTCGGTCAAAACGATGATGGTATGGGCATGGAAATAGTGTGGCAACTTCCATGAAGCCATCATCAAAGCTAACGCAAGTTTTTCCAGCGGCAAGTATCTCGACTCTGCCAGTAACAAGGTTTTGCTGACGTAAAAGATGGGTAGATGTTTGATTCCTTCCGACCGGACAAGCACCGCACTGACTGCATGCTGCGATACGGCCAGATAAAGGTAGAGTTCTTCTCCGGGCTTCGGTGTAACCAACAATGGTGCTGAAGATAAATATTCCTTGAGCTCGGTCAAAGCCGGGTCACACTCTTCATCCCGTGAGAACTTTGATTTGGAGCCTTGCCTTTTTTACAATCTGTTTTGGATCCTGAGAGAGGATAAGAAAAAAAAATTTGTGATTTCTCAGCTAAGTGGGAAAAGAAAAAAAATAATTATGATCTTTTATCATTATGTTTGGATGAATAAAAAAGAAGAGAATATATTTTCTAGCCTATCTTGTTTAGATAGAGTAAATAAGAAAAAAGAAAAGAAAGTGTTATATTTTATTTTATCGAAATAACCTTCTATATTAATAAGTTATGTTTTTTTTTATAATAGTAATTGTGGTATTTTAGAAAACTTTTATTAAATTCAATTCATTTCTCAACAAATATTACAACTTTTGGTGAGAAACAAGACATAGATTTGGCGAGAATTTTTTTCTTACCATCTTTATCATCTCTTATTATTTCTCACATATTTAACCATCCAAATAAGTTTTCTACTCTCACTATTTTTTCTATTTTCCCACCAAACCCCTCTATCCAAACAAATTAAAGTCTAACCACATAAGTCATCTCATGTGGTTAGAGTTTTTTTTTTTTTTAACTTATAGTTATTCGATAGGAGTGGAGCATCATGTAATTTCTGCTTCTTTGATATTTCAAATTAATCACAAGGAAATTTTATTGTTAAATAGTTTGGGGGAAGAATAATTCATTAAGTAGTGTTTTACGATTTTCATTTGTATGGATAACATAACACAATTTTTTTGAAATATTTAATAATTTTAGAATAAATTACACCGACACTCCTTAAGATTTCTAATTGATATAAATTCACTCCTTACGTTTGAAAAATTATATTTTCCTTGTTGAAGTTCGTAATCTCATTACAAATTGTTCCTACATTGCTGATGTCATGCGTTGAAATTTTTTAAATGACTATTTTGTCATTTTTTCTTCCATTTTTTTCCTTCTATCATCATGACTACATTCTATAACTTCTCATCATTAAATTCTAGCTAAATATATTCTTATCAAGTGATGATATACAAACATAAATTTTATATAAAATTTTCAAATACAATGATATAAATTAATGGTGACTTTTCACTTTAAAATAAAGCACCCATAAATATGATTTATATTTACAAAATCATTATCACAATATTTTTATGATATTTTTTGTATAAATTTTTATATATTAATAGAATTTTTCATTTTTAATTTTGTCATTATTTTTCTTTCTCGTCTATTCACTCACGCTTATTATAGTATTATACCGCCATTCACATTTATTATAATATTACTGAATTTTTATATTTTTTTGTATTTGGTGAATTTAAAAAAAAAACACAAAATATTATATTTCTTAAGTATATTTAGATTAAGTGTATCTTAAAAATAAAAATATTATTTAAAATATTAATAAAAAAATCAGTAAAAAAAAGCATGAAAAATAAATAATAAAAAAAATTGTGTGAATTAAACTAAAGAAGATGATTGTTACTTCTTTTGAAATAACATGAACAAAATATTTATATTATTTTATATATATAAATACGAAGAGGTAAATATGTCATTTTAATCTGACAAAAAAATAAGCATAATTTTTTAAATGTGAAAGAAAAATATATATTAAACAAAAATCTCATAAGATGTCAGTGTAATTTACTCATAATTTTATCTCACTTGGATATCAAAGGTTCGATTTCTTCTTTCTCATTGTATCCCAACAAATGATAGCAATTTATATTTAAGCCCATTTTTACAACCAAAAAACAAAAAAACAAAAAACAAAAGTCAGATCTTTTTTTGAATTTTTTTATTTTTAATGATTTTTTTTAAAATTATATCAAAATATTTTACTTTTTCGATCTGTCTTGTTGAGACGAATCCAAAAAGTATATATTTTTTTAAAAAATCACTAAAAGACAAAAATAAGCTAAAAAAAATTGCTTATTATGGAGTCTTTTGGGAAGTTGCCAAAAAACCAATTTTTTGGCTTTTCAACTTTTTAAGCAAAAAAAATCAATTTTTTATTCAAAACAACCCAATTTTTTGCCCAACAAGTCACTAAAAAGTTAAAAAGTTGACTTTTTACCAACTTTTCAAAACACCACTATGATTTGTTTTTGTTTTTTCTAAGTTTTTTTTTTGGGTTTTTTTTTAAAAAAATTATAATTTTTTGGTTCATCTTATCGAGCCGAATCTAAAAATTTAAAATTTTTGAATTTTTTTTTTAAAAATTCACTAAAAATAAAAAATAAGCCAAAACAAAAAAAAGCACTTCCCACCACATTAGTAGTCTTATAATGTACTTGTTGTATCACTTTGCTTCATAAATTTCAATTGCAGTAATTTTATTAAAACAAACTATGGAAAGTGGTTAGCTATTAGGAAAAAAAGATAGATATATTCTAAGTTGATACGATCTAAACTTTTAAATTTTTGACAAACAATTATAATTTCTTTAGGTTGTGTTTAGATTTGAATTTGAATACATATTTGAAAAAAGAAAGAAAAATGTAAAATTAAATAATTTAATTTTTTTCTTCATTTCTCTCGCCTTTTTTTATTTATTTCCTAATTCTTTCCCAAATTTGTAATTTATACACAACATTCATTTAAATTTAAAATATCAAATCCAAAAAACTTAGATCATCTCCAATCCTTAACTAATTTTTTCATCTAATTTAATTCTAAATTTAAGTAAAAAACTTGATTTGATATCAACTATTACAATCATTTAATCAAATTTTTATCAAAATCTTTTTAAAAATTATTCTCTTATCCCAAATTTCTTTTTTTCATTAAATTTGAAGAGGGGGAAAAAAAATTATCACAAATGCTTTATCTTTTTAAATCGAGAATTTTTTTTTTAAAGTCTCTCATATTAAGATTTTATAAAATAAAAGATATATAATATTTTCATAGTAGTTAAAGTATTTCAACATTTCTACAGAGCAAATTCAATTTAGAAAAATTTCAAAAATTTTTTGAGTCGGGCAAAATTTCTCTAAGTTGAATTTTCTCTGTGAAAATATTGAGGAACCTTAGCTAATAAAAATATCATTTTGGACCTTTCATACTACACAAAATTAGAGAGGGATGTTTCACTAATTTTTCCTTTGGAATTTTTTTTAAAGGTCTCTAATATTAAGATTTTATAAGATAAAAGATATACAATATTTTCATAATAGCTAAGGTTGCTCAACATTTTCACAAAAAAAATTTGACACAGAGAAATTTTAATTGTCACAGCGAAATTTTAAAATTTTTCTAGCATGATCACAGAGAAATTTCATCGAAAGACCTTAGTTAACAAGAAAAAAACATTTTGAACCTCTCCTACTATACAAAGTTGAAGAGAGATGTTTCACTAATTTTCCTTCCATCAAATTTAAATTTAATGAAAAATTTGTGGAGTTCTTAATTTGATGACAAAAATTACTCTCTATTAATTTGACGAATTTTTAATGAAATTATTGGAGCTGATTTTTGAACATTTTTTCATCAAATTCATGAGAGTTGTTTTGAAAAATAGCTATTTTAATTGCCTTTTTAATTTTTGACCAAAAAAATTGTAAAAAGATAGAGAATAGTTTTGTAATGATTTTTTGAGTGGATTGTCAAAACATCCCTCAAATTTGATATATATCAAAATAAATAAAAGTGAAGGATTGCACATGAGATGATGATGATGATGATACATCCATGTGGAAGGAAACTTCAGAATCATATGGTCGATTATTGAAAATATTGAAGTTGAACTACCATGGCGGACTTCTTCAAGGTTCTCTTTAAGATTATACACAGATAGAGATTTAGAAGGTGATTTTTCAAGATAATTAAAGTTAAAAGTTACTTGCTTTTTGTCATTTTTTTGAATAGCATGTCCTTTATTTTATTTAAATTGAGAAAGTAAGATATCAAAGATGTTCTCTTACTTTTCTTTATTTTCTTTTGTATTCTTGGCATCCAAACTCAGGACCATTATATTAGCAATCGAGAGCAATCATCCAAAATTTATGTTTTCTGTAAAAAGGCACTTACAATAAAAGTATAAAAGTCTAATATTTAATGGGTGACAGAAATAAATGTTGTTTGATATTACTAATAAATATGGTAACAACTCATTATTTTGTTTATATTTTAAAAAGAATAATGCTGAAGAATTCAAAAAAAATTACAAAATTTTAGTAAAATTTTTAGAATTTCTAATTTTTTTTTTTAAATGTATATTTTGCAAGAGAATGATTCCCCTCTATACTATTACCTTTCATATGTCTCCATACTTTATTTTGTGAATCCAAGTCCCACAACGATAATGAGAACCATTCATCTCGTAGGTTTAAGAAAAAAAAAAAAAAAGTTATACAAAAAATCAATTTCATCGAACATCACTAGACACATAACAAATTACACTTGCAAACATAAATTATACTTTCAACCATGATTTGAAGTACTTGAACACCTACTCACCCACCACCCACCGTCACCACTTTCCACCACCGTCTTCCGCCGCCACTTGCCACCACTTGCTATTTCTCACTTTTTTTTTATATTTTTAAATTTTTTTAAACATCTTGTCAATTATCAAACGCGTTTGTAGTTTATGTTTTTCTAAAAATAAACAAAAAATAAACAAAAACTAGTTTATAAAATTTTTGTAAATATAAACTGAAAACGTAAACGTTACCAAACACATAGAATTTCTAATTTTTTTTTTTTAAATGTATATTTTGCAAGAGAATGATTCCCCTCTATACTATTACCTTTCATATGTCTCCATATTTTATTTTGTGAATCCAAGTCCCACAACAATAATGAGAACCACTCATCTCGTAAGTTTAACAAAAAAAAAAAAAGTTATACAAAAAATCAATTTCATCGAACATCACTAGACACATAACAAATTACACTTGCAAACATAAATTATACTTTCAACCATGATTTGAAGTACTTGAATCTAATCCCAGGCAATTAACTTAGTACTTGTGTAATACCTTTTGTGATTTGAAGTCTCGGATTCAATTCTTATGGAGAGGAGTTTAATACCCTTGTATGTGATTAATGGTGGTTGTTAGGTTTGGCGTTTGATAGTTTAGTTGTTAGATTTTGTTGACTATCTAACTATTGTGGGCTAATAGTTTGTTTGATAATATAAATATTTTTTATAATGTAATTATTTTTCTATCTATTGACAAAAAGGTGATAGTTAAGAGTAAGGATGTCTACAATCCCATCCAGTCTGTTTCGGACTTAGCAACACTCAGATACCACCTCACATCACCATAACCAAACTTCTCATGGCAATGGTCTCAAAACCCCACAAAAACTCATCTAAAGGCTGGGTCAAACTCAAACGGACCCCGTGTTCCAATTTCCACAAGAAAATCACAATGTACAGTACCAGAAAACTGTAAACTTCAATTATTTTCACCCTCGCCACATTTTCTTATTTTCAAGAGGGCAGAGCTTCAGAGATGTAGTTAAATTTGAACATGTTCACAACTAGTGGCATGTACCGATAATGATATCGGAATACAAACATTTTTCCTTACAAAATGAATAGGAAATAGGAATCTAATTTAATGTACCATCCCATCTCTCGCCAGTTCTTCTAACCCTTTTCTCAGCCTTGCTGCAGCAACTCGACAATCATCCTCTAACAATCCTCCGAATGAGATCCTAAGGTGCCCCGGACAGCCACAGGCACTTCCTGGGATCACAACCACGCCATGCTTTGTAGCAAGCCAGCGAATTACTTCGTAGTCATCGACGCATTTGTCTGGAAGCTTTGCCCATAGGTATATTGCACCTTCTCCGCCTTTCACAGCATCATCTCCCAACGGAGATAGTGCTTCTAGAACAATTGCTCTGTTTTTGACGAGATCTTTCACTTGTTCAGTGACCCATTCCGGTCCCACTTCTAAGGAATAAAGGGCAAGGCGCTGTGAAATTATTGCAGCACATATTGGTATGTTGTCTTGGATTTTGAGGAGTTGAGCTCCAAAGCCCGCCACTTCTGTAGGGTATGCTATCTGCATTATGAACATAGATGGCTCTTATTAGCAGCACGCACTTTTGTTTTGAATATGGAAGAGGAAACTATCAAGTATGAGCCTAGAAGTATATATTCTTCATTTTAAAGCAAGAGAAATAAGAAGAATGAACAACTGAACATATAAGAAGAGATCAAACACACTACACATTTGACAAAACAGAAAAACAGGCAGAGAGTTCCCATCCTAATCTCTCTTTAGATTTGCAAGATGTATTTGATGAAAGAGGAGATGACATAGAAAATAAAGAAGGGAAATGACAAAGGAAAAGGGTGAGAAAACCTACATCTTATTTGGTGTGAACACTGTCTCATTCTATTTTTTTTCAAGAATGCCCTTCACTTCTATCAATTCAGTAGCTACCACATCCAATAACTAATGAACAGTTTTTTCATTTATCAAATTACCCAAAACTGCTAAATGATTTTCTCATTCATCAAACTGTCCCTCAATCATCAAACTATCCAAAAATTTAAATGTAAAATTGCAAAAGCATCATGTTTGCTAGTATAAATTATATACATGAAATATAGAGTTCTTCCTTGTTCATTCTTTCTCTCATTCATCCTCTTAAGCAATCCTGCCAAGTTGTCCTCCATTCCTACAATTCTGCTACAACACAGGATATTCTGATGAATCACCTCAAGAAAAGGTGTCTTGCCATAATGGTAACTTGCGAAGAAGAGAGAACATATCTGGTAGAAATTTCTGGCTAAAGGTGCAAGGTTTCTCATTTGGACAGTATTGCAAAGCATGGTAAAAACTAATAGATATGAATGTAACACCTGTCATTTAGGTTTCTAGATAGCTTGCAAGAACTTTATTATTTTTTTGGAACGAATAGGGTGATGGAAAAGTATGAAAACCTCTTTTTTTCTTTCAATTTATTGATTTATTTTTTGGCAGAGGAAGAAATCAAAAGCAATTAACAACCATTTTTGAAAACCACTTTTTTTATCATCCCACCCACCAAGTTAAGCAGATAAAACAGATACTATTACTGTAGCATGAGTCATGTAGTGATGACTTCCAAAAGGTAGACATTACTACATTAGTTGTGTAATGTGAGGTTAGAAGTGATAATTACCGATGAAATGCAAGAATGCAAGCCAATTAATGTCGTCTAATCATGATATTTATTAAAAGCAAGCTCCATTTTCAATTCAAAAGGAAGCAATAACATTCATATTTATTTCTAATCAAAACAATTTGATTTCTTTTTGATCAATATAAAAAACATAAGAAACAGTAAGCACTACTCACATATCCAACTCGCCATCCCATCATTCCATAAGCTTTAGAAAATGAAAAAATGTTGACTATGTGATTGCCCTCCACACATGAGTGTTTGAGGCCATCATACATAAAGTACCTGCACATGTAATTGTTAATACTCCTACATACCTCTGTCTTCTTCCCAGGAACACATGAAAATATAACTAAGTCATAGTCTAGAAAACTGAGCAAACAGTAGAATTAATAGCAAATAACCTTTAAAGTGCAACAGAATGATAAAAGAGTACCCAACCAACAATCCATTTTTTATTCCCCTTTCCGTAAGTAACAAGTCATTCCTAGTGTTTGAACTTTCATATTTTAAATGCAAAATGCATGATGATTATTAGATATACTCCAGTTGCAAACTTCCAATTTCTTGAATAATTTGTTATGTATATGACATGATGAATTTGTAGCATGACCATGGTAACTATGCTGGATCTTCGACTTATTTTTTGGCCTGAGATCAATGATGTCAAACCATTGTGTACATAATGACCAAGGGACTACACAAAATGGCAGAGAAGCAGCATCCGCAGAGAGAGAGAGAGAGAGAGAGAGAGAGAGAGAAGAAGAAGAAGAAGAAGAAGAAGAAGACTTTCAAACTCTACTAGAGTAAAAGCCTAAAAGGTTATGCATAGTGACTTGAGATTCAGGAAAATTATTCCTGCACTTATTTCAAACTTTACCAGGGTAAAGTCTACAAGGTTATGCATAATGACATGAGATTCAGGAAAATTATTCCAGATAATCTATTCTAACACCACATCCATATATAGTTGTACAAAAAAATAGTAATTTTGAAACATATCTAAAACTACTAGTATATGTTGTCCCCTTCAAAACAAAAGGATTCTTCTCTCTGCTAACTATTACTGTGTCCCTTTTTTTGCCAAGGTTCTTTCCTCCCACCCCCAAAAAAAATTTCTTGCATGTCCCTTATTCTACAGTCCTCACCTCACGCTGATTTGTTTTTTTTTCTTTTCTATTAATAGACACACACAAAAAAAAAAAAAAACTTTCTAATCATTTTTTCACCTACTCCACTAAACCTAACCCACTACACCACTACCATCTCACCTACTCCACTAAACCTAACCCACTACACCACTACCATCTCACCTACTCCACTAAACCTAACCCACTACACCACTACCACCTCCACTTCACCTACTCCTTACCTACTACACACTCACCCTCTTCTATATATAGGAATCATGAATCATTGTAATTAATATCAACATAATATCAATCAATAATACAATTTATTGTCTTTCTCTCTCTATCAATATTTCTTACATCATATTTAGCTCATGAATTCAACATCTTTTTGTTCATAAAAAAATTAGCAATATCATCAAACAAGGTAAAACGATTTACATTAGAAAGCAGAATAATATCAAGTGTTCAAAAATAAGAAAAAATATACTTACTCATATGTATTATCTACAACAAGCCAACATCCTGCATCCCTACAGAGATCTGAAATCCTCTACTCAAAAAATAAAAAGAAAATAAAACACCGAGTTAGGGATTCAATAAAAAATTTTAAGACAAGCAGAGAAAAATAGTTTTTCTCAACTCAGTTCGCAACAAGCATCAGGATGGCTCTCTTTTTTGTTTGTTTTGGTAGGTGCTTCAGGATTGGTCCTGATTCCAATGATGAGTATGCGCGTGTATGTTTATGTATGCATTTATGTACTTAACAATTTTTTTTTTTATTTTTTATTTTTACATACATGCACAGAGAGAGAAAGAGAGAGACCTTGAGAAGAGGCAGTGGAATGTAAGTTCCGGATGGGTTTCCAGGATTAACGACAGTAACAAGCTTTGGGGTTGGTTTAGTTTCCCGCAAAGTCTTTTCTAGCCAGTCTGAAAAGCAAAATATCTGATAAATGAACAACAAAAAACTATGTGGTGTTTTGTTTGATATGCCCTGTACCTTAATTAAATCAAATAAAAATTAATTCTCCAATACTCTCTTACAACAGAGAGTTAAGGGCTTTAATACTTCACCATAGATACACTAGTATATCAAAAACCATTGTAAAAAATGAAAAGAGAAAAACTTTTAAAGTAGAAGATGATTAAAATAAAAAGAAAAATGAAATACAAGATATTCAAGTAATGGAAAATCACCAACCCAGTTTTCCATCAAAATTGAAAACAAATTAAATTCAAGATATCAGCATTTCATTTTTTGCTACTACAGTCTTTGGGTCCACGATACTATAGTAATTAAAATGGGCTTCCATAAGCATTTTAAAAGTCACCAGCCTGCTCTAGCAACCACCAGATGAAACCACAGGGTTAAGGCAATTAATCAATTCAGGAAAGTGCCCAATTCTCAATATAAACATAATTCAGCAATCATAATGTTTGTTGCAGAAACACTCCCATCAAATAACAAAATTATATTTTTATACATACAATTTATGTTGTTTAGCAAGAATCTGGCACAGAATACTCGGCAAGATTCCTTGAGAAATTGACAAGGAAAAAGAACTACGATATTTTTCAGGTCATGCACAATGCAAACTTCATACCTTCATCAGGATGAAGTGTCTTTGGATTACCAGGACCCACCAGAATGTTAGTAACACCTGTCATCTGGAATGACATGTACGCATTGAAGTAGTATGGTGCAAACATAACTACAGAATCCCCAGCATCACACAATGTGAGAACTAAATTCACAAATGCCTGTAATCAGAATGGGTAAAAGCTTTTTTTAGAATTTATGAAGGATGGATGGGTGAAAACTTCTCTGTTTTAAACTCTGAAAAACTTCATGAGATTAATATTCATCCTATACTAAGCAAACACTGAACATTTAAGTATCAAAACAGACTTTTAAAAGAAGGCAAGGAAGGCCATCGTATTAGACATATGTGGAACTCTTCTTTCTTTTTTTTTTTCCAATTTTTTTTGGTAAGTATGGAAATCTATTTTTTAATCAAGAAAATTAACAAAAGAAAACAGAATGCAACGTTGCAATGTGTAAAGAAATAATATTGCATAGCATGCAAGCATGTAAACATTTTGTGATCCTCCATACATGGTCATGCTAGATATTACCAATCAGGATAAGACTATAAACACCAGAAGGAAAACGTGGCAACCTTAGGCATATTTATCTGCTTGTTCTTAGGGAAATTATAACACATAAACACCCACTGTGCATACTACTCAAAAGGTCACAATTTTCTGTTCTGAAGGGCAATGACCTTATTGTGAATTTAAATAAATATGGTTTCCTAAAGCTTAGCAAGGACACCAATAAGATAAAAATGCATCTGAAAATAGTGACTATGAGAAACCAAAAGAAGTGCAAAAGCCAGCACATATGCATAATGAGGCAATGACATAGCTTTATGTTGGCCTTCTCACTCCTCAACATTTTCCCACGTAAATTAAAAACCAATACTGAGAGCACAAATTGACTAGACACAATTGTTATTTTTACTAGGTCAAAATAAAAAACAAATAGACAGCAGGCATGGTCACCTGATTTGCCCCTGCAGTAACCATCACTGAAGATTTATGTAAGTTGTTTTCTTGACGCAGCTGCAAAACAAAAGAAAAATAATTTGATCATAAGAAGCCAGTAGAAAAAATAATATATATATATATATATATCAGTTGCTCAGTGATATAGTCAAAAACTGATATCAGATTATGTTGCAGCCTACAGACCCATATACAGGGAACTAAATTAGAATGTGGTATGATAGGGTTAGTCTTTTGTATATCAAACTATTTGAACTTCAGGTTTTCTAAATGTGAGTGAAATTTTCTTTTAACAACTAGACATCTAATAAAATGTATTATTTTTAAAACTAATCATGTAAAAACAGATTTCTAGGAGATAGCCCAATTTTTTCTTTTACATTTGGTTTTGCCAAAATACTCTCTTTAAATTTTAGTTCATTATATTTAACTTTTAATCCTCTTATGGAAATAAATAGGAATTTTTTTTTTGGCATTACTCTGGATCATAAAATCTACCATTTTAAAACAAATACGTTTCAAAATGTAAATCCTTTTGTATGAACCTTTTCTGATAAAATTGGTTATGATAAACATGTATCATAGCTGCATTTGTGCCAACGCGGTTAAGAAGTCCCACATAGGACAATATTTCATATACTTTAAACTAAAGATTGCATCCTCTGTTATCAGAATCTTACGATTCACGATTCGATTCGCAGTTTTTGAAAAATCGATACGAATCTATGGGTGAATATATTTTGGAAGTGAATCTCTAGTGAATCGCACGATTCATAATCGATTCACGATTCGATTCACTTTTTACAATTCATGCAATTTTTGAAATTATTGTATACGACATATTTTCGACTCTTTTTTTCTCCATCTTTTTAGTGAAAATGGCATAATACAACTTTTAATAGCGTTTAATACCAAAATAACCAACATATATACATGATTTATTGTTATTTTAGTGATCATGGAGTTTTTAATAAGATCCAATCAGATTCAATCAGACCCAACATATTTTTAACCTTTCTTCCCATTTTTTTTCTTTTTAAAAAATCATAATATATCTTCTAAAGATGTTTAAGATTAAAGTCATACTATGAATTATCTATTACTATTTTATTAAATTGAATATTACATGTGTGAGGTCAGTTATACTTTTTAAAATGTTTTAGGCTTTAAAATAAAAGATTCTAAATAATTCCTTCTTATTATTTGCTCACTGTTACTTAGAAAAGTATATATGCTTATTGTCAAAATATCAACATTGTTGTTAATTATTGTTACTTTGGAAATTGATAGTTTGTCTATTTGGTTACTATCTTTATTAAGAATGGCTGATAAGAAATATCTAAAAAAGAAAAAAGGCAAGATGGTGATATTACATCTTTATTAAAAATGGTTGATAAGAAATATCTAAAAAAGAAAAAAGGTAATATGGTGATCTTACATAGGAACCTTTGTTAACTTCTTACCTATTAAACTACGTGATTATTATTCAAAATAATATTTTTATTGATTTAAGTCTAAATATTTTATATTCATAAGATATATTTAACATCTAAATGTATAGATATATGTTTTTAAGTAATTTAGAAAAAGTGACTGAATCTTTACGATTCACGATTCGATTCGATTCGCGATTCGGTACAAGACCATTTCGATTTACGATACGAATCCCGATTTGACAACTATGATTGCATCCAGAAAGGGAAAAAAAAAAAGAAAAAAAAGAAGAAGAAGAAGAAGAAGACACAATTTCAGTTTGCAGTGTACATCAGAATCAGAAGATATACCTTCCTAACCAATGCCTCTCTAAGCTCAGGAAGACCTTCATCAGCACCATAACGACTAACTGAAGGTTCCCACACAAGTTCTTTTACCTTATCCAACGCTGGCTTCGGTGGTTGCCAATACACTACTCCCTACATGAGAATATGATCAGAGAATGAGATACTGTTAAGACAGTGCCATAGAAGTTTTGCAAGTAATACTCAATTGCAATAAAGTGTTTACGGCTTCAATCAGTAATACTAGTCACAGACTCCCATGATACTTGTCAAAGTATTTCCACCTACAAGATACCGATATAAGCTTACGAACTTACGAGTCATTATGGTTGAAAATCTTCTCAATATGAAGCCTACATTAACCATGTCAAGAAGCATAAAAAATCTTCATTCTAGGGCTTGAAAACCTTTATTTTAGATTTGTAGCCCACAACATGAAGGTAGTGCATTGTACAGAGGTTCTAAAATGCCTAAACAGAAATGATGGAGCAAAACTGAGCTTCCCACCGGAACCTCATGCAATCAAGTTATTATCCCAGCCAAAACTTTTTTTTTTCTTCTTGGAAAAGTATACCCTGAATTTTTAATTATAGCCATTAACAGAGCAAGGGCTTTTCCAAGGATTACTACAAGAAATGTATCAAAATTGCCCACTTAAGAACAATCTGCAATATAAGAATGTTGTCAAGATGGATAAAAGTCATCCACAACATATAATTCATGACAAATTGACCACTTATGGCCTTAATTGTACAAGCCCACTATGCAGACTTCAGAGCACCAAAAGAGAACTTCATCACATGCCAAGAAAAAATTTCTACAGCAGTAAGAATTAATCAAAATCCTTAACAGGTTGGGATTCTGTAATGTGTTGAAAGGCAAAGCAGTATTTGACAATTTTTAAAATACTACTAGTAAACGCCGACTCTAAACCAAATGTTAATGTGCTAAAAAATTAAACAAATAAATGCCACCAATTGCTCACTTTTCATAATAGTAAACATTATAAGCCTTCGTTTGGCATGCCAAAAAGCTTGGCTTTTTGGCTATTTTAGCCACAAAAAGACAAAATAGGTTAAAAAGCCAATAAGACAAAATGTCACATTCAAACCATAATCATTTCATTATTTCTCGCACAAAAGTCAAAAAAGCCAAAAAGTCTATCCCAAACGAGACTTTTTAGCCCTAAGCTAAAATAGCCAAAAAGTCAACCCACATCCCAAACGAACCCTAAGTATGATGCAATTAGGCCAATACAGAAAAAAAATTAGCAGTTACAGAATAGCACGCTGCATGAACTTTGGCAAGGATGATCTATGGGTCTGAAACAATACACCATGTTAACCTTTACATGCATAAGGAAGTTTCAATCGAAACATCAATGACTCAACATAAAAGTGATATCTTAAAATACAAAAAGAAGAAGAGCGAGAGAGTTATTAAAAAAAACAAAAAAACAAAAAAATTTAGCACCATGTCATGCTAGCAATCAAGATAAGATGAAATTTCTTAATTATTATGTACAAACCACGGTGACACCGATTTGCAGAACTAGCTGTTGTATGATTAACCAATGAATGACTTATCAAAAAAATGATAAGCCAATTTTTAAAGACTATTTTTTTATGTGTAATTAAGATGGTTTGAACCTCTAGAATTAACCAAGAGGACGGGAAAGCCACTGATAATGCGCCCCCTTTCCCTGGAAATGACTTGGATTTTGTCGGTGGAGCAAGAACATATAAATAACATTATACTTTCAGGCCCACAAACAAGGTTTATAATATAACTCACCACTCCCATTTCCCAACCACCTTTACAAAGTACCTCATTTGACGTTAAAACAATAACACATGTTCTCAACTCATTGTAAACTCATATCTCAACACAGTCTTTATGTTCCCCAAACCAATTTGCCGGTGATAAACTTTAGGTAGAAGCAACAAGGCTATAAACAAATAAATAAATAAATAAGTTAATTAAGTTGGAGTTCAATTAGATTTTAATCAGGAACATGTAATTGGTTGTTAATGATCATCAAAAAATTGAGATTTTCGAGGCCATGATTTCAGCAATCCCAACATGTTCTTGTGGGAGATGAATTGGTGAATTACAAATTTGAGACCTAAAAGGGACAAAACAAAAACTTTTCACATCTCTCAATTTCCCACATACCAAAAACTAAAATTAGTAAGTAAATTTTGACAAACATTGGAGAGAGTAAACAAACCTGAGCTAGAGAAAGTACGTCCTTGGTACCTCGGATCACTTCCTGTATCTGCAAAACACCGAACACCATCACACATTTCTCAGGAAACAAACACAACCAAATGAGGGGGAAAAAAAGAGTAGATGACAATGAAAATGGATGAAAACTTAATGGATGAAAATGAAAACTTACCATCATATACATATACACATCAGTTATGATAATTTCAGAGTAAAACCAAATGTTAATGACTGAGGAACAACCAACAAGGATCAGAACACATTAATAATTAAGAGGAAGCCACAAGGGCATATGCGCTTCTGTGTTTTGTTGAACTTACCTATGATTAATAAACCTTGCAACATTTCCATAATGTGTTGCATCTAAACAAAGAGCCTCTTCATCCTTTAAGACTCCTTCTGAACCCCAATCATCTCTAATTTTTTCTCAAATCCCCTCCAAAATCCTATATCTATATACATCAAAAAATAAAATAAAATAAAAACATATATACTCAATAGATATATGTATGATGATCTGGTCAAAGAGTTCAAAAGTTTGTTGGTCAAACCTGCCAACCTGCTTTGGCCGAGGTAACCATCATCCCGGCCAAAGAGTTCTAAAAATTTTGTTGGTCATACCTGCCAACCTGCTTTGGCCAAGGTAACCATTATCTCGGCCAAAGAGTTTCAAAAATTTGTTGGTCAAACCTGCCAACCCTCTCCAGCCTAGATTCTGATCTCGGCTGAAGAGAACAAAATGTTGGTTTTTCCAGCCAACCCTCTCCAGCCTAGATCCTGATCTCGGCTGAAGAGAACAAA